>OX336391.1:490958260-491323260 GCA_946902985.2 Meconema thalassinum
TTACGACAACGGTTTTCTTACATATGTATCTTTCAGACCCCTTCAAATGTAAGACAGTTATGGGACATTTTCAAGAATTCATTATCAGAAGATTGTCTGCAGTTTCACGAAACTAACATTGCATATCTGTTCACTCTTATGCATATTTATAATACATTAAAGCTCCATGGGTTTCCCATTACTTCTCTCGAATTGCCAGCTATTATTGATAATTTCCCTCAGACAAATTTACCAATGAATCATCCAAAAGTTAATGAGGATGAATTAAGTCGGACGATAAACCAAGCAAATGAAAACCAAACGTCTATAATTACAGAAATTTTGGGGTTAGTACAAAACAGCAATGAAAGGATCCAGGGAGCACCGGGAAAATAATTCTTTACCAATGCTTGATTCACAGTTGCACAAATTTGGGGTTAAATATAGTTTCTGTTGCATGGACTGGTATTTCAGCAATGTTACTCCCTCAGGGGCGCACTGTACACAGCCAGTTAAAGTTACCTCTACATTTACATGAAAGTTCTGTATCAGGAATAAAAGTTAACAGCAAGGAAGCTTTTTATATTCGATCAGCAAAACTTATCATCTGGGATGAATCCTCTATGGCTAATAAGCACGCGTTGATGTGAGTAAATCGGTTGCTCAGGGACATTATGAATAACGACGTGCCTTTCGGAGGAAAAATTATCATCTTAGGTGGAGATTTTGTAACATTTTTAATATAAGTTCTTAAACGTGGTGATGACAATTGTAAAGGTTCTATTTAACAAACATAATAAGAATAAATAATATACACTGTGGTATGACCTTACCTGTGATAGTGTAATATAATAAGTTGTTGAGCGCCAGATCCCTATTTAAGACAGTGAATCGAAATTTATTGATTTAACCTCGGCTATCAGCAGTAGAGTCGAGACCACTTACTCGGGCCGTAGTGAGACAAAGTCATCTAACCAATCCGTATTTAATCAAGGAGTATGATTGCCTTAAAGTACTAACTACAATGAAAGAAATAGGCATTACGTTGAAGAGAATGAATTTATTGACTCAAGAACAAAATATTAATAAAACAGAATAGTGATAGTCACACAATTGAATTTAAAATTACTCAATGCGGCAATTAATTTAAAAGGAACTGAACATTTAAAATGAATTGAAAGTTAATTGAAGTTAAATTATAATAGAGACGATAGTTTTATTTAATTGTTTGCTCACCCATTCGAAGATTCGTCATATTTAAGAAATGATCGATGATCTCGATGTTACGTCGCTTATGTTTAAAAAAAATGATGTGATATCTCAATTACTATGAAATATCCTCATTAAATACGTTGCCATCTGTAGAAAGACTCTTGATCAGGGATATAACCCATTATGTATTGATATAGATTTCGGCAAGACATCGTACTTTTCCAACTCTGTTTGCTCAGTTCATTAAGACCCAGAGAGCAAGGTTACCACTTCCTCCCTTCATTGATAGCTATTGATGAATGCCTGTCTTGTCGAGTGCAGGTATTAATAACTTCCTTGTCACGTGGTGTCACAGCCCCCACTCTAGAAGCAAGCTACCCTCTCTTCTGTGTTCATTCCTCCACGAGGGCTAGTTGCAGCTTTGACGCGTATATGGGCTACAGTAGTGACGTATTGGTTACACCATAGTTGAAATATAATGTTCCATTCCTTCTCGAAGGAACTATATGGTGCGCACGTGATGGTTACTCATATTGGGTTTCTTTGCATCTCGAAAATGACGCAGTTTGCTGTGGTGAAATTATTACTACGTCGTTCAGTTTGTGACGCATTGGGTTGATCCTATTTGGCAATCTTGTTGCATTATATATTTTACTTCGTCTCTTTACAAATAATTGTTAATAAAAATATTTCTGACTATAATAATAAAAACCGCTTACAATTATCTGATATAAAAATCATCTCATGGATGTACTAATTAATAATAATAATAACATGATAAATGAATAACCCTTTAAATATAATAAGTATGGGATCGAATCGTTACAATCGCCCCTAAGATAAATAATTTAAATGACATTTCACATTATTTCTCTTACCCCATCCAACATAAAAAAAACTATAAATTTAAATATTATAACCCCCAAAAAGACAACATACAATATACTCTTCATCAATACACAAAAATATACAAGAACATACTCTTTTCACTTTACATATTTTGTACTATCATTTCTCATTCTTCCAAATGTTCATAATGTTCATTCTTCTTTATATATGTTGGAAAAATAATATACATAAATGTATTCTTCACAAAAAATTCTTATTTTAACTTTCATTCATCTCATTCTTCCAAATGTTCATAATGTTTATTCTTCTTTATATATGTATACTGTAAAAAATATATACATATAATGCCCTTCACTTTACATTCTTCGAAGTAATTACTTCGTTGCACACGCATATCACTGCACGCGATGTGGTGATACAATCAACATAATATCCCTTTCGTCTCTATAAAGGGATTACTCAAATGCAGTAAAATTTCCATAATTGAAGAAAAAAATAACTTAGCAAGATACCTAAGGCAATTCCAATTTCAGTGCATTTGTCATACATGTAAATATTTCCCCAAATACATAATGACATCGAAATACCTTAAAGCAGTAATTAAACAGTTCACATAAATATCCAAGTTACTACTCACCTGCCTTCGTGGCTTAATTCTTTCTTAGGCCACGGCCGCCTCCTTTCAAATTAATACTTCCTAAGTCTCCACGACTTCTTAACTTTTCATAAAACCATAATTCCTCTTCACTACTTCTCGAAAACAATAACTTGAATTTTCAAAATCACAAATGAACTTATAATCTGACTTCTTGTTCACATTATTAAATTTAACTTAGCGTCGATATAACTTTACTGTATTGTCATTCTTACCTACCATAACAAAATGATTAAGACTTAGACAAAATACTACTCAATAAACCTGAATTACGTATATCACTAAACTATTTCACAAAAACACATGACAAACTCCTCGGAATAAATATTTCGTTCCACAAAATATTAATGCTCTTATACTTTAAACTTAGTCTATACATGATTTGACTTCTTGCTGAATGCCTAAAAACCCCCTTAGTTTTCTCTCAAAACTCTTAATTAAGTCCTACAGACATCACTTCCTACTTGTTCTGACCGCCTGGAGTATAGCTCACACTTGCTATACCAGAATCTCTCAAAACTCATTGTGACATCACACGTCACATACAAAAAACCTCCCCTATTCGTGGTATAATCCCACATCTTCTTACTGTTACAGGTCACCTCTAAGTACACCGTATAAAAATTGCCCTTCCAAAATTCACTCACTTCACTGTCCCCCAAAAGCACTGACAATTTGCACTGAAATTATACACTCCTCTGACTAAATACCGAATGGTTTTCGTGTCCGACGTTGTAGCGCCAAATGTAACATTTTTTATAAGTCGTTAAACGTGGTGATGACAATTGTAAAGGTTCTATTTAACAAACATAATAAGAATAAATAATATACACTGTGGTATGACCTTACCTGTGATAGTGTAATATAATAAGTTGTTGAGCGCCAGATCCCTATTTAAGACAGTGAATCGAAATTTATTGATTTAACCTCGGCTATCAGCAGTAGAGTCGAGACCACTTACTCGGGCCGTAGTGAGACAAAGTCATCTAACCAATCCGTATTTAATCAAGGAGTATGATTGCCTTAAAGTACTAACTACAATGAAAGAAATAGGCATTACGTTGAAGAGAATGAATTTATTGACTCAAGAACAAAATATTAATAAAACAGAATAGTGATAGTCACACAATTGAATTTAAAATTACTCAATGCGGCAATTAATTTAAAAGGAACTGAACATTTAAAATGAATTGAAAGTTAATTGAAGTTAAATTATAATAGAGACGATAGTTTTATTTAATTGTTTGCTCACCCATTCGAAGATTCGTCATATTTAAGAAATGATCGATGATCTCGATGTTACGTCGCTTATGTTTAAAAAAAATGATGTGATATCTCAATTACTATGAAATATCCTCATTAAATACGTTGCCATCTGTAGAAAGACTCTTGATCAGGGATATAACCCATTATGTATTGATATAGATTTCGGCAAGACATCGTACTTTTCCAACTCTGTTTGCTCAGTTCATTAAGACCCAGAGAGCAAGGTTACCACTTCCTCCCTTCATTGATAGCTATTGATGAATGCCTGTCTTGTCGAGTGCAGGTATTAATAACTTCCTTGTCACGTGGTGTCACAGCCCCCACTCTAGAAGCAAGCTACCCTCTCTTCTGTGTTCATTCCTCCACGAGGGCTAGTTGCAGCTTTGACGCGTATATGGGCTACAGTAGTGACGTATTGGTTACACCATAGTTGAAATATAATGTTCCATTCCTTCTCGAAGGAACTATATGGTGCGCACGTGATGGTTACTCATATTGGGTTTCTTTGCATCTCGAAAATGACGCAGTTTGCTGTGGTGAAATTATTACTACGTCGTTCAGTTTGTGACGCATTGGGTTGATCCTATTTGGCAATCTTGTTGCATTATATATTTTACTTCGTCTCTTTACAAATAATTGTTAATAAAAATATTTCTGACTATAATAATAAAAACCGCTTACAATTATCTGATATAAAAATCATCTCATGGATGTACTAATTAATAATAATAATAACATGATAAATGAATAACCCTTTAAATATAATAAGTATGGGATCGAATCGTTACAATTTTAGGCAGGTATTGCCTGTTGTGCCCCACGCATCTAAAGCAGCATCAGTCCAAATGTCAGTTAGGTTCTCTCCTTTGTGGCCATTATTCAAAATTTTTGAACTCAACAAAAATATGTGAGTGGATACAGATCAACGTGACTTATCAAACTTCTTGATACAAATTGGTAAAGGTGAATACCCTCAAATGTTGGAAACAATGTCCTACTTCCTCGCCTTGACCTGACGCCATCAGATATTTCTATGCCATTTTCCTTCAAAAGTTTCCAGTACGTTTGGCTTTTGGTATAAATAAAACTCAAGGTCTAACACTAGATCAGGTAGGCATTTATTTACCTCAACCGGTGTTTAGCCACTATCGCAGCAAAATCTTTTCATGACGTCAAAGTTCAAATAGAACCAAAAGGCAGGCGAACAGCAAATGTCGTATGGAAGGAAGTACTTTTAGAATGTTGAAACGAATGTTGCGGAGGAGCACAGACCTCAGCAAACGGGGCACAGATTAAATAACAATTATACAAGGACGTCCGCATCCCTAATACGATAACTGTCCTGAGGTATGGGTAGAAAAAAAGTGCTATTGTCCTACATCGGTGATTACTATCCTACATCCTGTTCTTTCATTGCCTCAGTTCTATAACTAAGATATACTCAATCAAATTTACAGCTTAATAAATATTAATTCCTTCTGTGTGAGTTATCTTTTCATTTCTCAGCAATCGCCTTTTCTTCCTATTCTATCTGTAGTGGTGGAGGCGATAGCTGTCTTTACAGAGGTGCGAAAATTATTAGATTCGATGTCAGTTTCCCAAAATTGCATATTTACTTTTCACGGTTTAATGCACTAAGTATGTTTACAAGCCGATGAAATTACTTCAAATGTTTAACCGAGACTCCTAATTATATTTTCATTTAAGAAACTCAAATTAAAATGATTTTTTAGAATTTCCACAAGCAGAGGCGCCTTGAAAGGAAGGAAGCTTGTAGTTTAACGTGACCGTTAATCTTGAGATCATGAGCCACGGGACCTCCTTTTTACGTGGAATCCGAACCACAGGACATGGCATTTCACATCGAAAATCTCACATGCATTGACCGGGAATCGAACCCGGACCGTCTTGGTGAGAGGCATACAGCTAGACCGCTGAACCACCACG
This sequence comes from Meconema thalassinum, assembly GCA_946902985.2. Classification (NCBI taxonomy): domain Eukaryota; kingdom Metazoa; phylum Arthropoda; class Insecta; order Orthoptera; family Tettigoniidae; genus Meconema; species Meconema thalassinum. The sequence continues at coordinate 490,964,169 of OX336391.1, forward strand.
CCCCCAGAGGAGCCTTGCAAATGCAAAATATCAAACGTTACGTTTTTATTACTTCACTCTACTTTACGTGTGAATTTAGAGCAGAGGGAGTTGGGGTCTTTTAACTGATGAACGCTATTGAACTATTCAAAGATTCGTGAACTATGTATTGAAATCACCTGACTTGAGCTTAGATATCTAACCTCCTTGACTTTCACAGTGATTCAAGGAACAACGAAATTCGACATACAAGCTACCCTCTGGGTGTCAAATTACAAAGCTTGCACCCGGCACCGAGGCCATTAGATATTATTATTATTATTATTATTATTATTATTACCCGACTTAAATTCTAAAGTCAATGAAAAATTGAAAACGGACCCAGCTCAGATAACCCTCGGAATCCAATAATCTGAAAGTTTCCAGACACAATTCCTTATGGGATAAGGTGTAATTCCACGGGAGAGGAAACATTACTAAGTAGGACAGCAAAAGAAGTTGGTCAATAAAATGATTTTGAATAAAAGAAATTATGACTAATTAAAATTATTTTATTTAAGTCTATTAATTTGCACACCTCTATATGTTACCCATGTTACCCATCTCCAAATTCAAATATATGCGACCCGTCTTTTATTTTAAATTTATACCATTGGTATCATGAGTAGACAGAACACCAAATTGTACCGCTGTAGCCTTAAATTGTGTGGATATCTCTTATCTACTTAGTATAAAACGACGTTCCCAATTCTTGGATGTAACGGGTAATCTCGAGAGCAACTTGATGGATTTTGATGCGGTTTTCACCATTCTGTAAAGGATTTCTCGATGAAAAAATTTGGTAGAAAAACATTTATTTATGACCAAATGAAGCCGAGCAGTTACGATTTCAGTGAAACGAGTAGAAGAAAAACCTAACGTCTATGCGTCTTTTAAGCTTACGCGGGGTAAACCGTTAAAAATATCGATATACTCTGAGAATTGTTCAGCATGAAAAGTTCTGCAAGAATGTCCGCGACAGCTCTCACATCGACCACTGTGAGTGTTTTTACGTTTTCATTTCTTCTAGCAATCTCCATTCAGTGGAAATTTAAATTACTAGCTTCAGAGCGAGTTTACGAGCTTGCGAGCGACCTATCACCCTAGCTTCAGCCAGCATCAAACTGCCGAGTCGTGTCGAGTTATTTCTTCAGAGAAGAGTATATAGCTTATGTGTTTGGAGTTAGCTGTTCACTTCGGCTTTTCAGAATTGCGTCTGGAACCTGACGTCCGTGCGTCTTTTAAGCTTACGCTGGGTAAATAGTGGGACACACACACAGAGGACAGGCAGACACCCACACATTTGATCTCATAAGTCTACTTCATCATTAACCCAAAAGTGACGGTACTGTAAATGTCTGCTCACGTCACTAGCATGAAGACATGCAAATGTCATATGTACAGAAGTGCTGTAGGATTGTTGAAGGGAATGCTGCGGAGCAGCACGGGTCTTCTAGTTATATAATAAGATAGTATGCAGAAAACAAGTCATTTTAGAGACCTGCTTCATAGTTCGTTCCTCAACCTGCAAACAATTGCACAAATGCAACAATTTGCAATTAATAATACATTTTGTTTATAACCAATGACATTGGAAACAAATTAATGACATTGAAGGAATAATAATAACAGTAATGTTTCATAGATGTCGACATTCCCACCACATCGTCATCATCAAGAACAACTAGTAATATATCTTCTCCTCCTCAGTAATTTGCGCTCAAGGCGAGGGGATATGAGAGGGGAAAGGGGGTTATAAGGGGGCAGGGCGGAGCGAAGGATGGCTGCTATCTAATATCTACGACGTGATTTGTATAAGGTAGCACATTTTGGCGGTCACACACGGTTTGTGTACGTGAAGACAGCGGTCAGTGCCCCGATATTCGTGGGCAATGAACTCGCTACCTTTCGTGCTGTGCTACGTCACGGCTTCTCCAAAATAAATAAGAAGTAAAAAAAATAAGACAAGCATGGAACCAGCTTTTCGGACAAGACATTCCATTGTCTGTCTCCGTCTCTTTCCCTCTCGAACATCTTGTGTTGTAATTGGTCACACTGTTATAATATTCTTACCATCTAGTTTGCATACAATTCTGGTAATGCTACTTGACGGTTCTACTCAAGCAAAGGATTGTCCAATTTCTATTCTAGGCCAGGGAATGACATTTAGCTTACAATGTGTGGGTGGTTGGGTGTATATGTACAGTATTCAGCAAATATACATTAGCATAGATAAACATTCCCAGGCAGCTGTTTTCGTTTTGAGCTCTGTTAACAAGCATTCATAGGAAGTGACTACGGCATTTAAAATGAATATGATGCTACTTCAGCCTTTTAATTAATATTTAATTACTCAGAAATAATTTTTAATTATAGCACCTCATATATTAGAGATTAGAAATTTTGGTTGTCACCGTGGAGGCCCGGATTCGATTCCTGTCTCTACCACGTAATTTAATTCTGGTCTTAGGGCTGGAACGGGGTTCACTCAGCGTCGTAAGGCAAAAGTGAGAAGAGTAAGGTTCGATTCCCACCTCAGCCATCCCGGAAGTAATTTTCCGTGGGTTTTCACTTCTACTCCAAGTAAATGCTGGGATGGTTCCTGACTTAGGCCACAGCCACCTCCTTCCCAATCCTATTCCCAATTTGCAAATACATGTATTAGTACAGCCATCAAATAACACAGATTATCACACAAATTCCACGCATAACCAAATGCACGGGGCTAAATGACCAGAATGTCGCAGCCCCTATAATGAGCAACGACAAAAAAAAAGATACGAGCCTTACAGTAGTCGCATATGATGTTTAACATCTGACATGTTATCCTACTCGTATACTACACAGCTTGGACATTCTTAAAATGTTAATTTACACTCCATTTTCATACTGGTACTATGATGAATGTATAGATTGAATTGGAGATATGCTACTGTCACATTTGTGGCGCAGCGGTCAAGCTGTTAGTCTCTCAACAAGGTAGACCGGGTTTATTCCACTCATATAACAACATTCTGTTATGCATTTAATATTTGACTACTCACCCACAGCTTGACAATAATGCCGCTTACTTAAATGTCATTTGTCGTCTTTGTCCTACCCCATGTGATATTCAACCTTGAACGTGAAGCTTCATAAACTGCTCAATGACAAATGAAAGTCGGTGAAACATTTGCCAATGTGCTCGTCAAACCAGTGCCTGCTAAATGCTCTGCCTATTGTATTGCCATAACATTCTCGCGCTACAGAGCACACACTGCCGTGTTTCCAATACACACATTTTCAATTGTATATCCAGCTGGCAGTGCGTCTTCACTTCCGTCCGATCCACTTCCGCCCGATTCACTTTCGTCACATTTTTCTGGCAGTGCGTCTTCACTTCCGTCCGATCCACTTCCGTTCGATCCACTTCCGCCCGATTCACTTCCGTCCCCAATTTTCAAAATCACTCCACCAAAACTATCCAGCAACCGAGCGGAAAGATGTTACACAATAAAAAAAATTGATAAAGAAACGGCGGTTAAGGTGAGGGAGTGGAGACAGTCGAAGCGAGCGAGATAAGCGTAGTGAAGAAGATAAACAGGACTATTGCTCAAAATCGAAAAGTGGGGGTTTGTCATGTGGTCAACCTAGCGTAATCGTCTTTTGCACCTTACGCCGTGCAATATACCGGCGCATGCGCCCTCAAAGGGCCAGCTATAGAATAAACTCATTAGCCATTAGGAGGATGAGGGCCGTATTCACCTACTCTGTACTACTACTACTACTACTACTACTAATAATAATAATAATAATATCGTATGGCCTCGGTGGTCGGGTGCAAGCATTGTTATTTGACACCCAACGGGTAGCTTGCATATCGATTTTCGTTGTTCCTTGAAGCACTATGAAAGTCAAGGAGGTTAGATGTGTAAGTTCTTTGAACACTATAGCGCTTTCTAGTAGAGAAATGAGGAACATTGCGTTGGCGGAAACTCCCGAGATTAATTTTGTCTTTATGGACACGGCCTACTGAATTCAAAATTGACATGCCAATATCGTATGAAATGGTGTCGTAATTCTTGCCGCCTTTCAAAAAAAAACACTTACCACGGCCAGGTGCGAACCTGCATGCTTGGGGTTAGTTGACCGACATGTTGACCACTCACCCACCGTGGCAAGCTACTCTGTACTAATGATTAGTTAGTTAATTCCTATTTAACTTAAATAGGAGAGTTAATGAGTGATTATCGTTGATGCATTTCAAGAGGTCATTCGGGTTGTTAATTATAGTTTACGATACTGTTGTTGGCCGGTCAGTCACAGTTTCACAGTCGGTGAGCCTCAGGCATGTGCAATAATTATTGATACGTGAGTTTTCAGTTGCGGGGAAAGTAACTCAAGTTTTATTTATTTATTTATCGTATGGCTTTTAGTGCCGGGAGTGTCCGAGGACATGTTCGGCTCGCCTGAGTCTGTAGCTGCTTCCAGCGGACACCCTAAAGGGTGAGCTACATGTTCCGTTCAATTTCAAGGAGTTCCAACTTTCGCCACCAGATATCAATGATACCTAGTGGTGAACGTTGGAACTTTGATAGAGCGTTCTGACGAAATCTAACCTAACAAATTTTGCTTTACACAAGTTTAGTCTGTGAAAGGATCTTTTACATGCCATAAATCTATGACATGGGACCGCCGGCTTTACTTCCCCTCCGAAGGAAGGCATACTGAAGGATTTTTAACGCTCTTAAAAAATCCGACGACTTCAATTGCACATGCCTAACAAGGGAAGTATCACCTAACACAGGTCGAAACCTATTTTGAAACTTTGTGGACGCAATCGTTGTACTATAAGAGGACATCTTGCGGAAAATCAGCCGCCAGATTGAACTGCAAGGCTCCGAAATCGTACCCGACATCCTGGTAAGCAGACATGACGTCTGGACATCCCTGTGGCACTCGGAGTAGTAGCGAGGCGGGGCCTATATGCTGACTGGAGCGTGCGGCTCCTTCCCACCAGCCTTGAGTGCTTGGGCGGTCAGGGCTGTCCATTCCAACATGTACGGTACTCGCTACCTGCCATTGATTTATATGAGAGATTCCCCACATGATTTCGGAGCCTTGCAGTTCAATTTGGCAGCTGATTTTCCACACATTGTCCTCTTATAGTACAACGATTGTACCCACACAGTTTCAAGATAGGATTCGACATGTCTTGCCTAATACTTCCCTTGTATCGTCCACCACCTGTCCTCTGTACGACTGCGCAATCGAGCCTCACCGGCCAAAATCCGTGGCGTGAACTGTACTTAAATAATATGCTTTACGGCTCTCGCGCATGTGTAGATTCTGTTTCACCCTGGGGAAATATGGCGGACAGATTAAGAAGCGTGCAGCAGTCATCGTTGTTTGCGAAGCTTCCTTGAGATATTTAGGAACTTAATTATAAAGGAAGGGAAATACAGAAGACCTTATTCGTGCCTAAAGCTTAAAATGATATGAACAAAGTATTTAGGAGAAATGGCTGTTGTATGTAAATGGGACGGGTTTTCCGTTGTCTTCGAAGGTAAGCGGTTGCGTTGCAGACTATTAAGTTTATTATGCAGAGCTTGAAGGAGTTCGAATTCCACTTCGGAAATGCTTTTTTCTTTAACTTACGCATTCTCCTTGCTTGGTATTAAACATGTATGATATTTTATAATTGAATCGCTCGTTCTTGAAAGGCACTAAGTCCACTTTTTTGACAAATCCTTTTACCGTGATTTTGCGTCCTAGGAAGCAAGATGTTTGTTTTGGTGTTGAATGGAATCATGTCCTGGCAGCGTTTGTGCTATTAGCTCAACCGTCAAGTTAGTTATTTCGTGTTGAAAGGAACTTTCAAGAAAATAACAGTTATTTCATTATTTTACCTCTTTTTTTTCAGGCTTCCGGATACATAGGCCTATGTTCATTTAGAAATAAAGGAAATAAACTAAGAATTTGAATGATATTCCTCGCTCCGAGTTTCTGCTCGTTCCATAATGAAATGGACTGACTAAGTCCAGTTACGTATTTTGTCAATAAAATTGTTAGTAACATACGGAACAATGCTATTTTTTAAATATCAGCGTTTGTGTGCACTTTTCACATACAAGAAACTACGTCTCATATTTCAGTACAAGAGCGGAAAACCAGTTTTATGTGTTTATCTCTAAACTCTAATAAAACTTTAACTTAGTGCCTTTGAACAACGTGCGATTCAATGTCATTGTCATAAACATATTTTATATTCATATGGATGAAAGTTCGTGTAAAACTCTGAAACAAATCACCATTCAGGGATACGGTGAGGTAGAGTTCAGCCGTTTGCTTCCATTTTAGCGATGTTTTAGTGAGTTGAGTGGTCAGATTTGGTCATTGAACATAATTCCTTGTTAGTGGTAAATTAACGAGCTTTTCTGTTTGATGAAATGCTCATGCAAAGTTAATAGTACATTATGCAACGAGCCTATAATGGCAATAATTAAGACACGAGTATGTTTATAAAACGAGCGTAGCGAGTTTTATAGTTTCCATACGAGCGTCTTAATTACCATTATAGGCGAGTTGCATACGACAGTTTATGTTCGACAATAATTATAACTTTATTATATGTTTTAACATATATATTCATAAATATCTGTGGGATTCAGTAACATCAGTTAGTGAACAGAGCGCATGCGTGGGTCAAAGAATTTCGAAAGCAGAGACCATTTACTTTGCTTGACAATGCTATTGTTTACAGCCTGCATGATGTCTAGTGCCGATCAGAACTAGCATTCACTAATATTGTCACCGAATTCGTTTGAAAGCAATGCACTGTGTAGAAATTGGAGTTGGGAATATTAAGGCACAGTGCTATTTCTTGTCTCATATTCGCCACTTTATTTACGAGAACATATGGGACGGTGCACTTTCCATGTCAGTAATTTATGTAGAAGGAAGCTGTGTTGCTAACTTCTGGACGTAGATTAATAAATTTCTTGCATATGTCATAGCATTTCCTTGTTACCGTAAAGGTTCGTGATGATTTTGTCTTTGTGTTTGGGATTGTAACTACAATGGTTGATCCGATATCCAATTTGAACATTCAAACCATGTAATTCATGTCCAACATGTTGGATTTTGAGCGCATGCGCGAAGCCATCCTTACCTAATTGGTCAATGAATGAGCTGATTGGCTGGAGAAACTGTTTCATAATGAAGAATAGTACTATAATGACCCTCATTATGATACAGTTTTCTGACATATAATATTTACATTTCGACATCGTCGAACATAAATAACTTCATGCTAATTAAGAGATAATTGGCGTGATGGTCCTTAGCCCACGTTTTGACGAAGTTTTACAGAACTGTAGAGCAAATGTAAAAGTGACAAGTTACATCAGGAAACTATATGCTCATAAACCATTGATGTGAAATCAAAGTGAGCATTTTAGTGAGTTGTTTTGTACCACAGCACGAGATAGACTTCCTAAGAAGAATGTACTTGAATTTCTGTTGTCCCAATCTCCTTAATTTCCAAATTTGAACAGTTTCCACGCACCACGCAGCGTAGCCATGCGTGTTAATTTGCTCAAAACGACCGCGATGGGAAGCTGAAGCATGTCCAGAGATCGGAGGTTCAAATCCCGGTGCCGTCAGTTCCTGTACTGAAGATGATTCTCTTCGGGTTATTCCACATTCCCTCCAGGCAAATACCGGGATAGTACCTTATTTAAAGTTCCAGGAGCCTCACCATACCCCAATCCTAATAATTACAGTTACACACACCATCACCACAGAAACACAGGTAAAAGACAAATTGAACACAGAACCAAGTACACGGGGCTGGTGACTGAGTTATCCCTAAATCTAATTTAAAATATCAATGGGAATAATACCTTCACGGCGAAGAGCGTAGAGTTGCATGGTACGCGATGGTTTACAGTTGAATTTTACACACATTGTTGTTGTTGTTGTTGTTTTATTTAAGGGTTTGAACATGGTGGTGATTTCAGCTCCGTGTACTTATTTATTTATATATTTTATTTATTTATTTATGTTGTGAACATTACAGGAAGCCCCAATTACATTGCTCACTACTAGAATCATATAATATACAACAATATATAAATAGAAAAACAAAAGATACATAAAGAGAAGATATATATAGAGAAACGCGTTATAAATAATAATAATAATAATAATAATAATAATAATAATAATAATAATAATAATAAGAAGAAGAAGAAGAAGAAGAAGAAGAAGAAAAGGAAGGTTAGGTATGAGAAGGAAATGGGCTGAATACAGTACAATATATTACAAGACATCTTGCAGTTTATCACAGGACGCTGCAAACTGGTTTTCTGACATACTGAAAATATCTAAGTCAAGATGATGAACTTTATTATAGTGGGATAAATTTCTTTTAATCGGCGAGTTTTTATGGTTGTCTGTGTGAACTCTCGGAATAAAGAAAATGTTTCGGAATCTACTAGGTTTCACAGCTGGTACATATAACGTAATTCTCTCTCGAATTTTAGCGTCAGGTGCATGCAGAATTTGTCTGATAACCACCTGTACCGTATTAGGCCTAAATAACAAGTATATTTGTAAGTGAGGATATGATTGGGAAGAAGGCGTCCATGGCCTTAAATTACGGACCATCTCGGCATTTACCTGAGGTAGAAGTAGGATAATATGGAAATTAACTTCTAGGATGACTGAGATGGGAATCGAATCTACCTCTTCTTAGTTTTGCCTAACAAGGTTAAGTGTACCTCGCTCCAACCTTTCGACTAGAACTGAATTTCTTAGCAGAACAATATTCCCACCCATGTATAGTGAGACACATCGCAAATCTAGGTTGAAGTAGTGGCAGATCCTTAGAAGTAAGTAAAATCCAGACCACCTCGTAATGTAGAGGCTAGTATTTTGACTAACAGTTTTAACTCTTTAGTCGGTCAACACAAATTTGCGCAATATGACTGGACGAGGGTATAACTTTAAAAAATTAAAAAATATATAAAAATAAAAAATAAAAATTTTAAAGATTATAAAATTATAAAATTTAAAATTATACAAATTTTAAAATAACAAAAATTCTAAAATTATAACAAATTTAAAATTATGAAAATTAAATATTAAATAAAAATTAAACAAAAATTAAAAATTAACATATAACAATTACAAATAAAAAAAATAAACTTTTAAAACATAATAAATAAAAATAAAACATAAGCAAATAAAAAAGAAAATTTAAAAAGAATAAACAAATACTCATGAGGATTATTTATTATTTATCGTATGGCTTTTAGTGCCGGGAGTGTCCGAGGACATGTTCGGCTCGCCTGAGTCTGTAGCTGCTTCCAGCGGACACCCTAGGGTGAGCTACAAGTTCCGTTGAATTTCAAGTAGTTCCAACTTTCGCTACCAGATATCAAAGATACCTAGTGGTGAACGTTGGAACTTTGATAGAGCGTTCTGACGAAATCTAACCTAACAAATTAAGTTTCACGCAAGATTAATCTGTGGAAGGATCTTTTACATGCCATAAATCTATGACATGGAACCGCCGGCTTTACTTCCCCTCCGAAGGAAGGCATACTGAAGGATTTTTAACGCTCTTCTAATATCCGACGACTTCGGCCGGGTTTGAACCCGCTATCTTGGGCACAGAAGTTCAGCATGCTACCAACTACGCCACCGAAGCCGATACTCACGAGGAAAAACATGTATTAGTTATAATCCGAAATTGCCCATTATTTAATATTGATTATAATTTTAATACGGTTAACTGTTTTTTCGGGAGTGTTTATTTATTTATTTATTTATTTATTGTACCCCCTCGCAGTCATATTGGCAAATATGTGTTCACCGACTGAAGAGTTACAACTGAAAGTCAAAATACTAGGCTGTACATTACGAGGTGGTCTGAATTTTACTTACGTCTTAAGCATCTGCCACTGCTTCAACCTAGATTTGCGATGTGTCTAACTACACATGGGTGGGAATATTGGAACAGCTTGTGTATTGCTAATGGTGCTGGTATAATGTAATACTCAACGCCTATCATTTATTGACAACATATTATAAAATGCTTGGAGCGTATAATATAAAGTGTTGAGTGCATATTAAACCTTTTACTATCACTTATTACCACGTTAAAGCCCCCCAACACCTGTATTTATACACTTATGCATTTTCCAAGGTGCTTGGATATATTCACGGTATCAATAGCACAGGAAGAACGACAATAATAACTATCATAAACCGGGGGATTTTCCCAGAGACTCGTAACTAGTGGGACGCGAGTAGGTGAGCAGGGGTTATAAGACATAACGTACCACGGACATAACGTACCATCGGACATAACGTACCAGTTGGCCGGCTGATTACCTACGAAGAGTCAGCTAATGACCTTAAAATATTTAGGAGAGGACATAACGTACCACTTGAAAGAGTGGGAAGTATTTAGGGTGCATGAAACCCTAACCGCACGGCCACTTGCTCAGTATTGCTCAATTAATCCTGGTGATAAATACGTGGGCAATAACATAACATAAACTAATATAAAATATGATATGATTCTGGATTCCCATCACACTTTATCCAGGCTTGGACTGGCAAAATGTTTATAAACATTTTGACGTGTTTAAAATCAGCTGTGGGTAAGCTCTGGTCATTTTTCGTTTTCTTTACTTTGTTTTCTTATTTTTTAAACCTTTTTAAATTGTTTTTGGTGGGTTTTATATCCTAGTGAATAGCAAGTTCGTCACGGGATGTTTCATTCTAAGTGAATAGCATGCTCGCTGTGTGAAGTTTCATTCCAAGTTCTGCGAATATGAGAGAGCTCCCAAGCAAGATTTCAAGTTTCCATTCGCTTCATACCGCATCATTATTCTGTCAAGCCGTTCATCATACTTGACATAATTTCTACTTCCTCTTTGAATTTCCAATGTGCAATTCGTACTTCATCCGTCGAAGTGCGCACATAAACCGCCCTTATTCGTTGTACACAACTCCCTGTTACAATACCAAAATGTTTAAAGCCGTACAGTGTGATCGCCACTGATGTTCATATGGTAATGAACCTGTAACTGGAATGCCCGTCTGACATCAAGTGGTACGTTATGTCCTAGCGTAAATATTTGGGGATTAGGGGAAAACCGTTCTTAGGTAGATAACGACCTAGGTGGTACGTTATGTCCTCGAAAATCAAGTGGTACGTTTTGTCCGAGGTACGTTATGTCCGGACCACGAGCACGGGACCCAAGCTGAGTCCGGCATTGCTTTCGCTTCCTTGTGCCGGGCTCCTCACTCCCATCTTTCCTATCGACCTCCCTTGGTCAACTCTTGTTCTCTTCCGACCCTGATGATAAAACTGGTTATGGGCCATGCTGTCAACACGGCTAGGACCTCAACACCTCCTCCTTCCTAGCTCTATTCTTCAATTCCCGATCCTCCGCCTACTGCCAGCGTATATTTCCGCTGTTTGACTGTTTTCTTTTTATTATATATGAATTGCAGCCCAATGGCCATAGCAGGGTATTTTAATTGATCGCTCGTGAGCTCACAACAAGTTCAATTTCAAGTAATTCCAACTTTGGCTACCAGATGCCCCAGTCACTAACACCTAGCGGCAAACTTTGGAACTTGATAGAGCGTTTCTAACCAAATATAACCTACAAATTATGCTCCACACCACCAATTGCAGTGGTAGGGTCCTTTACAGGTCATAAATGTATGACAAGAGCCCGCCGGCTTAAGTTCCCCTCCGAAGGAAGGCATACTGAAGGAATTTAGCGCTCTTAAAAATCCGACGACTTCGGCCGGGTTTGAAACCGCGATCTTGGGCATAGCCGTTCAGCATGCTACTGACTACGTCACCGAAGCCGACTGTTTTATAACGTTGGCAAAGCGCTTGCAGACTTTCTTATCATCATCGTGGCATTACCGGGAGAGTTAGCCGTGGTCGTTACGGCATGACTGCTGGCAGTCGCTCACATCCGGGAGGCGAGGAGGTTCGAATCCCCCCGCCGGCAACCTTGAAGATGGTCTTCTGTGGTTTTCCATCTTCCTTCCAGGCAAATGCCGGGGTTGGTCCCTAACTATAGGCCATAGCCGCTTCCTTCCAACTCCTCTTCCTTCCATTCCAACTTACCTCCCCAACGGTATGTGTAGCTCACCCATCGGGTGTCCGTCTCGAAGCGGCTACAAAACTGGCGAGCCGAACATGTCCTCGGACACTCCCGGCACTAAAAGCCATACGCTAAAAAAAATCGTGGCATTAATTAAGATAGGGTATTAATAGTGGAAGGACGAAATCACAGGATGACGATTCACTGTGAAAACCTAAATCGATCGATTCACATAGGTGCTTCAAATTGCAGGGGTAAAAGCGTAAAACTCTTCATCGTAGATTCTAGTGAAAGTGAAGGTTCCGAGTGTAGCCTATGTTTTGGAATTATGTGATGCCTCTGTCGAAACATTCATTTTGGGCGGCATTTCCAAGTCTGATATGAAAACTATGTTGCTGCCTTCCAACGCCGTGAAAAAGAGAAATAAACTCGGGTTGTTGTGGTCAATCTGCATGCCTCTCACCAAGACGGACCGGGTTCGATTCCCGGTCAATTTATGTCAGATTTTCGAAGTGAAGTATCACGTCATGTGATTCGGATTTCACGTAAGAATGGAAGTCCCGGGGATCATGATCGCGATATTAACTGTCACATAAAACTACAAGCTTCCTTTCGTTTCATCCACTACCACTCCATGCAATGCCGGAATGGTTCCTAACTTAAGGCCACGACCGCCCCTTCCCAATCCTCACATTAATTACAAATATACACGCATTACAGACACCACAATCACACGTCACCCGACTCTAGGCTACATTACCATAAAAAACAACAAAAACAGTAGTATTTTCTTTAACTCATAAAATCGCGCACCACGACTCCTAGGGGGAGCTGCAGTATTTCCATATAACGATACGTTGGTTCAAATCCCGGTGCTAACAGTAGCCATCTTGAGTGTGTTATTTTGCCAGGATTTTGTCTTCCAGACTCCCTTCAATCAAATGCCAGGTTGGTACTTCACTTGAAGTCACGGAGCTCCTATCTCAATCCATCATCATCATAATTATTTAATACGCACACCACTATGGTCATCACAGAGACGCTGGTTATCAGACAAACCCAACACACACACACTATACGAGGCTATATTTCCAGGATATCGCAATGACCCTATAGAATCAACAACAACTACAATAACAAGTACCAACAAATGTGTTTCTTTTTTCTGATGGTTATTGATAAACTGCACTTTTATGAAATTACGTTATAAATGAATGTAACAAAAAATCAAAAACAGAAAAATTATTGGTGTTACGTTACTATTCATAAAAACTTATTTTCAGCGTATGTAGACCTAAAATAAGAAAACAGATAGTTATTAGTGTTAGTAATAATGACCCATAAGAAAGCTTATTTAACGGCTATATAAAACCTTAAAGGGAGGCTAACAGGATCTAAAAACCCGGGCCTTAAGGCGCAGCTTTGACGAAGACACTATGACTCACGCTACTTGTTCCATTGCGAGCAATCTGACAGCTTTTTGTGCTCAACGCGACGGTAATTAACTGGTGGGAGACGTATCAGCATTAAACCACGCCTTACGAATTTATAATGGCTGTTTTCAAATTAATTAAGATGTTAAAACCTTAGTTCGTTAACTCGCATGTGTATAACTTATTTTAATAATAATAATAATAATTTATTTATTTATTTAGCTTTTGGAATCACATTGCACAAATACAGTCCATATACACATTTACATAATAATCTATACACGACATCTTCATGGGAGTTTTGGGTGTTATTAATGCAAAGAAGGTATGCATTTTCTTTACCGCTCCGTACATATGTTACCACACCATAAACCTTATCATACGTGGCACCTAAGAGATAGAAGCCAGGTATTTTACCCCTTGAGGAAATTTGGTTTACATTCTCAATATGATGTTCTTGAACCGCAAGTACATCAACTCTGTTATCATCCAAGATCTTACGTAAGAGATGGCATTTGGCTCTACTAATGCCTTCGATGTTCAGTTGGCACAATCTAATGTTTGGACTCAGATTTCTGTATAGATGGTCGTGAAAAGGTCCGTTTCTTTGATTTTTGGCGATGTGATATATGCCAAGAGATCACAAGGATTATCTGGCTCCAGTAATATTGTTGCTCGTTTAGCACCACCCAGGGGACACGTGCAGGATAATGTAAGGTTATACCTGCGGACTTGAGCAACGGACATCCCCCATAATAATAATAATGATAATAATAATAATAATAATAATAATAATAATAATAATAATAATAATACAATGATGCATTGATAGTGAATAGAACAGACGACCCTACCAGGAGCTCTATAGATACTCTGAAAGAATTGCAGACGTGGCCAGGAAGAGACGTCTAGCATTTTATGGACACGTCTCCAGTATGCATCCCACCAGGCTGACCAACCACATACTGACAAAGAAGGAAGACCAAGTCACCGTGGCTGATGTGGACCAAGATTAGCTGGAGCTGGGAGTTACAGAAAAGGACATAAAATATCGAACGTCTCTCACAAGGAAAGTATCAGGTAAGACAGGTCGAAACCTATCTTGAAACTTTGTGGGCACAATCGTTGTACTATAAGATGACAACGTGCGGAAAATCAGCTGCCAGATTGAACTGCAAGGCTCCGATATCATGTGGCGAATCTCCCATATAAATCAATGGGAGGTATCGTACATGTTGGAATGGACAGCCCTGACCGCCCAAGCACTCAAGTCCGGTGGTAAGGAGTCGCACGCTCCTGTCAGCATATACGTCCCGCCTCGCTACTACTCCGAGTGACACAGGGATGTCCAGCTCCTCCAGACGTCTGCCTGCGTACCAGGATGTCAGGTACGATTTTGGAGCCTTGCAGTTCAATCTGGCAGCTGATTTTCCGCACATTGTCCTCTTATAGTACAACGATTGTATCCACAGAGTTTCAAGATAGGTTTCGACCTGTCTTACGCGATACTTCCCTCGTTAGGAGTAAACTGAAGCAAATGAAGTTCCAGGTCAAACCCCTCAAGGAAGATGATAGGTGGCCTCTGGACAAAGGAGAGACAGGAACAACTCAGCCAGAGGATGCGTGGCTACAGGGCAATCATCAAGACCCACTCCAAACCCATTCGCTGAATGTCGTGGTCCTTATCTGGCCTATACGGAACAAGATAAAGAATACAGTAAACTCCCGATTATCCGCGGAATTGACTGGCGCGGATACCACGGATAATCGAATTTCGCGGATAAGCCGCAAAATTGCTAGTAATGGTTAAACAAAGGCCGAAGGCACTAAAGACAACACACAAGTGCTTTAAATAAGTTCATTATACAATAAAAGGACGTACATGATATCAAAACTCAGTCAATGTTATGCGTGTTATTAAAAAGTCTTGTTTACTGATTAACAAAAAAAATCGGTCATTTGCTTTTCCTTTTTCGTTGTGAAACACTTTTTTATTTATTTGTGATTTGAGTTTTTTCAACACCATCTTGTCACAAAGTGATGCGTCGTCTTGCTCTTCAAGGTATTGAAGAATCCTGTCAATGTGTCCTAATGCTGCATCATGAGTAACGGTCCTCTGAATCTGCGTTTCCTCATTGTCTTCCGATTCGACCGATTCAATCCATCGTACTTTATTTATGATGTTTTCATCTGTACACGTTTTGTACTGTACATTATTAAGTGTACTGTACTGTATTTGCGATTTACGATTTTTATTACGTTTAAGTATTTAGTAACTTTATTTCAATTTTTGATAAATAATTTTCTGTTTCAAATTCTTCCTTTTTTATATAAAAAAAAAAGGTTCTCCTACAGGCACCGCGGATAATCCGCAAAGCGGATAAACCACCCGCGGATAATTGAGAGTTTACTGCACAATGATATTTATGGAAAACGCAAATCTACCGTCCCGGTCAAGAGAAACAGGATTAACGGCCGAGGGGACCCAACGCGCTGACTTAACAATCTGCAGGACAAATGGCTAGGCAGCGGTCACTTGATAGGCCTAGGCCCATCATAGGCTGTGGTGCCGCGGGGTTTGTTTTGATTTCTCACTTAATTTTGAATATTTATTTTTCAATTAAATTGTGGGCCAAGCTGCCTGTGGATTCGGCAGGCATGGGTTTGAGCCCCACCGTCGGCCATCTTTGAAATGGTTCTCCGCGGTTTCCCCAGTTCCAACTCCAGGCACATGCTGGGACGGTACCTTCTGACAGGCCACAACCACTTCCTTTCCCAGTTTCATCCACCTTCATTCATTTTATCTCTCATTAAATCCTCTCATGAGGTTGGCGTCAGGAAGGGCATTCAGTTATAAAAACCATCAGCCTCGTAGAATTCCATCGCGTCACATCGCTTACCCCATCGGAAACGGGAATAATAAGGGCTAGACATACAAACATACACATTGATAAACAACCTAGGTTGAGAGTTTTCAATCAAAACAATGTGGAGACTGCTATGGGCGGTGTATGATCCGCATGAAAGGAAAGTTGTTGATGTGTATCATCTTTCCACTCGGTTTCTGTATATTTTTTGTGGGCGTGATTCTGAAAAATGAAACGGAAATGGGACGGCAATGCAACGGAAACAATGAGCGTGCGCGGTGGCTGAGATTGGTACCACGACGTACTATCAGCCATGTGGCTACGTAGAATGTATATCGCATACGGTTTACTTCAAGGTTTGGAGGCCCCATTACAGATATTCGCACAATAAATCATCTTCAAATTTTCGTTCTTTGGTGTGAAAATGTTCATTACTTCATATTTGCTGAAAACAATTAAGATTTATGGCCTATTTTCAATTTTGAAAAAATAGGCTTATGAGATCACCTTTTGTCCGTGTTTGTGTGCGTGTGTGTGTGATTCGTGTGTGTGTCCTCCCACCCTAATAAAATCTAAACGGCTGGAGAAATTTCAATGAAACTCAGTAAGTTCATAGCTCTATTCCGGGAGACCCCGACCGTGCCCTTCAAATTTTGTTACGTCACACCAATCCAACATGGCGGCTGTGCGAAATATTTCACCCGCATTCAATATCTCCGAAACTATCACCGATATCACCCTGGAATTTTGTATGGTGATAAAGGGAACTACTAGAAATTCACTTATATGACCTATGGAAACCTGGTAACTACAAAACCAACATGGCGGCTAAGCGAATTTTCGACTTTTAAATAGACGTTTCTCGCGATTTAACCAACCAAACGCAATGAAACTTCGAACAGTATATGTTAATATACATTGTAATGCACCGACATCTAATTTCGTTCAATTGTTTACATAACCTCAAAATGGCGGCTGTGCGAAATATTTCACAGGCATTCAATATCTCCGAAACTATTTATGATATCAATCTGAAATTTTGTACGGTGATAAAGAGCACTACTACAAGATTATCTATGTAACTTTCAAAAACCTGTAAACTACGAAACGAACATGGCGGCCAAGCGAAGTTGACACATTCTAACACATTTATCTCGTGATTTAATCATATGAGCGCATTGAAATGTGGTACAGTAAATGATTATACATATTGTCATTCACTGGCATCTAATTTAGTTCAATTGTTTACATAAACTGAAGATGGCGGCTGTACGAAATTTTAAAATTAAGTTTTTATTCATGTGTCGTATCATGCGATTGAAGTGAAAGTTTGAATAATGAAGCTACGCAATAAGTTTCCTTTAATGGTAGGCCTACATAACTCTATGGCCTATACATATAACAATCCAAAATGGCGAGCATCCCAAATATTTTAACGGTTCTCAATATCTAAGAATATTTTCCAGCAAGCAAACTGATTTTTTTAATGTTTATAGAGGCTATGAACAAAGGTTCACCTGTATGACTTTCAGTAACCTGGTGAGCACAAATCCAACATGGCGGCGACGCGAAGTATAAATATTTAAATGAACGTTTCTCGCGATTTAACCATCTGAGTACAGTGAAACTTTGCACGTTTTCATAACCACAAGATGGCAGCTGTGCGAAATTTTAAAATCTCGTTTTTACTTCTTGTATCCTAATCATGCTATTGAAGTCTGAAAACCACACGTACACAATAATCTTCATGTAATAGAACATAAATAAAAATCCAACCTGGCTACCATCTGCAATATTTAGTCGGTTCTCAGTATCTACGAATCTAACATAGCAATCAAACTGAAATTTTGTATGTTGATAGAGGCAATTAATATGAGTAGGATATATGAAAATAGGCTATATAGTTCTTCACGGAACTACTTGTTAAATCTTCAAACTTTTGCTGTATTCCTATTTAATGTAAGTATTCGAGGTACTGTCGGCCACGGAAATGGGACGGAAATGTGTAAGAGGAAACATCGCATACGGTTCACTTCAAGGTTTGAAGGCCCCATTATAGATATCCCTACAATAAATCATCTTCAAGTTGTCGTTCTTTGGTGTGAAATTATTCATTATATCATATTTGCTGAAAACAATTATGATTTATTAATTAAATCTTCATACTTTTGCTGTAGAATGTATATCGCATACTGCTTACTTCAAGGTGTGGAGGCCCGTTTCCTGAAATCCTGTAGGCTGTGATACGACGGTATGGTATGTTTAGTGTTCTTAGGAGGTGGCGTGAGATTGAAATAGTGTGGTTATGTTAGGAGGACATGCAAGATGGCCACCGCGGCGTTGAAGTGCATGAGTGAGGGTTGATGGAACTTGTCGAGCGGGAGTGTCTGCTCTGTGGATTCGAGAGGTGTGACAGACAATGGGATGAAGGCTTTGTAAAGGAATAGATGAAGGTTATGAATTGTGCTATTAAAAATTGTTTGAGATATATGTGAAGAAATACTATATAAAAGGAAATATTTAATATCTTGCGAACCAATAATGCTAGGGACTTGTATGAGGTGTCCTAGGACTCGGGGTGACACCCTCCCGTTTCCCTATAGCCCACTAAATTTAACCAAAGGACCCAAAACTAATAGATCATCGGCTTTTTAATATCTCACGAACCAATAATGCTAGGGACTTGTATGAGGTGTCCTATGATTCGGGGTGACACCCCCTGTTTTCCTATAGCCCCCTTAATTTAACCAAAGGACCAAACACTAATAGGTTATCGGCTTTAAAATAGCTCGCGAACCAATAATGCTAGGGACTTGTATGAGGTGTCCTAGGAGTCGGGATGACGCCCCACCCCCGTTTTTCTATCCCCCTCTTAATTTAACCAAAGGACCCAAAACTAATAGGTCAACGGCTATTTAATATTTCGTGATGCAATAATGTTAGGGACTTGTATGAGGTGTTGTAGGACTCGTGGTGATGCCCCTTTCTTTCATGAATTTGTGATTTGCAGAGATGGGTAAAACCAGAACAGAATATATGAGAAATTATCGACAAAAGAAACGTGAGAAAAAATTAAAAACTGGAGGAGTACAGCCGAAAAATATTGACTTCACATATATTTCATCTCAATTTCATAGTAGGATAACATGTCAGATGTTACATATCATATGCGAATACTGTAAGGCTCGTATTTTTTGTTGTAGTTGTTTTGATTCTTTAGGGTCTTCGCGACATCGCGGTCATGTGGCCCAGTGTACTTGGGTGTGTGTAGACGTTGTCTGGAAACCTGTATCACTGTGATGTCAGTACTAGTGTGGGTATTTGTAGGCTAATTCGTCCAATGCATTGTGTAAGTTGAACTCGGATTTGCATGGGCATCAAACAAGAGGAGCTAACAAAATTTATTGTAACCCCATTCACTCGTCCAAGTATGGTAACAACTCTTAATTTGGTGTCGTAGTTGTAAATTACATCATCAACGTATCTTTTCCACGTTACTATTCCCTTTGTCGAGGTCTTTTCTAGGAACGCATTTTCCAGTGAGAGGCTCCTTCTCCACCAGAATGTAAAAGAAAGCTTGTTAATTACTTGAAATTATGATTGTTTATACAGTATTGTTTCTATAAATGCATTATGTTGCTTCTGTTCAGGTACTTTATAACTTGTAAAAAAAAGTAATTATTTTCCCTGTCGCCTAATATAATTTCTATAAACTGCACCATCACGAGCCACGGCTCAGGTACCTTTTTTAAATAAAAAGAATTCAAAATAAATAATCGCTGTAAGATTTGGGTAGAAAGTGATCATTGCCATAAGTCAGGTACCATCCGGCATTTGGCTGGAGTAGAAGTTGGAAACCACCGAAACCACTTCCACGATGGTTGAGGTAGGAATCGAACCCACCTCTTCTCATCTTAACCCCACGAGGATGAGAGTATCTCGTTCCATCCCTCAGACCAAAATAAAATTTCTTGACAGAACTGAGATTCGAACCCGGGCCTCCGTGGTGACAGCCACTGCGCAACAAGGTGAATATGAAAGGAAAGAAACTGTATTTAAACAAGTAGTTCCGTGAAGAACTATACAGCCTATTTTCATATATCCTACTTATGTTAAATGCCACAATCAACATACAAAATTTCAGTTTAATTGCTGTAACAGATTCGTAGATATTGAGAACCGTCTAAATATTTCAGATGGTCGCCAGGTTGGATTTTTATTTTTGTACTATGACACTAAGATTATTGTGTACGTGTGGTATTCAAACTTCAATCGCATGATTAGACAACTAGAAGTAAAAACGAGATTTTAAAATTACGCACAGCAGCCATCTTGTGATAATGCAAACCATTGAAATAAATTAGATGCCAGTGGATCAACATTTGTATAAGCATTTAACGTGCAACGTTTCACGGCACTCGGATAGTTAATTCGCGAGAAACGTCCATTTGAATATTTATACTTCGCGTCGCCGCCATGTTGGATTTGTGCTCACCAGGTTCCTGAAAGTCCTATAGGTGAACATATGTTCATAGTCTCTATGAACATTAAAAAATTCAGTTTGGTTGCTGTAAAAGATTCATAGATATTGAGAACCGTCTAAATATTTCGGGAGCTCACCATTTAGGAGTGTTATGTGTATAGGCCATAGAGTTATGTACCATTCAAAGAACAATTATTGCCTAGGTTCATTATTCAAACTTTCACTTCGATCGCATGATTACGACACAAGAAATTAAAACTTAATTTTAAAATTTCGCACAGCCGCCATCTTGAGGTTATGTAAGCAATTGAATTAAATTAGATGGCAGTGCATTACAATCTGCAAAATCAATTACTGTACCACATTTCACTGCGCTCAGAGAGTTATATCACGAGAAAAGTCTATTAAAATATTTTAAATTCGCTTGGTCGCCATGTTCGTTTCGTACTTTACAGGTTTATGAAATATACATAGGTATACCTGTATCAGTACCCTTTATCACCGTACAAAATTGCAGGGTGATATCTGTAATAGTTTCGGAGATATAGAATGTCAGTGAAATATTTCGCACAGCCGCCATTTTGAGGTTATGTAAACAATTGAACTAACTTAGACTCCAGTGCATTACAATGTGTATAAACATTTGCTGTACCATGTTTCATTACATTTAGATAGTTAAATCGCGAGAAAAGTCTATTTAAATATCTCAAATTCGCTTGGCCGCCATGTTGGTTTTGTAGTCACCAGGTTTTTAAAAGTCTCATAGGTGAACTTCTAGTAGTGCCCTTTATCACCGTACACAATTTCAGGGCGATATCGGTAATAGTTTCGGAGATATTGAATGCTAGTGAAATATTTCGCACAGCCGCCATGTTGGATTGGAGAGACGTAACAAAATTTGAAGGACACGGTCGAGGTCGCCGGGAATAGTGCTATGAACTTCCCGAGTTTCATTGAAATCGCTCCAGCCGTTTCGATTTTATTAGGGGGGGACACACACACGAATCACACACACACGCACACACACACACACACACACACACACACACACACGCACACACACACGGACAAAAGGTGATCTCATAAGCCTATTTTTTCAAAATTGAAAATAGGCTAAAAATTGGGTTTTCTGTATTTTAGATATGAAGAAGTATTCAGAGTTAACAATTTCTACTCAACTAAAACTTTCTTCGGCTTTTCCCAATTAATTGGGGTCACCGGAGCCAACCAGGCTCATTTTGGTTTTGGCTAGAGATTTAAGGCCGGATGCTCTTTCTGACGCCACGTTATTTTTCAGGTGAAAATTTCACCCCACTGTCACCGGGATTCGAACCTCGGCGTCCGGGTGAAAGACGAGCAGCTAAGCCACGGCGCCATCACGCTCCCCTTCTACTCAATTAAATATTCCCACTAAATTAAAACAATTTTGACTGCGGGGAATTTTTGAAGATACTGTATATTCCCGATGGCAATGTTCCCTGGAATTCGCCCATCATAACTCATGATGGCTCCTGTCAGCACCGGCATTCGAACCTTGGATCTCCAGACTTGCAGGTTTTTATTGTAATTGTGAAGTATGACTTAATGTGCTCGGCCACACCTGGGTGTTAGGCAAAAGAGAGAGTAGTGGCAAGTGCAGCAATAATTGGCAATTGCGAGTGGTGTGTAGTGATACTTCTCTTGTATCACACAAAAAGTGACATTATGTCAAGCGTGACAAGTATGATATTGCGAATGTTAAACACGTAAAGCTGTTATTTCATGATCACGGCAATTACGTCAGTGCACCTGTTGAGGATGACAAACTTGTTTGACAACCAAATGTTCCAGAGGACACGCGACGGACGCAGAATACAAGGAACAATCGAAACGATCAAGGCTTTAGCATACCAATAATTCCTTAACGTTAGTATTTGAACACACACAAGTAAAATCACCTTCAAAGTAATCAGCATTGGTAACATATCTGAAAGCACCAATGAAAACTACCCTTTGGTGCTTTTCACAATGCTTTCATCCTTGGAAATATGTTACATTAGCAGTAGGCCAAGTCACGTAAATTGGTGGTTTTAGCCCTACATGGAATGGAGATGAAAATGTTACGTTGGTCCATGGGTGTTACACGGCTTGATCATGTCAGGAATGAACATATCCTGAAACAGATGGGAGTTGCAGCCATTACGATAAACGAACATAATTATTATTAGTAGTAGCCTATTATTAATTCCCATGGAATTGCTGAGATTTAGGGATGGGGTGGGGGAGTTACGGCGGCTTGAGGGAACACGTGTCACCCCTGTCTCTTAAATGTGAAGTCACCCGAAAGAAATATTATGCAAATCCAAATATGATGTCAATCTCGGTTTATCATTCCATCGGCCAAACATTCTAATTGCCCCTAATTAGGTTCGTTTCCCTGTTGCTCATTTACATAAGCCTGTGTTTAAAAAAAAACTTAATTTCTGCCAGAACAAGAGAGAGATGGCAAAAGATGTTGATTGATAACCTCAGATGACCTCACATACTGTATGACGTCAGCGTGTAGCGTACGCGCTTGGGAAACAAGCACGTGGTGGAGTATTGCCATAGTATATTGTAAACAACGTCCCAAATCATTGCTGGAGATATGGGAATGGGGCTCGACAAGAAGGCATATACGAGGCATAGATTACCTCCTCTTCCCGATCTAATCTCTTGTTATTAGAGGGACGCAGGTACGTCTCAGGCGCGCATCCAGAACTTGTTCTTCGGAGAAGGAAGAATCCATAATATACCTGTAAATCAGCTCAATGCATACATTGATACATTGAAAAAATTATAACCCAAGATAAATGTTTAGCCTACTTTTCACATTTTGCAAAAATGAGGAAAAAGTAGACTTATGAGATCGATCCGGGAAAATGTGTGTCTGTCCTGTCTGTCTGGCTGTGTGTGTGTCGCTCCCCCCTGCCCCTCCCACTATCAACTCCTAAACGGCTACAGCAATCGAAACAAAATTTAGTACGAGTAAAGATGTACACCGGAATATCTCAAGCCCTTATTTGACAATTTTGTCAGTGCTACCAACTGCTGAATAAACGCACTCGAAATTTGAGCTCCATGTTGGATATCTTGGAAGGTATGCATGGAAGCTATTCCAAAATTGGCACACATGTAGATAATACTATTTCAGTTTAATTTCCAGGAGGCCATACATGAGTGTGTTGCCAAAATAATTTTAAGCCTTCTGATAGGTCCAATTTTTAAATGCATATAACTTCTACACTATCACTTGGATTTCAACCAAATTTTGTATGTAATATATGTACATAAACAGATATGACTAAGCGTATTACCGACAGTAATGGCTACGCTGGTTAAAGCGCGGCGTTAGGTCATGGGGCCAAGCTCTCTGCAGACTCGGTAGACGCATGGGTTCGAGCCCCACCGTCGGCTGTCCTTGAAATGGTTTTCCGTGGTTTCCCATTTTCAACACCAGGCAAATGCTGGGACAGTACCTTCTGACAGGCCACGGCCGCTTCCTTCCACATCCTTGCCCACTTTCATCCATTCATCTCATCTCTCATCCCGACGCGCAGGTCGCCCACGGGCGTCGACTAGAAAGACCTGCACTCGGCCTCTTAGGAGGCTACACGACAAAAATAAAAAATAAAACTAAGCGTATTCTTAAGAGCCACCAGGGCTGCCAACTGTTAATGAATGATCTCAATTTAATTTATAAAAATACCGAAATATCAGAAAGTATGCAAGCCGACAGCTTTAAACTATAGTACCTGACATTTTAGATTAATTTGGAGTAACTTATGTACGTCAGTTCTACCAACATGATTCTAAGCATTCTTATAGGACCAATTTTTAAATACTTGTAACTTCTATACTATCAGTTGGATTTCAACCAAATTTCGTATGTGCTATGTGTAACATAACAGATATGACTATACGTATTCTTAAGAGTCACAAAAAGGCTAGAAATATGTCCAGATGATCCAGGGTATACTAATAGTACATTATGCAACGAGCCTAAAATGGCAATAATTTCCGTACGAGTGTCTTAATTACCATTATAGGCGAGTTGCATAGGACTGTTTATTTTCGACGATAATTATAACTATTTTATGTTCGAACATAAATATTCATAAATATCTGTCGAGATTTCACCAGTTTTATGTACTGAACAGAGCGCATGGGACGCAGAGAATACCTTGTATTTGACCATGGCCTCCTGGAATACCTCACTGTTACACTCGACACGCAGTGAAATTTAAAATAGGGGGCCATGGAAGTGAGCGCAGGTGCGATGCTATCCCCACCTAATTGGTCACACAACTGTTTCTTGAGCTCTGATTGGTGGGAGAAACCTGATTCTAAGCCTGCTGCGAAGTCCAACTTTAAATACATGTAACTTCTATACAATCATTTGAATTTCAACAAAATTTCGTGTGTGCTATGTGTACCATAACAGATATGAATATGCCGATTCTTAAGAGTAACCAGGGCTGCCAAATGTTAATAAATACGGTCTCTATTTTTGTTACCCTAATATCAATATATCAGAAAGTATGTAAGCCAATAGCTCTAAACTTTGCACACGTATAGTACCTGGCATTCTAGATTTATTTGGAGTAAGTAATATAGGCCTACGCCAGTGCTGCCAACATGATTCTAAGCCTGCTGATAGGCCCAATTTTAAAATGCATGTAACTTGTATACTAACTAATAGATTTCATTCAAAATTGACACAACAATATATCGTATTATTTCAGATTATTTCTGACCAACACACGTATGTCATTGTTGCCAACATGATTTTACGCGCGCTGTTAGATCCAATGTTTAACTGCATGTAACGTCCAAGCTATCCACTGGACTTCAACCAAATTTTGTATTCTTTACCTTAAGCGATGGAACTAAGAATATATTCAGTCACCAGGGCTGCCAACTGTAGTTCTCTTATTAGGCTACATTATACCAGGTATACAGTATTTTGAACTAATTAGAAATTTTGATATTACCAACTTAATTTCGGCATTATTCTAGATGGGTAGATTAATCATTGGCATAGAACTTAAATTTCAAGAAAAGTAGGCTCTTTAGTTCGTTACGGAACTTCTTGTTTTTATTTTAATTTATTTTTTAGCGTATGCCCTTTAGTGCCGGGAGTGTTCGAGGACGTGTTCGGCTCGCCAGTTTTGTAGCTGCTTCGAGACGGACACCCTATGGGTGAGCTACAAGTACCGTTGGGGAGGGAAGTTGGAATGTAAGGACGAGGAGTTGGAAGGTAGCGGCTGTGGCCTATAGTTAGGGACCAACCCCGGCATTTGCCTGGAAGGAAGATGGGAAACCACAGAAGATCATCTTCAAGGTTGCCGGCGGGGGGATTCGAACCTCCTCGCCTCCCGGATGTGAGCGACTGCCAGCAGTCATGCCGTAACGACCACGGCTAACTCACCCGGTTCATACGATAATGATGTCATCAAATTTTCACCAAGAACTTCACACTTTTTGGCAATATTTGCTGTCCTAAAATATGTTAATTATTCAAGTTCAATATAACCAAGGATGTCACAGGTGATTTTCACACTCGAGCCAGTTTAATTAACTTTGTTTATTTATAATACAGGATTCTTGGAAATAATACGAGATTTATTCCCACTTTCCTGACAGTAAATAACGAAACAATAGACCAAGATATAAGCTGAAAAGTGCTGAAAATATTTGAATTTCCTGGCAGGTAGGATTTCTCTCAATCAACTAGAGCTAGGAATAATAATATCTCCAGGTTTACTTTTAAAAATTATGGATTAAAATTCAAATATTCTAAAATAAATGGAACAAGACAGCAATTAGGTATTTAAGGTAGTCGCATGACATTTAGGTTTCTTAAGTACCACAGAATTCATAAATATGGCTCTTTTGAGTGTGATTCGTTAAAGTATTAAAATAGTTGGAAATAAGGAAAAGAATAGGTAAAACCCTAAAAACTGGGGTCCGCCTAAATAGTTTTTGGGCCAATTGCACGTGGTGTTCCCAAGCGATCACCCATCCAGGTACTAACAACTCACAATGTTGCTTAACTGCGGCGATCGGACGAGAACCGGTGAATTCAACATGGTATGGCCGTAAACTCATACAATTGCCGAACTATGATTAACATAAACAACTAAATTCAATATCAACCCCTCTCCTCTGGATTGGCAATGATTGGATACATATAAATTGCACGCTTTAAAGACTTACATGGTACCAACAAAGATCGAAGCTCTACAAAAAGTGACTCCCTCTAAAAAAATAACCCCTTGGTCCATTATTTGTCGCAGTGCCCGCACGTGGCAAGGGCGTGTTTCCCAATGGTATCTTATTAACCTGTATCGGTGCCTGCCTGTGTAACGGGGTTTTGGGCCATTGAGTTATAACCTTGTACATGTTGTACAGCGGAATAAACTCCTCGTATTTAAAGTAATCGTCGTAGGTAATCAAACTCCTTCCTCTCCCCTCTTTTCCTTGGCTCGTCTTGCTTGGAAAGATTCCAACTCCACAAAATTAAGTAGGCCTAGATTTAGTACATGTTTGCCTTCTATAGACCGTTTCAGTTTACAATGTGAACAATATATTAAGAAGTAGACAGAGAAACAATCACTGAATCAGATGCAGAAAAAGAAGCATTGGCTAGACTTAAATCACGTTTAGGCGCATGAACATGTTTTCCATGGTCATCAATGATGTCTTTCTAAAATATAGTCAATCGAATTTAATGTACCCGCCAGTCTTTTATAGTTTTTAGCCTACTTTTCACATTTTGCAAAAATGAGAAAAAGAAGACTTATGAGATCGATCCAAGCAAATGTCTGTCTGTCTGTCTGTCTGTCTGTCTGTCTGTGTGTGTGTGTGTGTGTGTCCCTATCAACTCCTAAACGGCTGCAGCAATCGAAACCAAATTTGGTATGAGTAAAGACCTATACCTGAATATCTCAAGTCCATATCTGAAAATGATGTCAGGGCTACCAACTGCTGGAAAAGCGAAATTGAAATGTGAGCTCCATGATGCATATTGTGAAAGGTATGCATGGGAGCTATTCCAAAATTGGTACACGTATACATAATAATATTTCAGTGCAATTTCCAGGAGGTCATACATGACAGTGTTAACAAAATGATTCTAAACCTGCTGATAAGTTCAATTTTTAATTGCATATAACGTCTACACTATCCTTTGGATTTCAATCGAATTTCGTATTTACTATTTGTAAATAAACAGATATGACTGAGCGTATTCTTAAGAGCCACCAGGGCTGGCAACTGTTAATAAATGCTCTATCATTATTTAAATATCCAAATACAAATATATCAGAAAGTATGCAAGCCGACAGCTTTAAACTATGCACGCGTACAGTAACTGACATTCTAGATTAATTTGGAGTAACTGATATACGTCAGTGCTACCAACATGATTCTAAGCCTGATGAAAAATGAAAATCCACAGCCTGCTTCCAGTCGACCGACCGGGTCAGGGAATTGAATGAATGAAGCCCCCATCTAGCGGCGAGGATATGAACTGTGCCGGCTGTCGAAGCCTGTCGCACTCCCCTGGGGCAATGATTAAATGAATGAGAGATGAAATGAAATGATAGTGGAGAGTATGTTGCTGGAATGAAATTCATGACAGGGAAAACCGGAATACCCGGAGAAAAACCTGTCTGCCTCCGCTTTGTCTAGCACAAATCGCACATGGAGTAACCGAGATTTGAACCACGGACCCAGCGGTGAGAGGCCGGCGTGCTGCCGCCGAAGCCACGCAGGATACGGTAAATAGGCAATGGGCATATGAAAATAGGGATGGTACGGGATGGGAAGAATGGGAGGGATAGACAAGGAAGAGGGAAGGAGGCGGCCGTGGCCTGACGGTAGGTACCATTTGCCCGAAGACGAAATGGAAATCCACGGAAAGCCACTTCAAGAATGGCTGAGGTGGGAATCGAACCCCCTCCACCCGAGGCTGAGTAGGCCCCGTTCCAGTACTCATACCACTTTTCAAATGTTGTGGCAGAGCCGGGAATCGAACCTCGGACCTCCGGGGTGGCAGCTAAGCACGCTGACCACTACACCACTGAGGTGACCCCCCATCAGTAAGAATTCAAATAAAATATAACTCACAGACAATAGTCAAAAATTGAAAGCAATTATATTCTAAACACCAAATCTTTCTTTCTTTATTCGTATCAGGAGCACCAATCACAAATATATCTCACAAATGGTAAACAGTGAGAATCAAATTGAAATAAAAAATAATAATGATAATTAATAAAGACACAAACTATTCTAGATCTAATATTAAGTGAGGACATAAACATACAAGTCAGTTGTACAACACACAAACATTTGACTGCCAGGTAGCCCGCAACCAAATTAAATGTTCTTTGTCCAGTAACGGGCGACGTCAATAGCATTCGGGTTGGCAAATGTTAAGACTTCCATTGTGCATGTTGCTGGACATAGTGGGCACTGGTAAAGATGTTGGATTGTCTGTAGTTCCCCACAATCACAGAGGAGAGAGTCACTCGGAAAACCCCATTTCTGCAAGTTCATCTTGGTTCTTCCAACTCCAGTCCGCAGTCTGTTGAGCGCCTTCCATGTTGCCCAACCTTCCATATGGCCCGGAGGAAGGCTTTCTTTTGGGGTCATCCAGCCGGACAGATGACCAGTTCTTTCCTTCCACATTCTTGCCCTAGCAGTGTCAGCATTGCCTTTAAGGCTGACTGTTGTCCGAAGGAAGCTTTTCCTAGATTTAAGGCGAGTTCGGGCGGAGGAATATCCAAATAGTGGGTGTGTTTGTGATGTGGATGCCTTAAATCTTTCCTTGTTCGCTGCTACCTCCCTGCGTATCTCCCCAGGAGCAATACCAGCTAAGCAGTGGACTTTCTCAACTGGAGTAGGCTTCAAGCAACCAGTAATGATTCTGCAGCTTTCGTTGAGTTCAAACACGGCGAACAACGAGGAGTGAACACGGTGTATAATGAGGTGCTTACTGCACAAATTGAAATCAATTATATTATAAACAATGCCACCATAGGTTCTGAGGACTGAAACCCACAAAAACACAAGGGAGTGCTATATTGAGGCGTAACTTACTATGCAAGGTGAGGAGTGAGGTAGTTTGCCATTGCTTTCCTCACTGAGTCAGTACAACAGTACTAAGCCTACGAATATAACCTTTCTCAACATCCAAAGGTAATCTCTGTGCCCTGATGGCCATTACTCAACACCACTCATACCTTAATAGCTTCCATATAATCACAGCAATGAATGAGACTGAGACATTGGTGAAAAGCCATATTTTGCTTTAGCTTGTGCCAACAGGCGAAAATACTGTATCCATCAATTAGGTGAATTAGGTGGCAAACAGACAATGAGAATGAAAATCCACAGCCTGCTTCCAGTCGACCGACCAGGTCAGGAAATGGAATGAATGAAGCCCCCATCTAGCGGCGAGGATATGAACTGTACTGGCTGCCGAAGCCTGTCGCACTCCCCTGGGGCAATGAGCAAATGAATGACAGATGAAATGAAATGATAGTGGAGAGTGTTGCTGGAATGAAATTTGTGACAGGGAAAACCGGAGTACCCGGAGAAAAACCTGTCTGCCTCTGCTTTGTCCAGCGCAAATCTCACATGGAGTGACTGGGATTTGAACCATGAACCCAGCGGTGAGAGGCCGGCATGCTGCCGCCGAAGGCACGCAGGCTACGGTAAATAGGCAATGGACATATGAAAATAGGCTATTTATTTCTCCATGGAACTACTTTTATTTTCTGTTATACTACTCTGTGAACCCTTAGTTAACATATAAAATGCAAGTAACATGTCGTAGAGTTAGGCACAAGGTTGCATCACAAGAAGCACGCATATGCATATTTATATCATGCGCGGCTCTTCAAACAAGACACGAATCCGATATAGCTCCAGCAGCCCACACAAAGAGACATAGTAGAGGACTTACAATCAGTGGTTGTTTCGTTTTCAGGGGCTTAACTTGGACGTAATGATCATCAGCTTCATGCATTTGTATGACTATCCCACTCGTACACCGCTCCTCCAATTTGCACCAATAACGTGTGAGGACTTGATTAAAGTCGGTCCAACGAGAGTTGGGGTATGATGTCATGCGGCGATATCTTGAATTAGTGCTCGACGTCGCCACACTCTCGTTGGCTGCTCCTGTCACTTAGAATACTAATTTTAGCCTACTTTCGATTTTTGCAAAAAATTAAAGTAGACTTATGAGATCAACACAGCGGCAAGAATCAATTGAAACACTACGAAACCGAATTAAACGAAATTTGGTACAGAGGTAGCATTAGCGAAGGGCACCTCAGTGTCATGTTTGATATTGCCGCCATCTTCACCAAACCTTAATGGTGCCCACTCAAATGGTCAAAATTTAACATTAAATTACGACCAAACTAATCAACGGATCTTTACCCAATTTGGTAGAAACATACCTTCATATGGGATGCATTTCGTGCCCAAACTAGAACGTAAACAGTCGTACTATCAGTGGCCGTATGAATTATGCAAGCATTATAATTTATAACTTAGGACCCACCAATTCAGACTATCAAGCCGAGGGTGGTTTAAGCTATCCTAAATTACTTGACCCATTGTTTATTATAATTGATCAGTGACTTAAGAGCTGAGCCGCCTCTGTCACATGGCAAGATGGCAGCTGACCTCTTGTGCCTGTCCTATACGTCAGTCATTTGAGTATGTTGTATGTGATATAGCCTACTGATAGAAATAGTGTAAGTTTGTATGATATGATTTATAGTTCAACTTCTATCCACGACCGCGCTCTGATTACCTTTAAGCACTGCCAGCTGGATCGCATTCCACATGGTTGCTTTAAACTACCTGCCCAATCAACACTCAGAGACGTATAGGATATGTATATTCATTCACCGCTAGGTTGCAGTACCAGCTACTACAACGAACATTCAATTATAGTCTACTCTTAGAAAAGGACTTAGAGGTATAATCATACCCATACATTTAGGAGAAAGTAGGTTGTATCTTCTTTGCTGAACATCTTGTTTCTACTTGTTTATCTGCAAAACTGTACTTTTCATTTTTAACCAGCTACCAGAATTGGATCAACCATCATTCGTGATGCATCTTATACGTGTTCAAAATGTGAGAAAAATAAGCACAATAAAAATTGGCAATACGACTTAATAAGAGACTGCATAAATGACGTAATGTTTCTAAATGCGTACCAATTGCTATTTAAAAAATATATTACACCTTAGTAAAAATATACATAGTAAGTCCCCAATTTTTGGATGTAACGGGTAATCTCGAGAACCACAGGATGGATTTTGATACGGTTTTCACAATTCTGTAAAGGATTTCTCGAGGAAGGTTTCCGTTGAAAAGAAAACATTTATGACCACAGGAAGCCGAGCAATAACGATTCCAGTAAATCGAGTCGAAGAAAAACCTGCCGTCCGTGCGCCTTTTTAAGCTTAGGCTGTATAAACTGTTAAAAATGTATATATACTCTGAGTGTTCAGCATGAACAGATCTACAAAAAAGTTCGCGACCTCATATCTCTATACTGTATTTAATAGGCCTACATCGTCCATTATAAATGTTTTTACGTTTTCATTTCTCCCAACAATCTCCATTCAGTGGATTTTAAATTACTATCTTCGAAGTGAGTTTACGTGCTAGGGAGCGAGCCTATCACCAGCATCAAAGTGTCGAGTCGTGTCGAGTTAACACTTCGGTACCAAGCTCTGTGAACTTGCGGGGTGAGGTGAGGTGACGTGGGAGGCAGGAAGGGAAGGTCCTTTCAACAGCCCGCCATGTTATCTGGA
This sequence comes from Meconema thalassinum, assembly GCA_946902985.2. NCBI lineage: Eukaryota > Metazoa > Arthropoda > Insecta > Orthoptera > Tettigoniidae > Meconema > Meconema thalassinum. Next base: position 490,996,962 of record OX336391.1, read on the forward strand.
ATTCCTGTCTATTCCAATACTGCTAACATAGGGCCGTTGCCTAAATCACTGTGGTGTTGCGAATGTTGAGTGAGTCACCGACCAATGTATTTGGCTCTGTCACTATGCACGGAGCGTGAAGCCCACACATCACTCTTCGTCGTCCACGATCCACATTCCTCTCAGGTTCACGGAGCTTGGACTCGAGCAGTATATTTTATGAGTGTACAAATTGTTCAGCATGAAACGTTGTAAAAAACGTCCCCGACAGCATACCTCAATCTTTATTTCATCGTCCACTATAAGTGCCTTTACGGTTTCATTTCTTCCACAATCTCCATTCAGTGGAAATTTAAATTCCTAGCTTCGGAGAGAGTTTACGAGCTAGCGAGTGAGCCTATAACCCCAGCTTCGGCCAGTATCAAACTGTCGAGTCGTGTCGAGTTAAGACTTCAGAGAAGAGTATATGTATTTGGAATTTCGCTGTTTACCTCGGCTTTTCTGAATTGTGTCTGGGACTTACTGTCCAGCACCATGTCTGTTATCGTTGCGCTAGATTACTCCTTTTTTTTTTTGTCGCTACTCGCTATCAACCGTTTACAGGTTACGAGAAATTGGCTATTTTCCACACACAGTGAAGTACATCGGGTCTGTTCAATGAAATAACACATTATTTCAAAAAGTACTTACTAGCATAAAACCAACAATAACACAAATCTATTGAAAACCAGTCACGTAGTTAACTACACGGAACTGATGACTACGTAGTCCCCTGTCTTCAAATTAATAATTCACTAAATCGACCACAAGATGCTCGCTCATATTAAGCATCTCTCGTTTTCCACTGTCTGCCAACGATACAGCAAACCCAGTAGTCAGACATATGTAAAAACCGAATTCTGCTGGACCACAATAAAATTATCATCCATGTTGCTCCAACGTGATATTAAAGCTGATGCGAGTTCTGCTAGCCAGGGGCAGAGTAACTTCTCTTAGTCACGTCTGGACAAGAACTAACCTGTGGGAGTCCATCTCTATACAGCCGTGCGAGTTCTACTAGCTTGAAGTAGTGGGCCATCACAACTAATTCCGACAGCAGTGGCTACGCTGGCTAAAGCGCAGCATTTGGTCATGGGATCAAGCTCTCTCCTGACTCGGTAGACGCGTGGGTTCGAGCCCCACCGTCGGCCGTCATTGAAATGGTTTTCCATGGTTTCCCCATTTTTAACGCCAGGCAAATGCTGGGACGGTACCTTCTGTAGGCCATGGCCGCTTCCTTCCACATCCTTGCCCAGTTTCATTCATCCTCATCCATTCCATCTCTCATCCAGACGAGCAGGTCGCCCACGGGCGTCGACTTGAAAGACCTGCACTCGGCCTTTCAGGAGGCCACACGACGACAACAACAACAACAACTAAAGTGTGCGGGTTCATCTGTTTCCACTTCTACAGACGTGCGAGCTGAAATAATTACTTGTTGTTGTTGTTTCATTTCAGGGTCTTGGACATCGTAGTCATTCAGCCCCGTAGACTTGGGTGTGTGGAATTTTGTCTGACAACCTGTGTTATTGTGACGGCTATGTTTGTGTAATTTAGGTGAGTATTGGGGAGGAGGCGGCCGTGGTCTTAGGTTAGGAATCATCCCGGCATTTACCTGAAGTAAAAGTGGGAAACTACGGAAAACCACTTCCAGGATGGCTTCGATAGGAATCGAACCCTTCTTTCCTCAGTATTGCCTCACGAGGCTGCGTGTGTCCCGTTCCAACCTTCTGACCAGAATGAAATCACTTGGCAGAGCAAGGAATCGAACCCGGGCTTCCGCGGTGACAGTCACGAATGCTCTGAGTAGTTGCTGGAAATTCAGTCCTTCAATTTCCAAACACGTATAGCACAACGTAGGAAGTTTTGGTACACTCGCTGTAATTCATCCTCACTGATATTAAGTATCAGTACAGTTATTTCGTTCCCGAGAGCCTCCAGAGTAGTCTGCGCGGATTGTTTCTCTATACCTTTTGTTTGAGGTTCCCCCAGAAGCAATAAAAATCGCACGGCGCTGAAACTTACGAACACATTTAGCCTACTGTAAGACTTCATTTTCAGAACATAAGTTTCCACTATAGTGCGGGACAAACCATTGGAAGCCTGAAGGTCAACCGGCTCTCCGCTACGCTCTCCACCCCGCGCCCGGCGGTGTTGCCATGCTATTGCATCGTACCTTCAGTCGCGTGCTGGATGCAAGAACGTACAGGACAACAGCGCAGCGACTAGGCGTGACCTTCAGGCTTCCAATGGTTTGTCCCGCACTATAGGAAAATTTGTTGTTCTATACCTAAACATGTTCACGGGATACGAGATAGACACAGTACTTCACAAGGCGTAGGCTAATTATCTCAACGACGCATCTTGTCAACTGCGTATATAATAAATGCTATGACAGCATCCATGGCGTCCCGACGTGCTGTTTTATAATCTGTACATGTACGTTATCTGGCCGCGATTCATCACTATCCGTCCACCGCGCGGCCTCTGCGAGGCTCCGTCATTTAGAGAAGGACCTCACTTTAGAACTCATACGAGCAATGTGGCCATTGAAAACCATCCTTCTCCTACGAATGGTATCCGTGATCTTTTCTACATGTGTGTCGAGTTCATGATTGTGTCGTCTTCTGAATTAACGATTTTCTTTAATTGGACCTAGGACGTTTTTCAAGATCTGTCTTTCCCTTATTTTCAATTTCTCCATCAGAACCTTTCTTCTTCTTATTATTATTATCATCATCCTCATCATTATCATTCAACAGAAACAAAAATAACAAGTAGCACATTTATAAGTTGGAGCACTCAGGAACAACAATTCCCAACCAACTCTAATATGAATAAATGAATTTGTATAAGGAAGCTCATGAGAGTCATGAGTCACGAAAAGGATACGCACCTTGTTTTTTGCTGATGTGAGTTCTCAGAAGAGTCGAGAAGGGTAGCCCTATTGCTGTGGGCGATGGCTCGATAACTGACTGGCCAAACACCTTCCCTCCTCTTCCTCAAACAGTGAGGCCTCCGCCCCTTGGGCAATCCGTCTGGATCGTTGGGGTCTGTCCTTCTAGCCAGACTGACGCAGTGCAGCCAACACAGCATTCACTAATCAGGTCTCATAAGAATTTGGTATCACATCAGTGAGATAATGATGTTTCATTTAACCCTTTATCGGATAGTGGTCTATACATTCACCACCAACTATATAAAGAGTTTGTAGGCTATTATCAAAGATGCTTAATAGTTGAAACGTTCAGCCTAATTACAACAAAATTTCTTGTTAAAGTAATATTTCTAATAAGCAAATATTATATCTGTCCAGTTTAATGGTGCTGGATAAAATTTCAACTAGTAAATATAATCAAAAATATTAAAATTACACAATAAAATAAAACATAAATATACAAATTAAAATAAAGCACACTCAAAATTAAAATTAAATTAAGATTACAATATTAAAAATAATAAATAAATAGATAATTTATAAAAAATATTTTAAAACATAATATATATTTAGAATTTGGCCAATTTTTAAAACTTAATATTGAATATTAAAAATTAAAATTAAAATTAGAGCTGAAATGAAAATTTAAATTTAAACAAGATGTTCAGTAAATAACATATAGCCTACTTACTCCTAAATGTATGAGTATAGTTATAACTCGTTGTTATTATCAAAGAGTATAATAGAATCATTTCTTGGTTGAAGACCTTAAAAACTATTTACCTCTACCAAACGCCACAACCTAGAAAACAACTGCTACCATCATTGAAGAAAGAAAGAAAGAAAGAAAGAAAGATAAGAAGTATCTAAAGAATGTTATGGATCTGGAGACATAATCGACCGGACTGGCTGCGTGGCTCAGCGGTAACGTTCTCGCTTGCTGGGCCCTAGGTTGCAGGTTCGTATCCTGGCGCAATCAGCTGGCATTTGAGGGTGCACAAATGCGAGGGAGCCGTGTTAGTAGATTTACTGGCACGTTAAAGATCCCCTTCGGGGCAAAATTCCGGCACCCCGGCGTCTCTAAATGCAACATTAGTTAAAAGGGACGTAAAACCAATAACATTATTATTATTATTATTATTATTATTATTATTATTATTATATAATCGGCCTGACGCGGGCAACATCCAACTTTGAGTTGAGGCATGTCTTTACAATTCTGGCTGTGCATGGCTTTCACAACCCTAATTGAATTAACAAATCTTTCCATGATCCTACAGAGACGTGTGTATACCAACTATGTGGATATTTTCGATTGCTATTTGGCTGCAATAAAAGTATTAATTAATATCCTGAACTAGCACCAATGGCTAGAGTTCAGATACCATGTGAAATCGTTTTGTTTTTTTACTTCAATTAACATTTTCAAATAACGCACAATAGGCTGTTACAAACCCTTTAAAATAAAAAGTAAAAATGTATCGTAGTATCATCTTGTCATTCTTCAAATTCGATGTGCATAGAATGCCGATGGTATACTAATAAATGGAGTCCCATATAGACCAGTCGTGACATCTAATGGAGAAGTATCGAACAAGATAATCCTAACAGGGGGAGTGCATTCTAGCGGCCATAAACATAAACTTTTCAATAAAATCTGTAAGTTAATCTGTTGGCCGGCGTGCAGTTCGCCATGGTAATTCACTTTTCTGTTCCTAGATGTCTCGTGCAAATCTGCTGGCGAATTTTGTTTTAATTATATATTTTCCATCGTACTATGCACAATATAACGATTAATTTTAAAACGACTGAGTCATTACGAAACAATAAATATAAAGAAATTCAAGCAAAAACCCTAACTCTGATAGGGTTTGAACCATAGCCATAAGATTGATAAGCTAACGCTATACCACGGAGCCAATCGTGCGAACGGACATTAACCGATATCAATGAGTTACATAGAACGTGTTAGCAATTAATGATTTACACTAAACGATTTCATCTGTGGAGTATATTATCATACTAATATATAACAAGTAGTTCCGTGAAGAATTATACAGCCTATTTTCATATATCCTGCTCATGTTAATTGCCTCTATCAACATACAACATTTCAGTTTAATTGCTGTAACAGATACGTAGATATTGAGAACCGTCTAAATATTTCAGATGGTCGCCAGGTTGGATATTTATTTTTGTACTATTACATTAAGATTATTGTGTACGTGTGGTATTCAAACTGCAATCGCATGATTAGAACACAAGAAGTAAAAACGAGATTCTAAAATTACGCACAGCAGCCATCTTGTGATTATGCAAACAATTGAAATAAATTAGATGCCAGTGGATCAACATTTGTATAAGCATTTAAGGTGCAACGTTTCATGGCACTCGGATAGTTAATTCGCGAGAAACGTTCATTTAAATATTTATACTTCGCGTCGCTGCCATGTTGGATTTGTGCTCACCAGGTTACTGAAAGTCCTATAGGTGAACATATGTTCATAGTCTCTATGAACATTTAAAAATTCAGTTTGGTTGCTGTAAAAGATTCATAGATATTGAGAACCATCAAAATATTTCGGAAGATCGCCATTTAGGATTATTATATGTATAGGCCATTGAATTATGTACCTTCAAGGACAATTATTGCCTAGGTTCATTATTCAAACTTTCACTTCGATCGCATGATTACGACACAAGAAATAAAAACTTAATTTTAAAATTTCACACAGCCGCCATCTTGAGGTTATGTGAACAGTTGAATTAAATTAGATGGCAGTGCATTACAATCTGCAATATCATTTACTGTACCACATTTCACAGCGCTCAGAGAGTTAATTCACGAGAAAAGTCTATTAAAATATTTCAAATTCGCTTGGTCGCCATGTTCGATTTGTACTTTACAGGTTTATGAAATATACATAGGTAAACTTGTATCAGTACCCTTTATCACCGTACAAAATTGCAGGGTGATATCTGTAATAGTTTCGGAGATATAGAATGTCAGTGAAATATTTCGCACAGCCGCCATTTTGAGGTTATGTAAACAATTGAACTAAATTAGACTTCAGTGCATTACAATGTGTATAAACATTTGCTGTAACAAGTTTCATTACGTTTGGATAGTTAAATAGCGAGAAAAGTCTATTAAAAGTCTCAACTTCGCTTGGCCGCCATGTTGGTTTTGTAGTCACCAGGTTTTTGAAAGTCTCATAGGTGAACTTCTAGTAGTGTTCTCTATCACCGTACACAATTTCAGGGCGATATCCGTAATAGTTTCGGAGATATTGAATGCTAGTGAAATAATTCGCACAGCCGCCATATTGGATTGGTGAGACGTAACAAAATTTGAAGGGCACGGTCGAGGTCGCTGGGAATAGTGCTATGAACTTACCGAGTTTCATTGAAATCGCTCCAGCCGTTTAGATTTCATTAGGGGGGGCACACACACACCTCACACACACACACACACACACACACACACACACACACACACACGCACACACACACGGACAAAAGGTGATCTCATAAGCCTATTTTTTTCAAAATTGAAAATAGGCTAAAAATGAGATGGTGTGTGTCTGTCTTTCTGTCTGTCTGTCTGTTACTCAATAACGCAAGAACCACTGGTCCGATTTAAATGAAATTTTGCATGGATGTAGCTGATTTACCATGTTTACATATAGGATACTTTTAATTTCGATATTTTGTACTATTAAAAAATGGCGACCATTTTAGTGACGTCACTACACCTTTTGGTTTCAAAATTTCATACTTCCATATGAAATAAAAAGAGAACGCTAAGAAATAGCAAACTTTCGATGGCACATGCGAGCTTCAAAATTTAATTTCCTATCCGAAAGGTCCTTATCACTTTTCGTGTATCTCCAACGGCTAGCGAGTAAAACCCATATATGTGACGTCACTACACCCTTTAGTATCAACATTTCATATTTCCATTTCAAATAAAAAGAGAACGCTAAGAAACAGCAAACCTTTGATGCATACACGAGATTTAACATTTAATTTTCTATCCAAAACGTCCGGATCACTATTCGTGTATCTCCAACGGTTAGCGAGTAAAACCTAAATTTGTGCAATAAAACACGGTCAACACCGAGTGGTGCAGTATATCTCTACATACATAAAAATTGAAGTGTGTATGTTTATTTTCGCAATTCCTACGATAATTTGAGTTATTTACGCGTTTCAGACTGTTTTATTACGGATGCGAGCGAAAATAATTTTTTGGTCTGTCTATTCGTTTGTTTGTCTGTGGACAACTTTGTTCCCTTATAACTCGAGAACGGCTGGGTGTATCAATGTAAAATTTGATACAGATATCCATCAGAGGCACGACACTAATCATTGATGTAACCCTTCTCCGTATCTCTCATAAAAGAGGGCCTACCCCCTTAAAATACATGCTGAAATAGGAGTAGAAGGACGAGACAAAGATCATTTTCAGCCCCTCAATGTGAGAGACAAAACTCGGGGGCCCCACAGGGTCCCCGAAATCCACATTTTAAGGCCCTAAAACCAACCGTTTTTGAGATATTCCCATAAAACTAATTTCATTTAATAAACTAATGAACGAATACAAGCCGGTAACCATGGCAGTAGATTCTCAGAGGTCCATCTATTGATGTAAGACGCAATGCAATTCCATTAATTACATTGGTGTGAAAGTTTGCAAACGGCTAGAAGGTTAACACGGAACCAAATTAAGCTGTAAAATTCATCAATACATATAATGGGCTTAAGGGGGTCAAGGGGTACACTAGAATTTTTTCACGCGATTTACACCTGCGGGTGTGGTACGGCAGGTCTATTATATTCCTATCTCTATATTATATTATTATTATTATTATTATTACATTACGGCGTGCAACGAGGAGACAAGGGCCCTCGGTGCCAGAAACAAAACTTGGGGGCCTCGAAAACTACATTATATGGCTTTAAAACCAACAGTATCTGAAATATTCCCAGAAAACTAATTTAATTTAATTTAACAATCTAATGAAGGAATGGAAATCGGTAACCAAGACAACATTATCTCAAGGGGTGGCATCCAACTTTCCATCTATTTCTATAAGAAGCAATGTCACTCCATTTATACCTTGCCACGGTGGGTGAGTGGATAGCGTGTCGGTCTACTAACCCCAAGATTGCAGGTTCAATCCTGGCCGTGGTAAGTGATTTTTGAAAGGCGGCAAAAATACGACTCGCATGTCATACGATGGTGGCATGTCAAAGAACCCATTTGAATTCAGTAGGCCGTATTCATAATGGCAAAATTAATCTCAGGAGTTTCCGCCAACACAAAGTTCCTCATTTCTCTACTAGAAAGCGCTATAGTGTTCAAGGAGCTTAGATATCTACCCTCCTTGACTTTCATAGTGATTCAAGGAACAACGAAATTTCGACGTGCAAGCTACCCTCTGGGTGTCAAATTACGAAGCTTGCACCCGGCACCCGAGGCAGTAGGATATTATTATTAGGCTATTCCATTTATTACATTTCTGTGAAAGTTTGCAAATGGCTATAAGGTTATCACGGAACCAACGTAGACTGTATAATTCGTCAATGCAATTAAGGGGGTCAAGGGGTAACCTAGAATTTTTTCATGCTATTTCACGGTGATATATAGTACAGAAAGTCTATTATATCTCCAAACAGCAACATTATTTTCAAAAATTCCTGAATTGAATCAGCATTTTTTGCGACTTTTAGGAATTTGGGCCATTTGAGGCTAAAGAACCTGAATTTTCATGCACCACAAGCCTTTATAATTTATGAAAGAGGTCTTCCTGTGTATGAGGACCTAACACAACGTACAGGGTAATATTTTATGTGAGGTGTATTGCGTTTCGTCTACAAGGCTTTCAAATCTATTTCACGTCAGGAAGTACACGTTAGGTGAATTTAGTTTGAGAGCACATTTTAACTAATCTTTTTTTTTTTGTCGACATACGGGTTCATCGTAAGGATGATTTGTTTGATACTGTATGGTACATTTACCCATATTTGGATATCTGGGTGATATGTTGTAGACAATAGAATTGTCTGTCTGTCTTTCTGTGTATCTTTATGTACGCCTATAAATCGTGTTCGGATGCTTGGTGCATCGTAAAATTAGGTATGGTGAACATGGGTCAATACACGAATCATTTATAAAACTCCTCACCGTACTTTTCATGCAGTAGAAGGGTGGATATAGGGAAAAACTTCTCAAAATACATGCTAAAATAGGCGAAATATAAAAATTATCCTAGAAGGACGATCAAAGCATATGTTGCGCTTCTCATTGTGAGACACAAAATTCGCGAGTCTATAAGGGATCTCCGAAAACTACATTTTAAGGCCCTTAAATTATCAGTGTGTGTGATATTCCCAGAAAACTAACTTCGTTCTGCTAAACTTATGAAGGAATGACAAACCGCTAACCATTGCAACAGTAGCTCAATTGATAATGTCTGGTGTTAATATATAACACCTTTCGAAAAATGGGTACTTCTGCTAGTTTATATATAAAGCATTTCATACAAAGTTTATTTATTTTGTATCAATACGCTATATTGCATGCAATACTCAAATTAGTGAATTATAAGTCAGGCACAAGATATCCGCTGCAATCTTGTCTTGTTACTGAAACGGCTCAGCTTTTTAAAATCACTTCTGCACTATAGTATTACAAAATAAACTTTTAATTTCGAACGTGCCTCTTCCTTTAGAACAGTTAAAACTATTCTCGGCTCGATAATCGGAACTGGTGAGTCCCATGATATGGATTATAATGTTTGCATAATTCGCACGGCCGCTATCCTGAAATGGTACGGCGGATGACCTTGTAGCTTGGTCACAAGACGCGTCCTATAGGAAGGTATGTTGTTACCAAATTTGGTAGAGATCAGATGATTTGGTAAGTCGTTATTTGATTTTACGTTTTGAACGTTTGAGTGGCCGCCATTCAGTTTTGGTAAAGATGGCGGCGATATAAAACATGACACTGAGGTGCCTTTTGCTAGTTCTACCTATGAACCAAATTTCGTACAATTCGGTTTCACCGTGTTTGAATTGATAGGGGGGAGGGGACAGATATTCAGAGTACACACACTCACACACACACACACACACACACACACACACAGACAGACAGACAGACAGACAGACACACAATTTTTCGCTCTGTGTAGATCTCATAAGTCTACTTTCATTTTTTGCAAAAATCGAAAGTAGGCTAAAAATTAAGCAGAAATTAGAAAAAATAGTTTGCCCTACAAAGGGTTAAGGGGATAATAAATCGTGGTCATTTATCCCCGTGTACCTGAGTCCTCTAGATCCGGAGTCTCATTAGTTTTGCATCCCACAGTAGACTTCCTGGAGCAAGTATTCCCTTGAATTATAAATATATTACAGTAATACAGGTTATTATACAGAATCCACACGCACCCGAGTAGCCTACAAACGGGGCTACATAACTACGAGGTCGCAAAGCCGCTAAATAAATTAAACAACAACCACCACCTTTCTTTTTAACGTTCTTTCTGTTCCTGTGGACCACCTCGTGCTGTAGCGACTCTGTAAAGAAATGTAATTCTAGTCTGAAGGCAGGAACGGGGTACATTCAGCCTTGTGAGACAAAGCTGAGAAGATGTGGGTTCGATTCTCACCTCAGCCATCCTGGAGGTGGTTTTCAATGGTATCCCACTTCTACTCCAGGCAAATACCGAGATGGTTTCTAACATAAGGGCATGGCCACCTCCTTTCCAATTCTCAACTAAATTACAAATACACACACTATTACAGCTATAACACAGGTTATCAGACAATTAACACTAACCACACACCCAAGTACACGGGGCTAAATGATCACAATGTCTAAGCCCCTCGAATGAAACAACAATCACAACATCTATCTGTAACTTAAGGCCATTGCCGCCTCCTTCCAATTACAAATACACACACCAGTACAGCTATCAAAATGATACAGATAAACAGACATGTTCAATACACACACACCCAAATACACGGGGGCTACTTGACCACGATATCTCAAATCATACAAAGAAACAGCTACTCTCTATATAATAAAGTTGTGCCTGTAAATCATTAGCCTAATGTTGGGAGCTCACTTGAGTGCTAGGCAGAGGAATGTAGGCAACGAGAATATGGCGCCTCGTTGTCTGGCTAATAAGTAACAGCGATATTTGCCTTTAAGAGACATTGTGACATAACTTCCGAACAGTGTCTACTCGTCCTATTGAGTGTGCAGCGGGTCGATATATTCTGCCGAGTAGTAAGCAGGTTGCCTTGGCAACGAGATGAAGGCCGAGTGTAGGGAGCGTGATCAAAAAGTTTCCGATTGAGGGCCGAAACGTCTGCAGCCAGTGGATACTCAGGGCGTTGAATGCCGAACTAAAAGCACACCGGATGGCTGTTTTCCTGTAGCACCTGATGCATTTCAAAGTTGAAGGCAACACGTTCCTGGAGCGAATTGTTCCAGGCAACGAAAACTTGTGTCACTATTGGGAACCGGAATTGAATGCGTCGACGACGCAGTGGTGTCATCCATCGTCCCCTCGTCCCAAGAAGTTCAAGAGCCAACCGTCCACGGGAAATGTGATGCTCACCCTTTTCTTTGAATACCGGGGCCGGTTGCTTATTGATTTCAAGGAACCTGGTGTCTCCATCACTGGTGAACGGTACTGCGTAACACTGGAGATATTACGGCGAGCAACTAAGGTGAAACGTCCCCGAAAACTGCGACAAGAGGTGCTGCTGCTTCATGATAACGCACGTCTCCATACCGCAAAGGTCATAACACCAAAGGTGCATCAACTCAAGTGGGACTATACGGCAGTTAAACGGAAACTTTTCGATCACGCCATATAACTTACTTAACTTTTGAATTATAAACACCGTTTTAAATATTAATATCTAAAGGTATAGACGTGTCCATTATATAGCTTTGGTGCTATTTGGTCGAGTGGAAGTTTATTGGCTGACGTTTCGAGACAACTGCTTGTCCCTTTATCAAGGTTTGCCAAAAAAGAAAGAAAGAAAGAAAGAAAGGTGAGTAAACAATGGCATATACCCTCTATATATAAATGGTATAAGAAGACACAATACCAAAACCATATTTAAGCCTAATGTCATGGTAGGCAAATCCTTGCGATCAGTCAAGGATTCAGTTGGTCTTAACTGCGCTGGAGTATATAAGAATCCATGTCCCTGTGGATACGTATATATTGGTCAGACATGTAGAAATATTACAACAAGGACCAATGAACACCATAGGCATTTACGTCTTTGCCAACCAGGGAAGTCTGCTGTGGCTGAAAATGCCATACAGAATGACCGTCGAATTCTTTTTGATGAAACTTCTGTCATCTGTATGGAGTAACGTTTCACAACTCGTATGATTCGGGAAGCGATTACAATAAGTAAACAACCACACAACTTTAATAAAGGTGATGGTTATCCCTTGAGTAAATCATGGCTGTCCTCTATAGTTTCATTACCAACATCTTCTTGGTCTCAGGAGGTCATGGAGTAGGCTAACTATTTGTTTCGGCATGGCTTCCTATCTTATACCATTTATCTATGGAGACTAAATGCAATTCTTTCTTTCTTTCTTTCTTTCTTTCTTTCTTTCTTTCTTTCTTTCTTTCTTTCCTCCTTCCTTCATTCCTTTCTTCCTTTCTTCCTTGGATACAATTGGTCGAGAAAATTTACGTAACAGTAGGACTATAATTATTTGTTTCCATTAATTCGAATAATTAATTAATTTATATATCGTATTGTTTTTAGTGCGGGGAGTGTCCCAGGACATGTTCGGCTCTATAGCTGCTTCCAACGGACACCATTAGGGTGAGCTACAAGTTCCGTTCAATTTCAAGTAGTTCCAACTTTCGCCACAAGATATCAATGATACCTAGTCGTGAACGTTGGAACTTTGATTGCGCGTTCCGACGAAATCTAACCTAACAATTTAGCTTCACACAAGTTTAGTCAGTGGAAAGATCTTTTACATGCCATAAATCTATGTCATGGGACCGCCGGCTTTACTTCCCCTCCGAAGGATGGCATACTGAAGGATTTTAACGCTCTTAAAACATCCGACGACTTCGGCCGGGTTTGAACCCGCTATCTTGGGCACAGCAGTTCAGCATGCTACCAACTACGCCACCGAAGCCACTATTCGAAAAATACAACGTCGCATTAACCAAGTATTGGACCCGCACGGTGGAGTGGTGGTAACTGTCACAGAAGCCTGTCGCCAAGGCGCGATTTATGGCTGTGTTTCACGGCGCACGAGTTAACGACAACAAGGTGACGAGCCCCAGATAGCGTGGATCAGGTTGCGGTTTAAATTGCTTTTGCTTGTTGTAGTTGCGAAATAAAGCACGGCACCTTATGGGCGCGTGACTCCACTGCCCTTGCACGGCTGTCCCCCTGGGGGTGAGCGAGCCCATCCTAGGCTACCTTACAGTACTCTGCATTACAATAGACCATTCTCCTCGATCTCAGTGCAAGACAGTCGTAATAATCAACACATAATGAACAACCATTTTATTACCTATTTAATATCAATTCAAGTTAATTGATTCAGATAAATAAGGGCAAGGATACGTCAAGGCAAACATAGACCTACCAACGTTGTCAATGTGCAACAAATTTGAAAATGCTTATTTTTTATTTATTACATGCCATAACAATAATTTTCCCTTTCAACATTCTTGAAAACGCTTTGCAAATTTCTGCTTCTCGCCAAAATATTGCAGGCAGATTGGTTTCATTTGTCAGATTAAGTGACGAGGTGGTTCAAAGGATGCTCCCTCCATAAAGGTATGTTGTTGCAAAGATTGGTAGAGATCGGATGGTTATGTTAGTCGTAATTTAACTTAAGCTTTGAACATTTGTGTGGCCGCCATTACGTTTCTGTCAAGATGGCGGCGATATAAAACATGACACTGAGGTGCCTTTTGTTAGTACTACCTCTGTACCATATTTCGTTCCATTCGGTTGCACCGTGTTCGAATTAATAGGGGGAATCGATTTTCACACAAAGATGGCCGCCATCCACAAACTATTGTGCTGATGACCTATTAGTTTGGTCAAAGGATGCACCCCCATAAAGGTATGTTGTTGCAAAATTTGGTAGAGATCGGATGATTAGGCTAATCGTAATTTGATTTAAGCTTTGAACATTTGTGTGGCCGCCATTACGTTTCCATCAAGATGGCGGCGATATAAAACATGACACTGAGATGTCCTTTGCTAGTGCTACATTTGTACCAAATTTCGTTCAATTCGCATTCACCGTGTTCGAATTGATACAGGGGGACAGACATTCCGAGTACACACACTCACACACACACACAGACTCACACACACACATACACACAGACAGACACACTTTTTTCGCCCTGTGTTGATCTCATAAGTCTACTTTCATTTTTTGCAAAAATCGAAAGTAGGCTTAAAATCCTAGCCACCTTATTCAACCGATTAATCGATGTTTCAATTAAGTGGAACCTACTGTACTTGAAACAGATTTTTGTCTTTAAATGTACCGGTATATACATTTGGAACATCTTATTTATCAGTTTCGCGTAGCTACTGATAACCTACGTTTGTGTCATAAATGTAGTGCAGTAACTACTAGTGCTTGGGATGGGTAGGCCCGTCCTTTGAAGTAGGTTACACCCTGGTATTTGCCAGGAGTAAGTTGTCTGTTAGGTAGTCAGCCCGAAGGCTGGTTGGATCCTCAAAAAGCACCGTCGTTTGGTTATGTGGGTAGATACTGTGCCCTTTCAGCAAGAAATATGCAAATCACAGTATGCCAGCATTGCTCAATTCGGGATTTTCGGGGTTGTAGTATGTTCTCCCACTCTGTGACTTACACATTTTGGATTAAATAGAGGATACACTTGCAAAAATAACAACAAAATCAACTCCTATTTTAAAACATTTAATTAACCAAAATTATGGCGCTACAAACAATAAAACAAATAAACTACTGACCAATAAACTTCTACTTGTTCCAAGTGAACAAGGAATAATATAAGAATTAAACAAATATTGTACTAAGGCACATGGTTTCCTTTAAAACCAACAATTCATAATTATTTTTACTTCCATAAAGTATCTATCTTAAAGTTCCATATAACTACGAGCTCCTTTGGCCCGATATTTTCCAATAATAATGGTGTCATTCTTCTTGTACACCTCAAATACTATTTTTATATTTTCTTATCATCAAAACAAATATATAATTACATTTAAAGTACATGTTAATTCTTTACTTAAATATTTGGGCACTTCACATGTTTTCAGCATTTACCATCCCTCTCAAGTTTTACAAATTCACCATAGTGATCGGGAAAATACTTGTGTACTCCAGAGTTATAAAGATTACTTGACAAAGTCAAAAACTATGATTACTCCCGGAATCTAGTTACCTTCATTTAACTCGTAGAATCCTACTTCCATACAACGTTACAATAGGGATGGTTATTTATTTTATTTGTCTTATAAGACCATTATCACATAAGAAAACTACGATCTGAACTTGCAAGCGATAATTTCAACTACAAGGACCTCGGTTCACTTCCTGGGTCATTAACAACTTTTAAACACTCACGGTGTATTATTTACTTCTTACAGACGGCCTTCACCAACCCTCCTACTATTAAGGTCTGACCGTTATACTTGAGCGAGATTTATGACTGGGAGGGTGGCTCCCTGTCTAGTCTACGGTTGGAGCTCTCTTCAATGCTTTTAAAACAAATCTTCCTTTCTTTTCAGTCCTATGGAGAGACCTGGCATTTAACTTCACTTATTTCCTTTCAACAACATTTTAGGTTCATAAACCATTTTCGTAACCTTGGCATTTATTAATTATGAGAGGTCCTCATTGATTGGGAAGAGTAATATACATTCTACGACGAATAATTAGGGGCTTCAACAACAAGAGGATCCTAGGTTCGAATCTCTTAACATGCCTCGGGAACCATTCCCACATTGGAGGACTTATACAAAATGCGATTTAGGGTCAGCCGTAGCCTACATGACCTACGCTCAATAATACCATACATTTGCTTCCTTTTCAATATAATAACACACACATGGCCTCGTGATCTCTGTCACTATTGGAGGACTTACAACATATCTCAATTCACTGCAATCAACTACCCCTCATAAGTAATTTACCAAGTACTTTTAACTTTTACGCATTCCTAGCGTGACATTTTATTTTAATTGCGCTCCATTGCGCTATACATTATTTTTAAGCCTAGCGTCTTCCAAAGAACTGATAAATTCCATATTAACAATTGATACATATCTCAATTTTTATAGGGGGCGTGGTGGCTCAGCGGTCTAGCTGAATGCCTCTCACCAAGGCGGTCCGGGTTCGATTCCCGGTCAATGCATGTGAGATTTTCGATGTGAAATGCCATGTCCTGTGGTTCGGATTCCACGTAAAAAGGAGGTCCCGTGGCTCATGATCTCGAGATTAACGGTCACGTTAAACTACAAGCTTCCTTCCTTCCTTTCAATTTTTATATTAATCTTTTCCTTTGACATTAATCGCTCTATTTTTAATAACATGCATTAATATCATGTCTTGTACTTTTATTAAGGCTCCAACGCTCTTATTTTCATATCATTCAATTTAACCTTTATTTATATTTCCTTTATATTATTATTATTATTATTATTAATACGCTTGCTTTTATAACATTCGTCAAATACACTGACATTTTATTCATACATTTCCTCTACAGGATTTATTCTTTCACATAATTATTTATAATTTCTCAAAATTCTATTTTTGTTCAGACCGCGTTCTTATTCTGTATTTAGTTATTTAGAAACATCCCTTTTACTCAAAAACTCCGGTGGATTTGTACACAATCATTTCCCCGACACCAAAACATAATGAAAATCTTTACTCACATGTTTAAGGTCGTTTCTTGACCCTTCTCCTCGTGCGATGCGTCATTTTTGGCCCACCTTTTTTAAATTACTCCATCGTGTACAAATTCATTGCATGTACAGACATATCTTGACACATATTTAACACGTATACCTTTAACACTAATAACATTTTAAATACACTGGTGTATCCGTTTAGAACACACAATAAAAACACTGAAAATATATTACTTATAACACAAAATCTTGATATATTTACACTTCGCGAATTTTGATCACTAGACCGCTATTTAAGCCTATCACACGTGACCTCTTGACCTCCCGTCTCCAAGGGTGAAATTTAGTAATGTCGGCTTCCTATCCTCTCCGAATGTGAAAGTCTCGAATCATCTACTTCCTCCCTGCAATAGCACTCCTTCGAATCCCGTTCTTGACGATCTGCTATTTCTCTGACACGAACGGCTCCCCTTTTAGATTCTACTTATTGATCTTAGCGAAAGTCTGTTCTGTTCACGGTCCCCTCGATAATTTATCGGTGACCTATGGATTTTTAGCAACTAATACTTCTTGCGTCTTAGTGCTTTTGAATAGTTCGTCTGCTTTCTTGAAACGATGTCTATAGTTTCCTGTCTTCTTCTTTGCTTATTCGGTTCTCGCACTTCTAATCTTCTAGAATACTTACGAACCTTATTTTCTCTGTCCCTGCTCGGGTTCTTTAAATTAGATAAACTGTTTATCTCACTGTTACGGTACTTCCGTACGTTATGATATTTTTGGTCGTTTACTTAAAGACCTATCGCCCTGAGTCCTAAGTTCGCAGCCTACTTTGACTGTATTTTATGAACTTTTCACTGTCAATATTATACTGTCGGACCTAAATCCTGTAACTAGGATTTTCCTACTTTTCAACACGGCGATACTGTAATATTACTTCTTTGCAACCCTTTACGGATGCACGTAAATTATTGATACCGCGACACCCGTGGCTGTCGGATATTTTCTATGCGACGTGATACAGCGTTTTTCCCCTCAAGGAAAACTGGTATACTGTCTTCGGTGTGTTTCAGCGTGACGCCCCCTCACGGACTATCGGAATTCGGTGTCTGATGTAGCACAGTGACGCGCCCTCAGGCCGTTTGATAACTGTATCATTGGCTTGGTGAGGCCAGGAGTTTTATACTCTTTAATCACAAAAAGATAAAATCCTAGTCCTTTTCGTGACCAACTTTTGAACTAATTGTCGTACAATTATAAAAATTATATCTCCAGAAAGCTCGTCTTCCAAACGTCAAATGATCTCATTGCGCATAAGAATCGATCGTGCATTTCGGAGATATTAATTAATTTGTAGTCTTCAGCTGCGTGGGTGTTGCTGTTCTTTTTTTTAATTCCCCACTCCTCTGGTATCAGTGAATCCCCGATGACGTATACTGCGTTTGCAGTTCTTTCCTGTGCAATTATTACAAGGTTTTTCTTTACACAAAAATCTCTAATCCGAAATGATTCACAGTACTGTATTTATTTACTTATTTTCATTCCTGCAAATGGGTTAAATTTAATTATTCTTCTTCTGGCACATCGGCGCTGTTGCCGTTTTCCTGCAAGCTAAGCTGGATTTCCGAGTCACGCTTCTCTGCCTTACAGTAAAAATTTTCCACTCGTTCTATTAATATCCATGACCCGCTCCTCTCAAGGAGTCAAGAGGCATGATCTCATCTCCTGAACACCTGGTCCCCGCTGCTTGCACAACGTTTGGCTAGAATCCTGTCTTGAAATTTCTCTATGTTACATTAGAAACTGTATGTTTCTTTCATTCCTTCCCCAAATACATGGATTCGACCCCTTTTGAGCCAATGGTACATGGGTTCAATACCCACAAAAACCCAAGGCAGCGCTATATTGAGGCGTACTAGGCAAGAAGAGGAGTGAAGTAATTTGCCATTGCTTTCCTCACTGAGTCAGTATAGCAGTACTAACCCTATGAGTAGAACTTTTCACAGCATCCACAGGCACTTACTTACTGTGCCCTGAATGTCATTACTAAGCACCACCCATACCTCAGTAGCTTCCATATAATCACAGCCATGAGTGAGACTGAGACATCGGTGAAAAGCCACATTTTACTCTAGCCTGTGCCAACAGACAAATGCAAGTGTACTGCATTCATCAAGAGATGGCAGACAGGCCAAGGAGTAAGTTAAGTAAGCAATAATAGTCATGAGTCATGATGACCAGTGTAGAGATTCGAAACTTGCATCTCCAAGCTGCAGGTTCCCATTTCAGTCGTGTAGCGTCGATCTCAGCAACTCTGCTGGATAACAACAACATTGTATTAAAGGTCTTAAGGAAAGTGAACTTTCAAATTAACGGGGCAGCAGTCGCGGCTGATCTCACAGATTGGAAAGACACATTTTAATTAATTGCTTCATGAAGACTTGTACAAGCCGGACGTTTGTTTAAGACGATTGCCCTTGATCTTGAAGCTTGCGGGTGAGCCTGTACACAGTCACTCTCTAGCCCGCTCGCTGGTCTGGTGTAATGGAATTCCAGGCTTGGGCACGTGACGAGACCACCGTGCAGACAGTACAGTGTACGTCGAAGTATTGTGTGTCGCGGAAGTACACGTTACACAGTTACGAACAGAATGCCATTATACAGTATTTGCCAAAGATTGTACTTCATCAGTAGTGTGAGATAGGTTTGTCTATCATCTGACCGCTTGGGGCAGCTGACAACAACACATGTACTGCAGTAACTCGCTTCCAATAAGATTTTTCACTCGTCTAAAACAAACGTCCGCCTTTTTTTTTTGTAAGCCTGTCGGTACCTCTCCACTATCTTCCCAGCTTGGCGGTTGTACAAGGCAGTGTGACTCTAATCCCTCGTCTGTCAATAGTAGTGTATTACGTGCAGGAGTTCGTTTGATCTCGCAGATCGCCACGACTCTTGCTAGAGTCCTTGCAAATATCATTATGTCCTAATTGCAGATGAGAGTAGTTGGCCTTCCATTAGGTTTGATGTATTGTTGGAATCATAGGCGATGTAATGGATATGTTTGGAACAGTCTTTCAACATACATACCACATCATTTTGTAAGTGACGCTGGAAAAGACAATTCACTTATTTTAAGCTGATCATACTTGCCTACTTCTCTGGTCTATTTTCTTTTACTTCCATTCACTCTAGATCAGTCATGCGCAAAGTCTGGCCCGCGGGCCAAGTGCAGTCCTTGAGCTAGTCTAATCCGGCCCGCGACATGGTTTCGAATACACTATCTACAATTACACGTGGGTCATATTTCCTGTTCTGGGTACATAGAGGTGAAAAAATGTTTCAATCTCATTGTGTTTATGCGTTTTGTGTAATAGTAGCAGCTAGAACTGATTGAGTTACAATATAACAATGAATTGAAGCAATTATTCCTCAACGTTTCGAAAATTGAGTTCTACACAAGGCCCTACCGAAATAAAGCTTCCCAAACTTGAAATCTCATGCACAGAAAATAACTGCAATGTTTGCATCTTCCTATATCTGCGATCAGGTGTTTTCTACAATGAAGCTTCGCAAAAATAGCGTCAGGAATAGATTAACAGACCACAATTAAGCAGCGCTACTACTGTCGACCAAAGTATTATGTGTACTCGAGTTTGAAGGTTGTTTGTTAAGTAACCAATAGACCTACATAAAATCCAATACCATCAACATTTTCGTCGTTCTATTTTACGTTACTTAATATAGGTTTGGATTTTTAATTTATATTTTAATATTTTTCATCGCAGTTGGAACACAAAAAGTGCACGTTTTTAAGCGTGTTTCAACCATGCGTCACATTTAAGAATTATTATCTGAAAAGCCCGTCATCAGATCGAATCCAAATTTTAACACAATATACGTTGGAATGTTGTATAACTGGTTTATTAATTTCACAATTTTGTGTGTCCAAGAAACAAAGTTGTTATCATTGTTGTAAGGTAACTTTTCCTCGGCTCGGGGTGGTTGGAAAATGTAGTTCTTGGTTGCGTTGTAATCATTATACATCAAAATGTTATGCTGTATGACTGTGAAATACGTAAATTAATTCACTTATTTTATATCGGTTTGTATTTGTACGAGGAAATAACACATGGTTCAACAGCTAGCCGCTCCAGCAAGACCTGTACATCGTTGCTGAGATGGAGCCCAACACCTCCGAGCGAGACGCGCCATGATGCGTGTGGGCACCAATTCGGCAACGCTGTACAGCTGTTAGCGGAGCGGCTAGCTGGTGAAACATGTGTTATTTCCTCGTACAAATACAAACCGATATAAAATAAGTGAATTAATTTATGTATTTCACAGTCATACAGCATAACGTTTTGATGTATAACGATTACAACGCAACCAAGAACTACATTTTCCAACCACCCAGAGCCGAGAAAAAGTTACCTTACAAAAATGACAACAACTTTGTTTCTTGGACACACACAATTTTGAAATTAATAAACCAGTTATACAACATTCCAATGTATATTGTGTTAAAATTTGGATTCAACCTGGATACGGGTTTTTGAGATAATAATTCTGAAATATGACGCATGGTTGAAACACGCTTAAAAACGTGCACTTTTTGTGTTCCAACTGCGATAAAAAATATTAAAATATAAATTTAAAAATCCAAACCTACATGAACTAACTCAAAATAGAACGACGAAAATGATGATGATATTGGATTTTATGTAGGTCTATTGGTTACTTCACAAACAACCTTCAAACTCGAGTGCACATAATACTTTGGTCGACAGTAAGTATCAGCTCATCCCAGTTTCAACCAGATTATGAAAATGTTTTAGAAGCACAGTCACAGTTTCACTTGTCACATACTTCTTTCTCTTCTAACAAATTAATAATGAAGGTGTGTTCTTAGTGCAATGATGAAGGAATACTGGGCTAAGAAGAAAGCTCGCCAGAGTTAGGAACCACGTGGTCCAAGGGGCCTCAATGAACCAAGAAAAGGTGTGTTCTTTTTAGCCTACTTTTCACATTTTGCAAAAATGAGGAAAACGTAGCCTTATGAGATCGATCCGAGAAAATGTATGTCTGTCTGTCTGTGTGTGTGTCCCCCCTATCAACTCATAACCGGCTCCAGCTATCGAAACCAAATTTGGTATGAGTAAAGATCTAGACCGGGACATCTCAATGTCGTACTTGAAAATCATGTCAGTGCTACCAACTGCTAAAAGATCGCAATTGAAATTTGAGCTCCGTGTTGGATATCTTGGAATGTATACATGCGAACTATTCCATAATTGGTACACATATAGATAATAATACTTCAGTTTAACTTTCAGGAGGCCATACATGGCAGTGTTGCCAAAATTATTCTAAGCCTACGGATAGGTCCAAATTTTAAATGCACATAACTCCTACTCCATCAATTGGATTTCAACCAAATTTCGTATGTACTATGTGTACATAAACAGATAGGACTGAGCGTATTCTAAAGAGCCACCAGGGCTGCCAACTGTCAATAAATGCTCTCTCTATTTTTATCCAAATGCCAATATATCAGAAAGTATGCAAGCCAACAGCTCTAAACTTTGCACACGTATAGTTCATGACATTCTAGATTAATTTGGAGCAACTAATGAATGTCAGTGCTACCAACATGATTCTAAGCCTGCTGATAGGTCCAATATTAAAATTCCAGTAACTTCTATACTAACAAATGGATTTCATCCAAAATTGCCACAACAATACATCATAATCTTTCAAATTATTTCAGACCAACATATGCATGACATTGTTGCCAACATGATTTTAAATGCGCTGATAGATCCAATGTCTAACTGCACGTAACGTCCATGCTATCCATTGGACTTCAACCAAATTTTGTATTCTGTACCTTAACAGATGGAACTAAGAATATATTCAGTCACCAGGGCTGCCAACTGTAGTGCTCTATCAGGCTACATCATTCCAGGTATATTTCGAAAAAATTGGAAATTTCGATATTACCTGTGACGTATTTTACGCCACTTAGCTGACATAAAAATATACCTAACCTAAGATATTCTTTCCTGCCAAATTTACCCGTCCCTGAATTTCCAGTTGGAGCGAATGCTCCATAAATTCCTTCACTTACCCAAAATCTGAAGAAAGTTGTGGGCCTAGGCCAACTGTCGCAAATTCGACCTGTGAAGACCTTGTAAACTAAATCTTCATGGATAAAACACCGCACTCGCAGTCCAAACACGCGAGGTATTACTCTGGACCTGATGTGCACTGATTCTGGAATTCAGTGTCCCCTAACCTCAAAAAGGATCTACGCATTTTAAAATACGTCAATATCAGCTGTATCGATTGTTCCAACCCCAATCATCGCGAGATGTATCGACCGCCGTAGATGACAAGTGACGTGCGCATGGCGATCGTCCAGGGTGGCCAACTCTCACGGAAGTGAACGCGGAAATGTCTTGTGGACTACGTTCAAGAAAGCCAGGGGATTCTTGTGTGCGTGTGTGCTACTACTGCTCTTTAGAAATTATCGTGCCATTTTGATATATGTTGAATGTTTGTGTGCGAACTCCCTCTCTTGATTTCTGACTTTCATAAAGGAAACATCTCTCGGGGATTCGGATGCCCCGGGAATGTAGAACAGGTATCGCCACCTTAATTGGTTGGCTTTAGTCATAGTTTAATTTGTTGAAATATGTAACTATAGTTTGGTTTAATATGTAGTGCACAAGGTAAGTTCCAGGAAGTGTGATATTTGTTTTGCTTGTCTGCCCATTTATTTTGGGGCTTTGTTTTCTTTACCGTGTTATTGCGTCGTGGATATGCGTACCTCGTGGGTATGGCGCTCTGGTTGATGTTCGGCCGATCAATGGATTGATGTGTCCTACTGTTTAATTCTGAATTTGTTTATCAATTTTTCCTTCTTCGGAAGTTGTTTTCAGTGTGGGGAATTTTCTTGTTTTTCGGGCGAGTTTTTCCTGTGTTGCGAAACCGTGTGCGTCCTTTAATTGGGTTCCAAATTTATTCATTCATTTTCCCTATGATCACGCTTCTTGGAATTTTCCCATTTTCTGCCATGTAGAGATTTATTCTTTTAGTTTTAAGGGGCCCTGTTCCTGGTATTGCATCACCTTGCGTCCACGTGCTAGTTGTAGGTTATGTGACGCTTTTGCTTTGGTTTTTCCTCCCTTACGCCCATGTGCGTTTCACTTTTGAATTTCGAATTGCTGTATTTCAGTTTAACCTATGGGATTGGTTCAAATCCCAAATTTTGGGAGAGCGCCTTATGGTGCAATCGTTCCTTGGTGTCCCGTTGTGAGTCCGCCATTTCGAGAGTCTAGTTTGTGTCAGGGCCCATGTTGGTCGTGTGATACCGTCTGCTCCGTTTTTCGGGAGTTTGTCATTTGTAATGTAGTTTTTCATTTTAAGTTAGTTTTTCTTTTCCTTTTACGTAATTTCCGGATGTATTGGTACGTATGTTGGTAACTTATTTCCATTCCGGATGTAACTTGTAAATTTATGCTGGTATTGCACAACCTTTCGCCGTAACATTTCATGTTTACTTCTGGACATTCGTGTGCTCTCGTTTCTTAGTTAAGGGTTTGTACAAATTAATTTGACTAAGGATAATTTATAATTGTAAGACATTACCTTTTTCTGTGTACCTGTTCATTACTCAAATTTGTTGGTCCTAAAAGCATGTTAAGTGGTGTGTCGTACCACGTGACGTCAACGGCGTTTACCATCCTCTCAAGTAACAATTTCTCATGAAACCTTTGTAACCAAATATTGTTCCTATTTTATATATTTTTTGATATTTTACATTACAGACCCCTTTTATATTTTGATTACAACTTCATTTTTCCTTTAACGTCCAATCCCCACCCTCAAGACAGCTGCGGTGGAATGAATCCTCACCAGGTAAGCCTTCCACTTTTCAAGCTGGTGAATAAAGCGACGTATTTTCCTCTCTTGTCCATCTGAGGGGTGTCACCCCAATACGTTGTCAACACCGGCCGCCGAGGCAAAACCACCAAGCCCCGCAAAGGATGTCTTGGGGCCGCCGTTGGTAAGTTTGCTTCAGGTTGGCAGGCCCTCTAGGGAGTCTGTCGAGCTGAGCGAGTAAGTGTAGGAGTAGGAGATAGGAGATGGGGGGGTGACATTGGTAGCAGTACCGTGGTTTCCCGGTTTCCACTTGCTGCTGTCTAGGGGGGGGGGGGGGAGTGTTGCCTGTAAAATCCCCTGTTAATATTTTAAATCAGTTCAATTTTGGTGGTAAAGATGTCCCGCCTATAACCTGTATTAATTGCCCTGTCAATCTGTTTCATGCAAAAATGTCTGCTGCGAGAAGTGTGCAGTTTGCGGCTCGTCTGACACGAGATGAGGCGAATTACGAGTTGACCATACGTGGCCTGCAGTCTTCAGGCGACCTGAGCCAAGACCGGAAAATGCTGGAGGGAGCTTCAGAAATTCCAGTGTGCCCTCCGGAACTCACAGATGAAGAGCTTGAACGGGGTAAGTCCCTGATTGAACTTAAAGTGTCCCATTTAACGAATATGTGTAACTACTTACAAATTCATTGCTCTAGTAAGGGCGAATTAGCCCAAGTGCGCGCCTCTGTCCAGCATCTGTTTGGGAGGGTATCAGACATGATTTCAGTCGCTGGTGACCGCAGCGTTACTGTTTTGGGAGAATTGATTGCCCTTCAGACTTCTCTTTGCGAATGTACCGTGAAGGTACGAGATTGTGAAATGTACCTTGAAGCCATGTCAGGGGAAGGCCCCCGTTCAGTTTCTGTATCTTTCTATAATAGCGCTTGTAACGTAACTACTGAATCTAGTCCTGAGTCTATGCATGTAAGCATCCCGACCGACTTGAATCGAGGGCAACAGAGTGATGGTGCTATGGCCATGTTGAGTTTATCGGGCGAGTATCCTTTTGTTTCACGTCACTGTGAGTGCTCTGACGTTAATTGTCCCCTGTGTAATCCCTTCCAAAATTTAACATTGCAAGATCTGCCTGCAGCGCAATCTGGTAATCTGTCTGTAACCCACCCTGATAATGCCCACGATGTCCGTCATGTGACAGATATGTCTTTGGTCATCCCTGTGTGTGGCGGATCCATGTCCGGTGTATCCCTGCCTAGTGCGTATCTAGGAGGAAATATAGGGACGTCTGCCGCGGCATTGGTCCCCATGTGCCATCCATCCGCACCGGTGTTGCCCACTGCGCTTATTATGTCCACCGGGTTCGAGCAGTATGTGGCATCTTAGTGTCAACCTTTCAGTGCTAGTAAAGTGTCTAACTTGCCTATTTCTTCAACATTTAATGTGAATGCGACCCTGAGTGGGCAACGCATGTCGAGTACCAATTCCGCACCCTATTATTCGCATTGTATGTCTCGAGTGCCTGTCACCGTTTCGGCTTCCTGCGCTTCACGTTTTGTTAATTCTGCTGCAAACCCTGTTGGTCACGAAACACTCGCCATGCCTCGTTCTGAAAGGAACAGAATTTTAATTTACCTGCTTCTCGCCCCCATGGCCACGTAGCTATTTCAGAACCTGTATCCGGGGCCAGATGCCCATCTTGTGAATGTGCGCATTCTTGTCATGCTTTGGCTGCTGCACCAAACAACTTGATCGCTTTGCCCGACAACCGAATTGTCGCTGTTCCCCAACCTTTGCTTGCCATTTCTGAGCGCTCAGTTCACCCAATTGGTGGTTTTGGTAATCTAAATCATCCATTAAGCACATCGCTCGCAAAACTGAAGGAGTTCAACACTGATAGTGTGGATGGAGTCATACAATTTTTGAGGGAGTTAGTTAGGATTAACGAGTATGCAGCAGTGTTCGCCTTATCTGAAGGCCAGGTGTTTCAGTTATTGTTTCCCCACACGTCAGGTACCATGCGCGACAAGGTGGTCGAGGCAATGTCATCCGCTGTTTCTATCCAAAGTTTTCTTTGCGACGTTTTGGTCTCTTATATTCCTGCTCGTCTCATGGGTTCGCTCACTCAAAGATACTTCTACCGTGTTCAGCGCTTCGATGAGAGTCTGAACGCTTATATTCAGGATATCAGGAACTATGCGAAGGCCTTCGCCCTCGACTTCACCGAAGGTTATATTGTGTCTTCCATTGTCGACGGAATATCGCCCGAATTCCGGTCTTATCTGAGTATGCAGACCCGTCCAACCACTTATAGGGAGTTAGGTGCTCTTGCCATATCTGCCGAGTCTGTTCGTCACGGTGACTTACAGCGTGTCGTTAGTGTTCCTCCACTTGCGCCCCGCTTCGTGCGCCCCGCTCGTCCTGCCGGGTCCGGCAATAGTCGCTGCTATAATTGTAACGGCGTGGGCCACGTCGCTAGGTATTGCGGCCAGCCTAAACGTACCTCTAATTGACTGCCATTTGCCAGGAGTGGGGACGAGCCCTC
Source organism: Meconema thalassinum (assembly GCA_946902985.2). Lineage (NCBI taxonomy): Eukaryota > Metazoa > Arthropoda > Insecta > Orthoptera > Tettigoniidae > Meconema > Meconema thalassinum. Next base: position 491,024,290 of record OX336391.1, read on the forward strand.
AGAAGGGTCTACCGAAGGTCAACCTGTGGATGAGGTCTCGCATCCTGGCCCAAGTAATTCTGTGCCCGTTGAGTGTAACCTTCCGTTACCTGTCAATGTCGTTTGCGAAGGCGGTGAGCCTGCTGTGCCCAATTTAATTTTTCCCATGAGTAATGTCTGTGAAAGTAACGAACGTGATGAAAGGAGTTGTTCCGAGCCTGCAATTGAATTTCGTGATGGCGACGAACCTGGTTGTGTTTCAGTTGGTGTAGACCAAGACTCGGTAGGAAATGTTCTGTGTATTGATTCTTGTAACAGGGTCTCTTCAGTTTCTCATTCTTCTCCGATCATAGGTGTTTTGATAAATAACGAGCCAGTCTGTGGCATTCTTGACTCTGGAAGTGTCGTGTCACTATTGAGCGAAAAGTGGTACAATTCCATGAAGACAGTCTGTAATTTTCCTAAATTGAATCCGTTGCAAACCCGCCTGGTGTCAGCAAATTGCTCGCCTTTAGATGTCCTTGGTAGTATTTCAGTTAAATTCAGGATCCAAGGTTTCACTTGGAAATTTCCGGTGTGGGTAATTAGAAATCTCTCTTGCCCCCTTCTCATCGGGACTAATTTCATGTCGTCCGTTGGCATGATTCTTGAACTCCAAGCGAGGACTTTCAAGTTCAGATTTCGATCTAAACTTAAATTTAATTTCATCGAACCTTATCCCCAGCCGTTGGGTAGTTCAGTCAATCAGACTTCTGATCCCGTCACCATTGATACGCTTGATTTGAATAACTTAAACGATTCCCAGGCTGATATGATACGGAACTTGTGCCGGGAGTATCCAGAGGTGTTCACTGATGAGTTGGGCATGACCAAACTGCTTGAGTATAAGATCGAAGTCACCGACAATATCCCTGTCAGACATCCTCCCTATCGCTTGGCCCCGCCCAGGATGAAGGCTCTTAAGGAAATTATCGACCGAATGCTTGCTGATGGTGTCATTAGCCCTTCTACTTCCGCGTATTCATCCCCGATGTTTCTTGTACCCAAGCCTAATGGTGGTTTTCGACCAGTCGTTGACTATAGGCGGCTGAATCAAAAGGTTGTACTTCAATCTATTCCCTTGCCTGACCTCCATTCTTGCTTTTCGTGGTTCCACAAGGCTAAATTCTTCACACTCCTCGATTTAAACCAGGCCTATTACCAAATTCCCTTGGCCGAGGAATCTAAACCCATGACTGCGTTTGCCACCGATTGGAATTTGTATCAATTCAATCGTGTACCGTTTGGTTTGTCAACAGGTGGAGCTGTGTTGAGCCGCCTGCTTGATAATGTCTTCTCAGGTATCAAATTTGAATTTCTTTACCATTATTTGGACGATGTTGTGATCTACAGCGAGACGTTCGACGAACATGTGAAGCACATTCAGGAAGTCTTGGAAAGACTGAAGCGTGCTGGTCTTACTGTAAAACTATCTAAGGTTTCATTCGCGAAGCCAGAAATCTCCTTCCTTGGTCATATTGTGTCAGCGGCCGGTGTGTCCATAGATCAGTCCAGGACTCAGGGTATCCGTGATTTCAAACCTCCCACTAATGTCAAGGGCGTAGCCCACTTCGTCGGTATGGTGAACTTCTTCCGGAAATGTATCCCCAATTTTGCACAGCGTGCAGCTCCGTTGAACTCTCTCCGTCGTAAAGACCAGAAATTTAGTTGGGGTCCTTCTCAGAAGGCTGCTTTTGAAGACCTCAAACTTGCTCTATGTAACGCTCCCGTTCTTGCCATCCCTGATTTTTTAAAACCGTTCATTTTGCAGACCGATGCTTCGTGCTCAGGAATTGCTGGGGTCCTGCTCCAAGAAGGAGAATTGGGTAGGCAGCCCATTTCTTATGCGTCCCGTTCCCTCTCTCCTGTTGAGGCTAAGTACTCTGTGTACGAGCTGGAGGGTCTCGCCGTTTTGTTCGCTCTTGAGCGCTTTAGAAATTATATTGAACACATTTCATTTGAGCTGGAGACTGACAATCAGGCTCTCAGCTGGGTTCTGGCAAAACCCCGTAACACTGGTCGTATTGCTCGTTGGGCGACCAGAATCTCTTCCTTCAGTTTCACTGTTCGCCACATCCGTGGAACCGACAATGTAATCGCAGACTCGCTGAGTCGAATGTTTGAGGAAGTTCCTAGGGACAAGCCCGGATCTGCTGAGGTAGAATCTCCAGTGTCTTCAGTTTCGGTTAATGCAGTGAAGCCTGTCCTTACTAACTCACCTTTGTTGTTCCGTGATTTAGCCGAGTATCAGAAGGAAGACCCTGTATTGGGACCACTAATCACCCGGATGTCAGGTGGAGAACTTGTAAAGCCGTATGAATTGAAAAGAGGTATTCTGTTTTGCGTTGCTCGCCACGACAAGAGAAGTAAAATTGTGTTGCCTGCCGTACTTGTTCCTGATATTTTCAAATACTTTCATGAGTCTCCTGTTGGGGGTCACCTCGGTGTGTTTAAAACTCGCCAAAAGATCAGAACAAACTTTATTTGGAAGTCAATGGATGGTGATATTCGTAACATGGTTAGATGCTGTAGGCATTGTAGTATCAGTAAACCCGCCGTAAATACTCGTGTTGGATTATTGTCTTCCGAGCCTGCCTCCCGCCCCATGGAGAGGATTTTTATATATTTCGTCGGGCCGTTCCCTCGGTCGAAGTTGGGAAACCGGTTTGCACTGGTTTGTGTTGATGGTTTCACCCGTTTCAGCTGGATTTTCCCAACTAGATTGTCGACGACCCACACAGTCATCAGATGTCTGAATTCTATCTTTACTTCATTTGGTCCATGCCAGATCCTGGTATCGGACAATGCCAAAACCTTCACGTCTCACCTGTTCCGTAAGTTTTGTTTCGACTATGGTATCTCCCATGTGACCACGAGTCCATATTACCCCAACCCGTCGTTGGCCGAGCGTGTCAATCGGAACCTGCGTTCCGCGTTGATCGCTTACCACTATGATGATCACGCCAAGTGGGATTCATCGGTCCATTGGCTAGCTTTTGCGTTCAACACTGCTGTCCACGAAACGCATAACACTACCCCATTCTCTCTGATGTTTGCTTATGTACCTAATTCTCCGTTGACGAACTTGTGGTCAATTCATGACCTGTTGCCTGATCAGCCGTCTGCCGAGAAGGTGAAGCAGATATGGAAGGAGGCCCGCAAGTCCATCAGGTTTCTCACGAGCGGCTAGCTCAAAGGTACAATCAGGGACGGAAGCCCGTCAACCTCAACGTGGGAGACATGATATATGTCCAGGACCATTCACCTAAGCTTCTAGGAAACAAAGTGTCAGGAAAATTGCGGCCGTGGTATCGCGGGCCATTTAAAATTTTATCCTTTGTCAGTCCTGTTTCAGTGCTGGTGAGCGACCCTGAAAGGAAGAGGATCTTCAGGACTCACCTCTCGCAGTGCAAGCCCGCGCACGAGACGCCCAAGCGAGTCTCGGGGTAGTCGACAACTAAACTGGTGGTATCTTTGTTTTATTTCTTGCCCCTTTTCTTTCATAACTGGTAATGTGATCTTTGGTAAAGTTTCCCCCCAAATCTACAGAGAACTTGCGTCTCTGGAGGCGTTGCTTACCCAAGATGTTGTGAGAAGCGTGTTGCACCTCGTTGTATGAACAAACAGATCGTTTGTCGGTCTTTATGATGTGTGACAGGCTTTTCCCAAGATTGGTAAGACTTAGTTAGTAGTTGAACTCTGTGTTGGATATTTGAAGCTAAGGTGACCTCGATGTGGAGGTGATATGTGGTTATGCCTGCTTTGTCGAGGCAATGTATGTGAAGCCTAGGATTTAGGATGGCTTGGATATGGTAACTTCCCGTTTGGTTAACGTAAGGTGATTTCTAGGGTAACGGGGGGGGGGGGCACCTTTATAGGGAATAAAATTGTATGTTTCATTTTTTTTTAAATCAAATTTGTGATGAACCACGTCAGATACCTGATAACCCGTAGTAGGAACTGTAACTGCCCTTCTGGCAACTAGTAATTGCACCATGAACTATCTGTCGCTCTGGTATGTCCTGCTACTCGTGTGCTTAGCATTTCAGTGCTTGGCCCGTTGGAAGTGGAGCTCCCTGGGGATGTGTCGGACTGTGCTGTTTCTCCGCGGGATCTAGTGCAGCTCGGGGCGTCCAAGATACCCTGGTGGCCATATGGATGGTGGCGTAACTGGGAAACTGCTGGCGGGGACCTGGGCTCGTCATCGCCCGTTCTCCATCTGTAACTGGGTCGTCAGGACATTTCTACCTAGACCCTTCCAGCTAACATGAGGAGCGGAACTATCATCGAGACAGTGCCATCCACTCAGCTTGTCGCTGTGTGAAATCAAACCTTGAACATTCTGCCTGCCATTCAATGAAGTCTATGCCCAAAATTCCTTCAAACATGTTGGGACATATGTAAATCTGCAGCCGTACATAAGAGGTGATCCACTCCAGATCTGTCACATCAACATACGCAAATGCTGTCTACCCCGCAGTTTGCTTTAGGGGTAGGAGGATGCGACGTATTTTACGCCACTTAGCTGACATAAAAATATACCTAACCTAAGATATTCTTTCCTGCCAAATTTACCCGTCCCTGAGTTTCCAGTTGGAGCGAATGCTCCATAAATTCCTTCACTTACCCAAAATCTGAAGAAAGTTGTGGGCCTAGGCCAACTGTCGCAAATTCGACCTGTGAAGACCTTGTAAACTAAATCTTCATGGATAAAACACCGCACTCGCAGTCCAAACACGCGAGGTATTACTCTGGACCTGATGTGCACTGATTCTGGAATTCAGTGTCCCCTAACCTCAAAAAGGATCTACGCATTTTAAAATACGTCAATATCAGCTGTATCGATTGTTCCAACCCCAATCATCGCGAGATGTATCGACCGCCGTAGATGACAAGTGACGTGCGCATGGCGATCGTCCAGGGTGGCCAACTCTCACGGAAGTGAACGCGGAAATGTCTTGTGGACTACGTTCAAGAAAGCCAGGGGATTCTTGTGTGCGTGTGTGCTACTACTGCTCTTTAGAAATTATCGTGCCATTTTGATATATGTTGAATGTTTGTGTGCGAACTCCCTCTCTTGATTTCTGACTTTCATAAAGGAAACATCTCTCGGGGATTCGGATGCCCCGGGAATGTAGAACAGGTATCGCCACCTTAATTGGTTGGCTTTAGTCATAGTTTAATTTGTTGAAATATGTAACTATAGTTTGGTTTAATATGTAGTGCACAAGGTAAGTTCCAGGAAGTGTGATATTTGTTTTGCTTGTCTGCCCATTTATTTTGGGGCTTTGTTTTCTTTACCGTGTTATTGCGTCGTGGATATGCGTACCTCGTGGGTATGGCGCTCTGGTTGATGTTCGGCCGATCAATGGATTGATGTGTCCTACTGTTTAATTCTGAATTTGTTTATCAATTTTTCCTTCTTCGGAAGTTGTTTTCAGTGTGGGGAATTTTCTTGTTTTTCGGGCGAGTTTTTCCTGTGTTGCGAAACCGTGTGCGTCCTTTAATTGGGTTCCAAATTTATTCATTCATTTTCCCTATGATCACGCTTCTTGGAATTTTCCCATTTTCTGCCATGTAGAGATTTATTCTTTTAGTTTTAAGGGGCCCTGTTCCTGGTATTGCATCACCTTGCGTCCACGTGCTAGTTGTAGGTTATGTGACGCTTTTGCTTTGGTTTTTCCTCCCTTACGCCCATGTGCGTTTCACTTTTGAATTTCGAATTGCTGTATTTCAGTTTAACCTATGGGATTGGTTCAAATCCCAAATTTTGGGAGAGCGCCTTATGGTGCAATCGTTCCTTGGTGTCCCGTTATGAGTCCGCCATTTCGAGAGTCTAGTTTGTGTCAGGGCCCATGTTGGTCGTGTGATACCGTCCGCTCCGTTTTTCGGGAGTTTGTCATTTGTAATGTAGTTTTTCATTTTAAGTTAGTTTTTCTTTTCCTTTTACGTAATTTCCGGATGTGTTGGTACGTATGTTGGTAACTTATTTCCATTCCGGATGTAACTTGTAAATTTATGCTGGTATTGCACAACCTTTCGCCGTAACATTTCATGTTTAGTTCTGGGCATTCGTGTGCTCTCGTTTCTTAGTTAAGGGTTTGTACAAATTAATTTGACTAAGGATAATTTATAATTGTAAGACATTACCTTTTTCTGTGTACCTGTTCATTACTCAAATTTGTTGGTCCTAAAAGCATGTTAAGTGGTGTGTCGTACCACGTGACGTCAACGGCGTTTACCATCCTCTCAAGTAACAATTTCTCATGAAACCTTTGTAACCAAATATTGTTCCTATTTTATATATTTTTTGATATTTTACAATACAGACCCCTTTTATATTTTGATTACAACTTCATTTTTCCTTTAACGTCCGATCCCCACCCTCAAGACAGCTGCGGTGGAATGAATCCTCACCAGGTAAGCCTTCCACTTTTCAAGCTGGTGAATAAAGCGACGTATTTTCCTCTCTTGTCCATCTGAGGGGTGTCACCCCAATACGTTGTCAACACCGGCCGCCGAGGCAAAACCACCAAGCCCCGCAAAGGATGTTTTGGGGCCGCCGTTGGTAAGTTTTCTTCAGGTTGGCAGGCCCTCTAGGGAGTCTGTCGAGCTGAGCGAGTAAGTGTAGGAGTAGGAGATAGGAGATGGGGGGGGGGGGGGTGACATTACCAAATTCATTTCGTCATTATTCTAGATAGGTCCATAAAGATTAATCATTGGCATGAATCTTAAATTTTAAGAAAAGTAGGCTCTTTAGTTCGTCACGGAACTTCTTGTTTCCTAAGATTTCTACCATTTGTTTGATTTAAAATTCAGAAGTAAAATGTTTATACTCAATTTGTAAACACGTGTTGGTTTTATTTTCGCTCCGCCTAGATTATTTTGTATTGCATCTGGCCCAGTCACTAAAAAGATTGCCCATGTCTGCTCTAGATGATATTAATCGTATATAAGGGCATCTATAAGGTGCGTTCAAAAACTAACGAGCCGGAGGCTGAAATGCGCAAACCGGTGACTACATCGGCTAATCGTGGCATGTGTAACGTGGTGTGGTTCCGACCAGAGCGTGGAAGGTCACAGCCCGTCGCTAGAAGGCACGCGTGCACGTCACGTGACGATACAAAGTGAGCGGCAGCATGCATCAATCGTCCAACACTGCATGTCGCATTGCAAACAGTGACCTGGAGGCGTCAAACGAAGAGCAAAGAGGTGTTGTTCGGTTTCTGACAGCGGAAGGAGTAGGGAGAACGGACATTCATCGCCGAATGTCACAAGTGTACGGCGAATACTGCATGTCCCTTGCAAGGGTCAAGGCGTGGCACAAGCGCTTCAGGGAAGGACGGGTGTCGTTAGGTGATGATGCCCAGTCTGGGGCACCCCCCTGCATTACCGATGACAACATCCAGCTGGTTGACAGTGAACGTCATAGCCATCGTGGTCGCTCCACGGCAATGCACGACCTCATACGGCCAACACAGTCGCGGCACTCCTGCAGAAATTCAAATGGGAGGTTCTCGGCCACACTCCATACAGTCCAGACCTCTCTCCCTGTGATTATGCCATGTTTGGTCCCCTGAAAAGGGCTCTGCGGGGCCAACAATTCACCTCGGACGCCGACGTCCAGCTGTACGTGCGAAACTGGTTCACATCGCAGCCCAGGGAATTTTATGAGTCAGCCATTCATCGCCTCGTGTCACAGTGGGACAAGTGCCTCAATAGCCAGGGCCAATACTTCTAACATACAGGTACTGGTTTCAGTAATTATGCCTCCGGCTCGTTACTTTCTTGAACGCCCTTTATAAACTAATTTTACAACAAGGTAATCTAAGAGATCGCTGCAGCAAAACTGCTCTGTCTAAGAAGTGCGACCAGTGCCGGGAAAAATATATCACGTATTGAACGATATGATCGGTAGAAGCCAAAACTTATGAATCCTCCTAGATCTAGTTGTAGTCTAGCAATATATGAGTGTGGGGGAAGAGGTAGAATGGTAGTTGCAAAACGCCGTTGAATCTGCAGTCCAATGATTCAAGAGCCTTAGAAATCTCCGTATTTGTGGCAGAGAAGTATTTGATGGGACTTAACTCTGTAATAATAGTCTAATGTTATTGGTTTTACGCCCCTTTTAACTACCGTACTGTGGCTTTTAGAGACGCCAGGGTGCCGGAATTTTGCCTCGAAGGGGTTCTTTAACGTTCCAGTAAATCAACTGACACGGCTCCCTCGCATTTTCGCACCTTCAAATGCCAACTGACTGTGCCAGGATACGAACCTGCAACCTTGGGCCCAGCAAGCGAGAATGTTACCGCTGACACACGCAGCTCTATCGTAATATTTAGTAGACTTGTGATTTTTACCTGATACTGTCACTACTGTACTCGAGGTGGGCTAATTCCATAGCTCATGTTAAAAGAAATCGGAATTTGCCAATTTCTTTTAGAATGAATTCTTTTAAACACTATCTGAAAATGAGAATTTTATAAAAGCTAAAAATAAATATTTATTTTTCAAAATGTTATGAACACGAAAATTTGTCTTATGCCCGTTGGATTTATCGTATCTTGAGAAGTAACTCTCCCACTTACGGTTTAGTCTCGCGGCGCCACGAATACACTGGCAGCTGCAGCAAGTCGACAGATTGTAGGTTCAAATCCCGGCGCTGACAACGGCCATTCTGAGTGAGGTTTTCCGTACAGGAAAATGCCGGGATAGTACCTTACTTCAAGCCCCTGGCCACTTACCCCCTCCATGTCCCTAATACACCTACACAAATTACTACACACATCACATAAATACAGATTACCAGACAAATTCAATACATACCCAACTACATGGGGCTAATTACCAAGATATCCCAAGCATCTAAAATGAAATAACAACCACAATGGTTTAAGAATATGTGATTTCATAAATATTCGCTCTCAAGTGCGCAGAGAATACTCATTTCTAAAAATGGGTAAAAATAGACTTAAAACTATTGTCATTACTAGCGATAAGCCATGTTACGGTGTAGAGGTTGCACGCTTTTCTCTTACTCAGGCGGCCTCAGGTTCGAATCACAGCTCCACTAGAAAACGGGAAATCTGGCGTGAGGGCAGGAGCAGGGAGAACGCAGCTTCATGAAGACGATCGAATAGGCTCTTTAAATGAAAATTAGTGCCTTATAGAATGAAACCAAGATAATGCTGTTGAGGGTATTGCCGATTGAGCCACACGTCCTCCAAAATCCGTAGGTAATGAGCTGGGCAGCAGCCATTCTTTTAGATACGCACGGTCCTCTGAGCCTGATGTGGGACTTGTTTAGTTAGTTTGCCTGTTGCTAGCGGAAACGTCATCAACTGTATAAGGTAAAACAGTTGTTGTTGTTGTTGTTGTTGCTTACTTTAAGGGGCTGAGACATCGTTGTCATATAACCCCGTGTATTTGCGTGTGTGTGAAATTTGTGTGATAACTTGGTGTTATTCTGATGGCAATGCTGGTGTGTGCATTTATGAATTTGGAATAGGATTAGGAAGGAGACAGCCGTGGCCTGAAGTTAGGAACCATCCCCACATTTTCCTGTAGTAGAAGTGGGGGAAATCACGGAAAACTACTTCCAGAATGGCTTAAGTGGGAATCGAACCCAGTTTTGCCTCACAAGGCTGACTCTACCAAGTTCTGGCCCTTACACCAGAATTAAAGTTTCTAGGCACAGCCGGGACTTGAACCTGGACCTCCGGGACAACCACGAGGTGGTCTAATGTAAAACAACTCATGTATATTTACCTAGGTAGAATGCGGAATAACAGCCTTGAAAATATGCATATCCACACAGAGGAGGGACATGAAATAGCAAGTACGGAGTTGAGGTACGACATCCGGCAGGAGGTAGTGAACCCAGGCTACTTAGCTTTCCACGCCAGTACTCGCCACTTCCCGCTAATGGACACGTAGGACTGTAATGAGAATCCAATGCACGCCTCATCAACTGCAGCGCCACTAGTGACAAACAACAAGGCACGGTACTAATGTCAACAAACAAGGACTCACAATGAACTCCCACTTTTTTCGCTGTTATTGGTATTTTGAATGTGATTTATATGTTGGTTGGTTGGTTGGTTGGTTCCTCAGTTTAGGGGCTGCAACAACGCGGTCATGTAGCCCCGTGTACTTTGGGTGTGTGTAGAATCTGTCTGATAACCGATTTTATTTGTGATGACTGTATTAGTGTGCATAATCTGTTTTTTTTAAATTCAAGTAAGGACTGCAGACTTTGAATTTTTCAAATAGTTCCTACTTTTGCCGCCAAACGCCACGACTACTAGTTCAGAACTTAACTACTGGACGCCACTGCAGTCGACTCTTTGCAACGAACGTAGGAACCTAAGAGCGTTGTTTACATTCTAAAAACTATATAATTTAGCTTCACACAGGTGTAATTAGTGGAAGGTTCTTTAACATGCCATAAATCTATGACATGGGACCGCCGGCTTTACTTCCCCTCCAAAGGAAGGCATACTGAGGGATTTTTAACGCTTTTAAAAATCCGACGTTCGGCCGGGTTTGAACCCGCAATCTTGGGCATAGAAGCTCAGCATACTTGTTGTAGGTCATATTAATATATCCGCACTTAAAAGCGTGCTATATTCTGTTGCGAAGTTTGTGATTTTTGGAACATTGGACAGAGCATTTAGGATAATAATACGGTATTATTGCGCAATCGGTTGCGGGCAGGGGGTGTTAACCACATAGAAATGATTTGGCACCATCGGGGTTGTTGGTGGCCAGTCGCTTGGAGCGCTGATGTCGTGTTGCCAATATATGCATGATACAACGTTGTAATTGAAAGTAAACTAATACAGCCACCAATATAACACTATCAGACAAACGTTTACACACACACACACACACACACACAAGTACACGGGAATGAATCAACACGATGTCCAAGCACCTCAAATGAAGCAACTTCACTTAATGTATCAGGAGCGTATATAAGGGGGGGGGGGGTGCTGAGGGGGCTCCAGTCCCCCCCCCCTGCCCCCAAAAGAGCCAATAAAATTAAGAAATTGTTGCTTCGGTAAGAGCATAAAGTAATTGTAAATTTTGTTGTACCCTAATCTTAACTTATTCGGTAAGTTATAAACAATATTTAGATTGAAATTTGACTAACTCGTGGTGTAATGGCTAGCATTCTTTGCTGCCGCCCCGGAGGTCCAAATTTAATTCCCGGCTCTGCCAAGAAATTTTAATTCTGGTCTGAGGGCTGGAACGGTGCACACTCAGCCTTGTGAGGCAAAACTGTGAATTCCACAGTACGGTACTTTTGAGAAATAAATTATCAACTTGTAAAAAAACTGTTTACCTTTCTGCTTAGTAAATTGACAAATATTTAGATATTTGCCATTGATAATCCATAGGCCACAATAGAAAAATTAATGAAGTATAACATGTTTTTAGTGTGTTGTATTTTACAACTATTTTTTTTTTTGCCAGCAATTGTAGCCTATATAAACTTTGAATCTTATCTAAAATAATTAGCCTACACAAAGTTATATGCTCTAAGATATTGGTTGATATTTCTTGGTATTTTATCGTGACAATACCCTGAGAATACTCACAATGTTCTAGGATATTCAAACCCCCCGAGGAAAATTGTATATACGCTCCTGAAATACATTGTACTTTCTCTTTATATAGACGACCTAATATCTGAAACTTTACATATGTCAACTAAATTAGTGGCTTATGTTTATAAGAAAGTGTGGTAGCATAGCTTGTGAGCCCGAGGCGACAAAGTCCAGGTTGTTTTAGAGCCAGTTAATTCAATCAGCCTGGAGTGATGGCAAACAAACTAAACCAACAAGGACCTTTTACATCACCAGTTAGCCACAGTACATAAGTGTTCGTCTATTACAAAAAAGCACCAATAATACCTTCGGAAATCAATTACCACATTATATTCTGTCCTAAACGAAGTGGGCAATTTTCACCAATTTGCCTCGCATTACAGACCCATAGTTTGTGATCATAAACCCTCCAGTCTTTTGAGATACGTAATAGGACCCTTCGCAGCGTGATTTAGGAGGACAGATAACCTCAATGTTCCACAATACAACAATCACCTCCAAGAACGTGCTGTGACCTCTGTTCGGACCGCACCATTATATAACATTACCAGCCATAACACTCGCCTAAAATGGTTTAAAACTTCAGATCGATGAAGTTCACCCGATGGAGTTGAGAATAGTTATATATCAGTGATCATAAAGGATCTGCTTTCAATTCCACCGTAAAGGGCCACAGTTCGATCACGACCCTGGTGAAATTGCAGGTAACAGCAATTATACAGATCTGGTCAAATTATTAGACTCAAGCCCTTTCTTTAATAAACCTTCCTTCATTCAGCAGAGCATTCAAAACTACAACTTGACGTGAAGAAATGTCTTTGTGTTTCTCTATTATCCAAACACAATCCGATTTTACTGTGCACGGCGCTAAATGATGGAAGGAATTTACGATTTCATTATATTGTATAACAACATTTCGAAATTAACGGTGAGAAAAAGTTAAGATTTAGGAGCAGATAACCTAGCTGTTATGCCCCATAAAATAACAATAACTAAAGATTTAGTAGCAGATAACCTAGCTGTTCTGCCCCATAAAATAACAATAACTAATTAATTAGGAGATTCAACTAAAATTTGGTAGAAATCCTAAGATGTAGACTATATATTTTTGAGGATGAATCTCAATGGTTATATTTAATTACAGAAAACAAACAAACTGAAAGGTTTAAAGCCGAGAAACCACCTAGAAATTTTCTATTCGATACAATTAAAATCACAGTTTTTATTAAATCAAAATAAATAAAATAGTGTACGTGTTAATCTTATTGTAATTAATTATTTAGAACAAAATCTATACTTTCATGAGGAGGGAATAAATGTCCCATCATTACAACATTTTTGAGAGTAACATATTGTCTTTGATAGCCTTTAATAAATTATACTTCAGCAAATATTTCAGTTTTTTGCCATGCCTGTTGGGGTGTTTCACCATGGTGCACCAAGTGAGGTTCATCAGCGGGCACTTGTTATACCCTGACCAGAATTAATGGTCGTGAAAGGCAACGTGTCATCTTTTTGGAAACATCTATAGGGAGGAGAAAGGAGAAAAGCTGTGAATGCTCTTGGCTCCCACAGTAAAGTAGCACAGTGGTGTGTTACAAATTTGGGACGTAGCCTAGTGCAAAATGCACTACCCAAGTGGTGGTCTGGGTGCGGGGTATCAAATGCCCGCTGATGAGCCTGATTTGGTGCTCATAGTTGAAACCTATCAAGAAACACGACAAACCCCTAAAAGATTTTCTGGAGTTTTTTGAGGATATTGATGTTTTGGAAAAAAAAAATCCTCTCGGCACGCCGGAAGGCGGAGGTAGATTTCACCGGGCAAACTAGGGGATAGGCTATAATAGGCAAAATATGCAGGTTTTCGTAGGAGGATCAGACCTCATTTATTGCGAGAAAGTATTTTACAATTGGAGGTTAGTTAACATTTTGTCGTCTTTCTATGCATATTTTTAACATTTTACTGTCTTATGGGGATGGTAACCTTCTTGTCATTTGGGGTTCATTTTTATACTTGTGATCACACTGTCCTTATGCAAGGTTTGGAACTAATGTGTAACTATCTAACAGTCTGTTACTTCTTCACGCAAAATTTTATCTCCCGCAGAGATGTTGGTTAGTTCCTCAGTTTAAGGGCTGCGACAAGGTGGTCATGTAACCCCGTGTACATTGGGTGTGTGTAGAATCTGTCTGATAAACGGTGTTATTTGTGATGACTGTATTAGTCTGTAATTCAGGTAAGGTCTGCAGACGGTCAATTTTAAGTAGTAGTACCTAATTTTGTACCAAATACTAACGTCAACGACACCTAGCTGTGAACTTGGCTGCTAGATGCCACCGCAACCAGCAACTTGCAACGAACGTTGTAACTTCCCCTCCGAAGGAAAGCATGCTGACGCATTTTTAGCGCTCTTAGAAAATCCGGCGACTTTGGCCGGCTTTGAACCAGCGACCTTAGGCATAGAAGTTCAGCATGATACCAGTTAGCCGCTTCCCTCATAGTCAGATGGAACAAGAAGTTCCGTGACGAACTAAAGAGCCTACTTTTCTTAAAATCAAGATTCATGCAATAGATTAATCTACAGTATATGAACCTATCCAGAATAATGACGAAATTAAGTGGGTAATATCGAAATGTCTTAATTAGTTCGAAATAAGGTATACTAGGCATAATGTAGCCTAATAGAGCAATACAGTTGGCAGCTCAGGTGACTGAATATATTCTTACTTCCATCTCCTAAGGTATAGAATAAAAAATGTGGTTGAAGTTCAAAGGACGTTACATGGATTTAGAAAAATGAAAAATCCACAGCCTGCTTCCAGTCTCCGACCGGGTCAGGAATGGAATGAATGAAGCCCCCATCTAGCGGCGAGGATATGGACTGTGCCGGCTGCCGAGGCCTGACGCACTCCTCTGGGGCAATGATTAAATGAATGACAGATGAAGTGAAATGATAGTGGAGAGTGTTGCTGGAATGAAATTTTGACAGGAAAAACCGGAGTACCCGGAGAAAAACCTGTCCGCCTCCGTTTTGTCCAGCACAGATCTCACATGGAGTGACCGGGATTTGAACCACGGTCCCAGCGGTGAGAGGCCGGCGTGCTGCCGCCTAAGCCACGGAGGCTTTACATGGATTTAGACATTGGATCTATTAGTACACGTAAAAGCATGTTGGCAACAATGTCATGCGAGTGCTGGTCAGAAATAATCTGAAATATTATATCTTTTTGTGCCAATTTTGGATGAAATCCATTTGTTGGCATAGAAGTTACATGTATTTAAAAATTGGTCTTATCAGCAGGCTTAGAATCATGTTGGTAGAACTGACGTATATAAGTTACTCCAAATTAATGTAAAATGTCAGGTAATTTACGTGTGCATAGTTTAAAGCTGTCGGCTTGCATACTTTCTGATATATTTGGATACAAAATAGAGAGCAATTATTAACAGTTGGCAGCCCTGGTGGCTCTTAAGAATACACTCAGTCATATCTGTTTATATACACATATTACATTCAAAATTTGGTTGAAATCCAATTGATAGTGTAGAAGTTATATGCATTTAAAAATTGGACTTATCAGAAGGCTTAAAAATATTTTGGCAACGCTGTCATGTAAGGCCACCTGGAAATTAAACTGAAATAGTATTATCTACATGTGTGCCAATTTTAGAATAGCTCCCATGTATACCTTCCAAGATATCCAACATGGAGCTCAAATTTCTAGTGCGTTTTTTTAGCAGTTTGTAGCACTGGCATCCTTTTCAAATATGGGCCTGAGATATTCCGGTATACAACTTTACTCATACTAAATTTGGTTTCGATTGCTGCAGTCGTTTAGGAGTTGATAGGGGGGGGGGGGGACACACACACACAGCCAGGCAGACAGAAGGACTGACAGACAGACAGGCAGAAGGACAGGCACATTTTCCCGGATCGATCTCATAAGTCTACTTTTTCCTCATTTTTGAAAAGTGTGAAAAGTAGGCTAAAAATGAATGTGATCTCGTCAATGGTGTTGTTTTGGCAACCTCTGATAGATGATCCCTTATCAATTTAAAAGCGTTGTTATGGTAACCTCTGATGGCACTTGGCATTTTTTAAAATTCCGAAATCATTTTTCTCATCCCTTGGCGTAATGGTGGGTCATATCAAAAATTCTTTCAGACAAAGGTTTTAGGCAATTATTAGTGGAATATTTTCCATTTTGTAAGGTTTTGATATTGTGCCTATTAAGAGAGATATGATTAATGTTTCCCGAAAAAACCACTTTTTTCCACCCCTTTGGTCAATGGTTGGTGCTATCAAAAAACTTATTTGACATAAATTTTCGGCACTTGTCCGACACATATTATGAACTTTGAATGGATTCGATATTTCACGTATTAAGAGAGTTATAGCGAAATTTCACTGTTTCGAAAAAAGCCCCCCATTTTCACCCCCTTCGACCGATTTTGCCCATTAACGAACTCGACCGAGATTTTATAGGGATACATATTATGAAAAAAATTCAAAGTGATTGGTACAAAATTACGGCAGTTATCGTGTCCACAAAAAACTGATATATATATCTATATATATAAAGCACAAAGTTTGTCTGTCTGTCTGTCTGTCTGTCTGTCTGTCTGTCTGTCTGTCTGTCTGTTATGTATACAAATCTACACCGTTTCACTGATCTGAACCAAAATTTGTATACTTACCCTTTGGAACCCTGCGGGTAACCGCGTCAACATTAAATTTCGGACAGACCACCCCATGCACTGCATTTAGGCCCTTTTGCACAAATCTACACCGTTTCACCGATCTGAACCAAAAGTTGTATATTTAACCTTTGGAACCCTGCGAGTAACACTGTCCACTTGAAATTTCGGACAGACCACCCCATTCCCTGCATTTAGGCCCTTTGGTCCAAATCCACACCGTTTCACCGATCTCAACCAAAATTTGTATATTTACCCTTTGGAACCCTGCGAGTACCACTGACCACTTAAAATTTCGGACAGACCACCCCATTCCCTGCATTTAGGCCCTTTGGTCCAAATCTACACCGTTTCACCGATCAGAACCAAAATTCGTATTCTTATCCTTAGGTGCCCTGCGAGTAACACTGTCTGCTTGAAATTGCGGACAGACCACTCCATTCCCTGCATTTAAGCCCTTTGGCCCAAATCTATACCGTTTCACCGATCTCATCCAAAATTTGTATATTTACCCTATGGAACACTGCGACTAACACTGTCTGCTTGAAATTTCGGACAGACCACGCCATTCCCTGCATTTAGGCCCTTTTTGCACAAATCTACACCGTTTCACCGATCTGAACCAAAATGTGTATACTTACCCTTTGGAACCCTGCGAGTAACACTGTCTGCTTGAAATTGCGGACAGACCACTCCATTCCCTGCATTTAGGCCCTTTGGCCCAAATCTACACCGTTCCACCGATCTCAACCAAAATTTGTATATTTACCCTTTGGAACACTGCGACTAACACTGTCTGCTTGAAATTGCGGAGAGGCTACTCCATCCCATGCATTTAGGCCCTTTGGCACAAATCTACACCGTTTCACCGATCTGAACCAAACTTTGTATACTTACACTTTGGAACCCTGCGAGTAATACTGTCCTTTTAAAATTTCGGACAGACCACCCCATTCCCTGCATTTAGGCACTTTGGCACAAATCTACACCGTTTCACCGATCAGAACCAATATTCGGAAACTTACCCTTTGGTACCCAGCGAGTAACACTGTCTGCTTGAAATTGTGGACAGACCACTCCATTCCCTGCATTTAGGCCCTTTGTCCCAAATCTACACCGTTTCAACGATCTCAACCAAAATTTGTATATTTACCCTTTGGAACACTGCGACTAACACTGTCTGCTTGAAATTGCGGAGAGGCTACTCCATCCCATGCATTTAGGCTGTTTGGCACAAATCTACACCGTTTCACCGATCTGACTCCAATTTTATATACTTACCCGCAGAACCCGACAAGTAACACTGTTCACTTTAAATTTCGGACAGACCACACTATTCCCTGCTTTTTGGCCCTTTGGCAGAAAACTACACCGTTTCACCGATCTCAACCAGATTTTACATAATTACCCTTTGGAACTCGACGAGTAACACTGTTCACTCGAAATTTCGGACAGACCACTCCATTCCACGCATTTAGGCCCTTTGGCACAATTCTACATCGTTCACCGATCGAAAACAAAATGTGTACACTTACCCTTTGGAACCCGATGAGTAACACTGTCCACTTTAAAATTTGGACAGGCCACTCCATTCCCTGCATTTTGGCCCTTGGCACAAAACTACACCGTTTCACCGATCTCAACCAGATTTTACTTAATTACCGTTTGGAACTCGACGAGTAACACTGTCCACTCGAAATTTCGGACAGACCACTCCATTTCCCGCATTAAGGCCCTTTGGTACAAATCTACATCGTTCACCGATCGAAAACAAAGTGTGTATACTTACCCTTTGGAACCCGATGCGTAACACTGTCCACTTGAAATTTCTGACATACCACTCCATTCCCTGCATGTAGCTCAGGAATTCCTCGGGGTTGCCAGCTTCCTAACTCACCAGTCATGAGCCCTTGAGGGTGTACCAGAAGTGGTGGGTCTACACACACCCTGCCTCTTTGAGGGCCTTGAGCAGAAGACAGGAGATATTATGAAAAGGAAAAGAAGGCAGACCCCTCGAAGAATGAGGGTATCAGGAAAGATGAGACAAAGCCAATTA
The DNA here is from genome assembly GCA_946902985.2 of Meconema thalassinum. Taxonomy (NCBI): domain Eukaryota; kingdom Metazoa; phylum Arthropoda; class Insecta; order Orthoptera; family Tettigoniidae; genus Meconema; species Meconema thalassinum. The sequence goes on from OX336391.1 coordinate 491,042,675, forward strand.
AGGCGGGAAATTGAAAGACTCCCTAGCCCTCGGATACCCTAATACATTCTGGGTCGGAAGAGAACAAGAGTTGACCAAGGGAGGCCGACAGGAAAGAGAACTGAAATGATCCCGGCACCAGGAAGTAGAAGCGATGCCAGACTCAGCTGGGGTTCCGTGGTCACCAACCCACGTCCCACAAGTTGTGAGACCCTGGGGGGGGGGTCAGTTGTGAGAATAGCTTGCTGATTCATCGTGAGGTGACTTGAAAGTACTTTCCAGAGCCCGCCGTGGTATCTCCTGCTGTCTATGCTGATGCCAGCACAGGGCCGTTGCGAAACAGTGAGTGATTCCCGGTCAATGTGTATAGGACGGGGAACCCCGAACGTGTGTCATCATATTTCGTCATCATCTGCGATCATCTCAGGTTCGTGCAGCTTGGACCTTTATTCTTTGTCTTTGCCGAGCAGTACGCTCTTTCACTAGACGCATCCAGTACAGGCCTAAGCCAGAAAATAAGGTTGAGACTTTGGAAGACATCGAAGCTAATATCAGTTTTAAAATAACACCATGTTCGTTTAGTAGTCATTTTTTCATTACCTTATTATTATCATCATAAGTGCAAATGACCTAGATGTTACGCGCATCATACCAATAATCACCGCCGCATAAAGTCTTTCTCGACTGTGATTTTTAAAATATTTATTTTTGGTTGGTTGGTTCTTAAGTTTAGGGGCTGCGACAACGCGGTCATGTAGCCCCGTGTACTTTGCGTGTGTGTAGAATCTGTCTGATAACCGGTGTTAATTGTGATGACTGTATTAGTGTGTGTTATCTGTTTTTTAATTTAAGTACAAACTGCAACTTAGAATTCTTCAAATAGTTCGTACTTTTGCCGCCAAGCGCCACCGTCAACGACTACTAGGCCAAGTTCGGAACTTAGCTACTAGACGCCACTGCAGTCGGCTCTTGGCAACGGACGTAGACATCTATGAGCGTTGTTTACCTATCCAATTTAGCTTCACACAGGTGTAATTAGTGGAAGGTTCAATAACATGCCATAAATCTGACATGGGACCGCCGGCTTTACTTCCCCTCCGAAGAAAGGCATACTGACTGATTTTTAACGCTCCTAAAATATCCGAAGGCTTCGGCCGGGTTTGAACCCGCTATCTTGGGCATAGAAGCTCAGCATGCTACCAAATACGCCACCGAAGCCACCATATAGTTATTTTTATTACAGTACATTGTGTACATTATACGTTGAAGTGTCAATTCAATACCGATAGTAGTTTCCCTTATCATCCTCATCATAAGAGCAAATGACCTACAGTAGATGTTACGCCCATTACACCATTAATCACCACACACAATAAGTCTTCCTCGCCTGTGAATTTTGAAATATGTATTTCTATTACGGTAGTTTGTAAGTTTGACGTGTCAATTCAACAGTAGTTTTTATTATCATACTTATCAAAAGGGCAAATGACCTAGATATTACTCCCTCATTGTCTTTGGGGGCAAATGACTTAGATTTTAAGTCCATTATATTTCTAAGGAGACCTTAAAACATTATCATCATTCCACCGGGCGAAGCCGGGTACTACTGCTAGTATATATATATATATATATATATATATAGATAGATAGATAGATAGATACATATATACATAAATTATATATAAACTTTTGAACTGACGGTGGTTTTGGGGACTGGGGGATTTGAAACGCGAAGATATGTCGAAATTTTCCGGAAGTCGAAACATGGTACCCATTGCAATAGTTAGCTTTCTAATGAAATCTACCTAAAAGCCGTGCAATTCAAGTGGTTCATCTTTTGCGTCTCGTCACGCGGACTTCTGATATTGGTCTGGTTTGTAATTTAAGTGTACATTTGTCATTAAGGAAGATGGTTGGTTGGTTCTTAAGTTTAGGGGCTGCGACAACGCGGTCATGTAGCCCCGTGTACTTTGGGTGTGTGTAGAATCTGCCTGATAACCGGTGTTAAATGTGATGACTGTATTAGTGTGTGTTAACTGTTTTTAATTTAAGTACTGCAACTTAGAATTTTTCAAATAGTTCCTACTTTTGCCGCCAAGCGCCACCGTCAACGATTACTAGGCCAAGTTCATAACTTAGCTACTAGACACCACCGCAGTCGGCTCTTGGCAACGAACATAGAAACCTAAGAGCGTTGTTTACATTCTTAACCTATCAAATTTAGCTTCACACAGGTGCAATTAGTGGAAGGTTTTTTAACATGCCATAAATCTATGACATGGGACCGTCGGCTTTACTTCCCCTCCGAAGGAAGTCATACTGAGGGATTTTAACGCTCTTAAAAAATCCGACGGTTTCGGCCGGGTTTGAACCCGCTATCTTGGGCATAGATTAAGGAAGATGTAAGTATAGTTAATGTTTGTATGCATATACTGTATGTATGAATTTAAAAATCATAAATAAGAAAAAGAAAATATTCTTACAGTGTGCGGAACTCTTTTGATGAGGTTGTCGTCAAGAAGGGCAAGCAGTCTTTGTGCATAGAAATTCTTTCACCTCACCTCGATTACAATAAGGGGCTGAAATACACCTCTGAAAAGGACAAAATATTATAAATTCTTTTAATAAGAATGATTAGTAAAACATGACGGTGGAATTCGTTCTCAGCCGTAATAAAAAAACGCTATACCCCAGGAATAGCTTCTGTGTCGATCTGTTGAAGGAGATAAAAAAAGAGATTATTGATGTGAGGGTCTTAAGATATTAATCATGGTGATATCACCGCCAAAGGCAGATTGCCTTTTGATGTTGTATGGAAACTACTTAAGCAGTGATATGTAGTTAACTAATGCTTTTTATTTTGATTCCCTATTAGATTTGAAGAAATCTAATTATTATCTAAAATATATTTTACAAAGAGAGTATACTAAATGACTCGAGTTTTGAGTTCTGTATAATAGAACCTCAGCTACAACGTTCTAGCTGTTAGCTGGTCCAAGACCATTCGTTTGTATTGTAATTTTGTCCTAATCATCTTAGGTATAAGCAAATCAAGAATATCATTAATAATAGAAGAATAACTGTACAACATCCAACGTTTTAACTATTACCATAGCACAGTATTGAATAACTTGTATGTTATACCACCGTAGCATGAATGCTTGTTATGCTGTGCGGAAAACTGATGCCGATAGTTTCTTTGAATTTATTAAAACATAAAAATATAAATTGCGTAAATATTTACTGAATGATAACACGCGTTGGTTGGTTGGCTCTTAAGTTTAGAGGCTTTGACAACGCGGTCATGCAGCCCCGTGTACTTTGGGTGTGTAGAATCTGTCTGATAACCGGTGTTAATTGTGATGACTGTATTAGTGTGTGTTATCTATTTTCAATTTAAGTACTGCAACTTATAATTTTTCAAATAGTTCTTACTTTTGCCGCCAAGTGCCACCGTCAACGACTACAAGGCCAAGCTCAGAACTTATCTAAACACGGGTCTACAGCATTTTTGTTACAAAGATGCTGAATAATGTTCTCAGTATGTCGCGGGTGCTGAATTATATAATAAAACCCGTTTTCGTCTATCGGGCACAGATTTCGTAATATGGTATCCTCTATCTTTTAAAACCTTGAAAATGCTGCATATTTGGTTATGTTGGTATTGCTTAATTAATTCGCTTTCAGTTTCCTTTTGCGGATGTAATTGTTGGGAAACAATCGATATACAGTATATACCGTAAGTAGGAATAAAAGAGCGGTTCTGGCGCAAGGGCTAATGGGCAAGATGGCCGCCGCGCGCAACCAGCCTTATGTTATTCTTATGGAGGGGTCATTCAGAGCTGGCGCTGTGGCTAATGGGCAATATGGCCACCACGCCCCGAGACCGTGAATGACGTCGCAGGGAGAGGTTGGCCGTGTAGTTGCTAAATGGAATATTTATTATTATTATTATTATTATTATTATTATTATTATTATTATTATTATTATTATTTATTTATTTATTTATTTATTTTACACGTTACACGTTACAGCAAATGTGACCACGCGAAGCAATCATGACTTTTTGTTCTTCCTGTCTTTCCAGTACTCTTTCATTCGTGCACTAAAGGCCCTCTTCCTTTCTTCGGTCCACTTTGGTCTTTGGGCTGTAGGTGCAGCTCTCTCTGACAACACTTCCCACTTGTATACTTTGTGTCTAAATACGCTTTTGTCTATGACGTCTTCTGGATCGACCTGTGCTTTTACTAGATCAATTTTGACTTGCATCATCCAGGGTGTAGTAATCTTGAGCCGCTGTATGTATCTAAGAATTATTATTATTGTTATTATTATTAATATTATTATTATTATTAGGTAATTATTAATTGATCATGTGCAATCCAGACCAGCTTTATATTGTCAACCACTTCGCGTAGTGGCTAGCATTCTTGGCTGTCACTGCGAAGACCCGGGTTCGATTCCTGGCTCTGCCAAGAAATTTAATTTCTGGTCTCACGAGTGGAACGGGGTACACTCAGTCTTGTAAGACAAAAGTGAGAAAAGGCGGGTTTTAATTCATACCTCTGCTATTCAGCCTAATCCAACTTCATTTAACCTCACCTAACCTAACCTAACCTAACCTAGCCTAACCATACCTAACCTTACTTCAAAGTGAGAGCAAATATAAGAGCAAATGTGACAGCACAAATAATAAACTTAGTTATAACCTAACCTAACTTAAAAGTGCGAGCAGAAAAAATGAGAGCAAAAAGTGTGAGCAAAAAAGTAAGAGCAAATGTGAGAGCACAAATAATAAACTTAGTTATAACCTAACCTAACCCACAGAAACCTCATTTATATATTTTAGATTTTACATTTTAACATTTTACATTTTTGATTTTTTCATTTTACATTTTTTAGATTTTACATTTTACATTTTTGATTTCTTTGTATTTTAGATTTTAGTTTTTTTAGATTTTATATTTTAAATTTAAGATTTTTTGATTTTAGATTTTACATTTTACATTTTCCGAAAAGAGTAAACTAATAGGTCACATACCTAACCTCACTAAACCTAACTTTACCAAACCTATCTTAAGCTGATCCGTAGGCTAATGCACATACACAAAGTATATAAGGGCACATGCAACTATCCTTATGCTAGTCTTATAGGCTACTGTACAACATGATCACTACCCCAACCCGGTATATATTTTTTCATTTTGTTGTTTACGCATTTGTCAATTTTCCAATTTCCCATTTTCCGTTTTTTTAATGCCAGGTTTAAGTTTTACAATTTCGTAATATGGAAACATGGAATTTGCATTTTGTTGTTTACACATTTGTCAATTTTCCAATTTTCCATTTTCAGTTTTTTTATGTCAGTTTTAAGTTTTTCAATTTCATAATATGGAAACATGGATTTTGCATTTTGTTGTTTACACATTCATCAATTACACAATTTCCCATTTAGTGTTTTTAAAATGTCAGTTTAAAGTTTTTTCTATTTTATCAATATGGAAACATGGATTTTCCAATTTGTGTTTTACATGTTTATTTTGCATTAGGAGTGGAGATAGGTGGGTAGTAATTAAAAATGTACAAGCAGTGTCCATACAATATTAGCCTACTTTCGATTTTTGCAAAAAAATGAAAGTAGACTTATGAGATCAATACAGGGCGAAAAAAGTGTGTCTGTCTGTGTGTGTGTATGTGTGTGTGTATGTGTGTGTGTGTGTGAGTCTGTGTGTGTGTGTGTGTGTGTGTGTCTGTGTGTGTGTGAGTGTGTGTACTCTGAATGTCTGTCCCCCCCCCCTATCAATTCGAACACGGTGAAACCGAATTGAACGGAATTTAGTACAGAGGTAGAACAAGCAAAGGGCACCTCAGTGTCATGTTTTATATCGCCGCCATCTTTACTAAAACTGAATGGCGGCAACTCAAACGTTCAAAACGTAAAATCAAATAACGACTAACCAAATCATCCGATCTCTACCAAATTTGGTAACAACATACCTTCGTATAGGATGCGTCTTGTGACCAAACTACAAGGTCGTCCGCCATACCATTTCAGGATGGCGGCCGTGCGAATTATGCAAACTTTATAATCCATATCATGGGACCCACCAGTTCCGATTATCGAGCCGAGAATCGTTTTAATTGTTCTAAAGGAAGAGGCACGTTCGAAATTAAAAGTTTATTTTGTAATACTATAGTGCTGACGTGATTTTAAAAAGCTGAGCCGATTCAGTAATAAGACAAGATGGCAGCGGATATCTTGTGCCTGACTTATATTTCACTAATTTGAGTATTGCATGCAATATAGCGTACTGATACAAAATAAATACACTTTGTATGAAATGCTTTATATATAAATAATATACTCCAGTGATGAAATCGTTCAGTATAAATCATTATTTGCTAACAAGTTCTATGTTAGTCATTTTATATAGAACGATATTCGTTGACACAATTAGCTCAGTGGTAGAGCGTTAGCCTATCGGTCAAAGGCCTATGGTTCAAACCCGGTCAGAGCTAGGTTTTTTGCTTGAAATGTTATATGTTTATTGTTTTGTAATGACTCAGACGTTTTAAAATTAAGCGTTATATTGTGCATATTATGGTGTAAAATATATATTTAATTAAAACATAATTCGCCAGCAGATTTACTCGAGACATCTAGCTGCCAAAAAGGTAACTGCACGCCTACCTACTTATTAACTTCCAGATTTTATTGAAAAGTTTCTTCTTCTGGCCGCTAGAATGCACTCGCTCTGTTAGGATTATATTGTTCGATATTTCACCACTAGATGTCACGACTAGTCTACGTGGGGCTCCATTGATTACTGTACCATTGGCATTCTATGCGCATCGAATTTGAAGAATGACAAGATGATACTACGATACATTTTTACTTTTTATTTTAAAGGGTTTGTAACAGCCTATTTTGCGTTACTTGAAAATGTTATTTGAAGTAAAGAACAAAACGATTTCACATAGTAACTGAATTCAAGCCGTTGGTGTTAGTTCAGGTCATTAATTACTACTTTTATTTCAGGCAAATAGCAATCGAAAATATCCACATAGTTTGTATACACACGTCTCTGTAGGGTCATGGAAAGATTTGTTAATTCAATTAGGGTTGTGAAAGCCATGCACAACCAGACGTGTAAAGACATGCCTCAACTCAAAGTTGGATGTTGCCCACGGCAGGTCGTATATGTAATAATAATAATAATAATAATAATAATAATAATAATAATAATAATAAAAATAATAATAATAATGTTATTGGTTTTACATCCCTTTTAACTACTGCTGCTTTTAGAGACACCGGGGTGCCGGAATTTTGGCCCGAAGGGGATCTTTAACGTGCCAGTAAACGTACTGACACGGCTCCCTCGCATTTGTGCACCCTCAAATGCCAGCAGACTGCGCCAGGATACGAACCTGCAACCTAGGGCCCAGCAAGCGAGAACGTTACCGCTGAGCCACGCAGCCAGTCCGGTCGATTATGTCTCCAGATCCATAACATTCTTGATATACTTCTTATCTTTCTTTCTTTCTTTCTTTCTTTCTTTCTTTCTTTCTTCAATGATGGTAGCAGTTTTTATCTAGGTTGTGGCGTTTGGTAAAGGTAAATCGTTTCTAAGGTCTTCAACAAAGAATAGTTCTATTATACTCTTTGATAATAACAACGAGTTATAACTATACTCATACATTTAGGCGAAAGTAGGCTATATGTTCTTTACTGAATATCTTGTTTTTTATTTTAAATACATGTTCACTATTTACACATAATACATTTTTATATATATTCTTTTTTGTTATAAATTGTACAGTTGTTTTTATTTTGTTTTCTATTTTATTTATTTTTTGATTATGAATACCATTTTTTTGCGTTTTTCAATTTTTGCAGTGCTATTGTTTTAATTTTTTAAATTGATTTGTTTTATGTATTTGCTGGACTCATGCAGAGGATTTTGATATTCAAAACTTAACTCTTTAAGCATGGTCAATGATTGAGTAATGACCATAGGCATATGGACCTATACCATTAGTATCAATCACTCTTTTATCATCACCAGGACACAAAGCAAATTTGTTTAGTCTTATAGATGATATGTCATGTAGTTTAGAAGCGATAATGTTCATGGGTATTCTTTTTACATTGTTTTTCATGACACAATCCTTATAATCTTGAAAGCTTATACAATTTTTGACAACACCTCTGTTAATACCTTTAATCTTTTTGATTTTTTTTACCATTTATGTCTATAGCATACATTTTAGCTCTAAGTCCAACAAATGCTTTTATAATTTGTCCACAAGCCTCGTCTTTAAATTTCCCCAACGTTTTCTTGTTTGATGTAGAGTAACATATGTGATTAGTAGGATAATCTGATGTGTCCAGGTATTCTAGGAAATCCAACTTGCCTTGATATACATCTGGGGTGTTAACCAAATAAATGAACGAGTCAGTATCCATATACATGAGTTTAAGATTGTCCATGCCATAATAGGGTAGCAGGACATCCTAGTGGTGGGAATACATGAGAGTTTTAGAAATATCCAGTATACACATTCCAATATATATAGGCTTATTGGATACAATGTTACGTTTAGCCACGTGGAAAGCAGCTAGGTTAGGACCATAAATTGTTCTGTCAATAAATGTCGGCTTTGCTATTAGCTTTTCTGCCTTTTTGCTGTCAGTCACAAGACGTATGTCTATTCTTTTACGGATATTTTCCATTGTTTTTCCAAAAATGGCGTTGTTGAATAATTTGTACAGATTTTTCTCAAAATCATTTTGGCTCGTTTTCGAAGGTTGTTATTAAAATCAACGTATGTCTTTAACCAAGGTCTTTGCTTAAACTTTAACACACGATGGATTTTTATCAATTTTATTCCATGATCTAAAGCCTGTTTTAATGCCATGTAGTGAACAACATATCGCCTTCGATTTCCAAGATGAGGAATTAGTTTTTTCAAAGACGAATCCTTAGGTTGTGTACACTCTGGTAGAAAAGGTAAATCGTTGTGTAGATCATGAAGGTCAGATGGGTAATCAACATCAACGTCTAGAATGTATCCCACAGGATCGTCTTCCTTTAGTTTTTCTAGATCAACAGTATCTGGAGAAACCCACTGAAATCCACCATAAGGAAGAGAGTGACACATAGCCCACCCGTATTGGTTGTTGGCCTCATCGTAGGTAATAAACCGCGATGATTTCTCAGAATCATAGGTTTCCATGTATTCATTGTTAGCTTCAGCATACCGATGAGACACCTGGCATATGCCTCCACGTATTCCAGACTCGATTAGAAGAATCAGATCGTAATCCTAAACAATTCCAGTTCAATTCCTGTGTAAAGGAGCATTGCCTCGAAACTTAAACTAGGCGAAGTAAAAAAGTGTGCATCATCCACTCGGTGTGTTTCTAGTGTTTTGTTTCTAAACGTTTCAAGGCTGTCTGCAAGAAGGAGTACATCTGAAGTAAGGCAGAGGCCACTATATTTCCCTAGAGTTTTAATGTTGAACTGTTTCCAGACATTTTTGGCATGTTCATAGTCTCCTTGACTAACATTGTCTTGACTTAATTTGTTAAAGAATGCCTCTTTTGGAGGTAAACACGTTTCACTTAACTTTTCCCATGCGTCAATGTAGTCATAACAAAATACCCCCTTTGCGGGACATGAGCATTGCATTTTCTTTTCCAAAGTACTTGTCTGTTTCAGGGTATGATGTTAAGTTGGGAACTAAGTTTTCCAAACTACTCGGCATTAACCGAAACGTATCCACAAATCTAAGCTTAACATTTCCTACATATTTGGTAAAGGAAATGTACTTTTCTTTGGAGTTAGCGATAACATCCACTCTCTCAGTAGTACACCCCAATTGCTTTACAATGAAATTTGCGTCGTAGCCACTCATATTATGTAGAAATACAGGAACGGGCTTACGTGTTTTACACCTCAAATTACAGTTATTGTGAGCACTTCCTCGGTATTCCCCTGTAATATGGCAGTGGTCTCGAACTTTCCAGTCCGGTTGGGTAAATGGTTTTTGACACAAATAACAGGTTTCAGAACATTGGAACTCTGCTTCTTGAGCCTGAGTTAAGGCCTTTGGAACATTTAAGCTGTCAAGGCAATCAATTTCATTAGCTATTGAGATCACACAGTCCATAAACTTTTCTGCAGCGTCAGGCCCACGATAAATAACAGGTTGGCTTGAATGATTTGTCTTTATGTGTTCCACAGCAGGTGAGGGTTTAATGTACAGTATATACCAAAGCTCATAGGAACATGACTCTGGTATGGCACTGTATAACTTGCCTCAGGATTAGGTAGACATGTTTGATGGGGTAAGAGTATACTTTCAAAATCTGCATAGATAACGTAAGGTATTCTCAGCATTTTTTCAACATTTAAGAATTTGACAATGGGGCATTTAATAGGCATTTCAACCCTAGCAATGTCATGCTGGACACACAAAGCTCTATGTTCTTTCAATTTTTCCATTCCTTGTTGTCCATATCGATTATCAAAGTGTGTAAAACACTGTTTACACGTATATATCTTATGTTCATAGCGGGTAATCTGATGTCTTGCTAGTTTATCAAAATCTTTGATAAAGACGTAGTGGTTCTGGCCGGATGATGAACTTAGCAGAAGGAGGTCGCGATGGTCTTGCAGCTCTTGATCCACAACCTTAGGAGGGAACAATTTGTTGTCTTGTTCCAATCCAAATACATTAATGGATATATCGTTGGCTTTTTCAAATTTGGGAATGTCAGCTAGTATTGTAGGAAATGATATTACAGAAAAATCATACTTGTGTTCCAGATCCTTGTATTTACTAATGCGTTGAGCATCATTTTTAACCAGTTTTGCTAAAATGGCATACATAAAATACCTTTCATCCTTCAAATTTTCAGAATTAATGCAGGCTTTTCTTGCTTTTATAGCTGCTGGTAATGGAATATATGTGCTGCCACGCAAGGGATTGTACTTATTTATTTTCAATCGTACTCCTTCCACTGCTAACAAAGCCCAATTACTGCCTTTTAGCTCAGATTCTTTCATTTCCGTAGTTAACTTTGTAAATTGTATTTCCAAGAAACTACTCAAGTCTGTTTCCAAAAATAGGGCCTGATTTCGTGTTTTAAAAGCACGATCTGTAATTTCATTGGTAGATGTATGAATGAATCTACATTAAGCCACAAGATTAACTTTTATCGACTTGTGCATTGCTAGTTCTTTCTGCATAGCTTGTATTATTTGCTGTTTGGACTCTTTAAGGTATGAATATAAATCTTTGCACGTATCGCAACGAATGAAATAGGATTTAAGTCGACCTTGAAAAGATGTCTCATATTCAATAAGTCCATTTTTGTCAGGGACCAATGACAGTAGGTGGTGTTTTGTAGGCTCTGATTTTTGTCTTTTAGCTGCCGACACAACATTACAACATTCTTCATGACGACGTCCATTGTAGGCATTGTTGAATTTATTGCCACACGTTTTACACTCATGAAATTCCCCCACACGAAACTTCATGACGCTTCCTATGATAGTCCCGAAGAAAAGTTTTTCCACACTCTTTGCACATATAGCTAGGAATGGGTTCTTCCATTACGAATGTTGATTTCTGCAAACAGCTGCTTACTGCGTATCACAGGGCTAGAGGTTGGTCGGTGAGACGGTCTTTCACGATGTGAACACCATGAGAGGTAGTAGTCAACTGGTGATATTCTTGTTAAGGGTCCTCTAATATACCCCTAGTGTTTTATGTACGCCATTTTAGCAAAACTGGTTAAGAAGGGTGCTCAATGCATTAGTAAATACAAGGACCTGGAACACAAGTATGATTTTTCTGTAATATCATTTCCTACATTACTAGCTGACATTCCCAAATTTGAAAAAGCCAACGATATATCCATTAATGTATTTGGATTGGAACAAGACAACAAATTGTTCCCTCCTAAGGTTGTGGATCAAGAGATGCAAGACCATCGCGACCTCCTTCTGCTAAGTTCATCATCCGGCCAGAACCACTACGTCTTTATCAAAGATTTTGATTAACTAGTAAGACATCAGATTACCCGCTATGAACATATGATATATACGTGTAAACGGTGTTTTACACACTTTGATAATCGATATGGACAACAAGGAATGAAAAAATTGAAAGAACATAGAGCTTTGTGTGTCCAGCATGACATTGCTAGGTCTGAAATGCCTATTAAAAGCCCCATTGTCAAATTCTTAAATGATGAAAAAATGCTGAGAATACCTTACGTTATCTATGCAGATTTTGAAAGTATACTCTTACCCTATCAAACATGTCTACCTAATCCTGAGGCAAGTTATACAGTGCCATACCAGAGTCATGTTCCTATGAGCTTTGGTATATACTGTACATTAAACCCTCACCTGCTGTGGAACACATAAAAACAAATCTTCCAAGCCAACCTGTTATTTATCGTGGGCCTGACGCTGCAGAAAAGTTTATGGACTGTGTGATCTCAATAGCTAAATAAATTGATCGCCTTTACAGCTTAAATGTTCCAAAGGCCATAACTCAGGCTGAAGAAGCAGAGTTCCAATGTTCTGAAACCTGTTAATTGTGTCAAAAACCATTTACCTAACAGGACTGGAAAGTTCGAGACCACTGCCATATTACAGGGGAATACCGTGGAAGTGCTCACAATAACTGTAATTTGAGGTGTAAAACACGTAAGCCCGTTCCTGTGTTTCTACATAATATGAGTGGCTAAGACGCAAATTTCATTGTAAAGCAATTGGGGTGTACTACTGAGAGAGTGGATGTTATCCCTAACTCCAAAGAAAAGTACATTTCCTTTACCAAATATGTAGGAAATGTTAAGCTTAGATTTGTGGATACGTTTCGGTTAATGCCGAGTAGTTTGGAAAACTTAGTTTCCGACTTAACATCATACCCTGAAACAGACAAGTACTTTGGAAAAGAAAATGCAATGCTCATGACTCGCAAAGGGGGTAATTTGTTATGACTACATTGACTCATGGGAAAAGTTAAGTGAAACGTGTTTACCTCTAAAAGAGGCATTCTTTAACAAATTAAGTCAAGACAATGTTAGTCAAGGAGACTGTGAACATGCCAAAAATGTCTGGAAACAGTTCAACATTATAACTCTAGGGGAATATAGTGACTTCTACCTAACTTCAGATATACTCCTTCTTGCAGACAGCTTTGAAACGTTTAGAAACAAAACACTAGAAACACACCGAGTGGATGCTGCACACTTTTTTACTTCGCCTGGTTTAAGTTTCGAGGCAATGCTCCTTTACACAGGAATTGAACTGGAATTGCTACAGGATTACGATCTGATTCTTCTAATCGAGTCTGGAATACGTGGAGGCATATGCCAGGTGTCTCATCGGTATGCTGAAGCTAACAATAAATACATGGAAACCTATGATTCTGAGAAACCATCGCAGTTTATTACCTACGTTGATGCCAACAACCAATACGGGTGGGCTATGTGTCACTCTCTTCCTTATGGTGGATTTCAGTGGGTTTCTCCAGATACTGTTGTTCTAGAAAAACTAAAGGAAGACGATCCTGTGGGATACATTCTAGACGTTGATGTTGATTACCCATCAGACCTTCATGATCTACACAACGATTTACCTTTCCTGCCAGAGTGTACACAACCTAAGGATTCGTCTCTGAAAAAACTAATTCCTCATCTTGGAAATCGAAGGCGATATGTTGTTCACTACATGGCATTAAAACAGGCTTTAGATCATGGAATAAAATCGATAAAAATCCATCGTGTGTTAAAGTTTAAGCAAAGACCTTGGTTAAAGGCATACGTTGATTTTAATAACAACCTTCGAAAACGAGCCAAAAATGATTTTGAGAAAAATCTGTACAAATTATTCAACAACGCCATTTTTGGAAAAACAATGGAAAATATCCGTAAAAGAATAGACATACGTCTTGTGACTGACAGCAAAAAGGCAGAAAAGCTAATAGCAAAGCCGACATTTATTGACAGAACAATTTATGGTCCTAACCTAGCTGCTTTCCACATCGCTAAACGTAACATTGTATCCAATAAGCCTATATATATTGGAATGTGTATACTGGATATTTCTAAAACTCTCATGTATTCCCACCACTATGATGTCCTGCTACCCTATTATGGCATGGACAATCTTAAACTCATGTATATGGATACTGACTCGTTCATTTATTTGGTTAACACCCCAGATGTATATCAAGACAAGTTGGATTTCCTAGAATACCTGGACACATCAGATTATCCTACTAATCACATATGTTACTCTACATCAAACAAGAAAACGTTGGGGAAATTTAAAGACGAGGCTTGTGGACAAATTATAAATGCATTTGTTGGACTTAGAGCTAAAATGTATGCTTTAGACATAAATGGTAAAAAAAAATCAAAAAGATTAAAGGTATTAACAGAGGTGTTGTCAAAAATTGTATAAGCTTTCAAGATTATAAGGATTGTGTCATGAAAAACAATGTAAAAAGAATACCCATGAACATTATCGCTTCTAAACTACATGACATATCATCTATAAGACTAAACAAATTTGCTTTGTGTCCTGGTGATGATAAAAGAGTGATTGATACTAATGGTATAGGTCCATATGCCTACGGTCATTACTCAATCATTGACCATGCTTAAAGAGTTAAGTTTTGAATATCAAACATGTAAAACACAAATTGGAAAATCCATGTTTCCATATTGATAAAATAGAAAAAACTTTAAACTGACATTTTAAAAACTGTAAATGGGAAATTGTGTAATTGATAAATGTGTAAACAACAAAATGCAAAATCTATGTTTCCATATTATGAAATTGAAAAACTTAAAACTGACATTAAAAAAAACTGAAAATGGAAAATTGGAAAATTGACAAATGTGTAAACAACAAAATGCAAATTCCACGTTTCCATATTATGAAATTTTAAATCTTAAATCTGACATTAAAACAAACGGAAAATGGGAAATTGGAAAATTGACAAATGCGTAAACAACAAAATGAAAAAAAAAACCCGGTTGGGGTAGTGATCATGTTGTACAGTAGCCTATGAAACTAGCATAGGGATAGTTGCATGTGCCCTTATATACTTTGTGTATGTGCATTAGCCTTTGGATCAGCTTAGGATAGGTTTGGTAAAGTTAGGTTTAGTGAGGTTAGGTATGTGACCTATTAGTTTACTCTTTTCGGAAAATGTGAAATGTAAAATCTAAAATCAAAAAATCTTAAATTTAAAATGTAAAATCTAAAAAAAAAAAACTAAAATACAAAAAAATCAAAAGTGTAAAATGTAAAATCTAAAAAATGAAAAATGAAAAATTCAAAAATCTAAAATGTTAAAATGTGAAATGTTAAAATGTCAGATCTAAAATATTTAAATGAGGTTTCTGTGGGTTGGGTTAGGTTAGGTTAGGTTAGGTTATAACTTAGTTTATTATGTGTGCTCTCACATTTGCTCTCATATTTGCTCTGACTTTGAAGTTAGGTTAGGTAAGGTTAGGTTAGGTTAGGTTATAACTAAAATTATTATTTGTGCTGTCACATTTGCTCTCATATTTGCTCTCACTTTGAAGTTAGGTTAGGTTTGGTTAGGTTTGGTTAGGCTAGGTTAGGTGAGGTTAAATGAAGTTGGGTTAGGCTGAATGGCAGAGGTATGAATTAAAACCCGCCTTTTCTCACTTTTGCCTCACAAGACTGAGTGTACCCCGTTCCACTCGTGAGACCAGAAATTAAATTTCTTGGCAGAGCCAGGAATCGAACCCGGGCCTTCGCAGTAACAGCCAAAAATGCTAGCCACTACACGAAGTGGTTGACAATATAAAGCTGGTCTGGAATGCACATGATCAATTAATAATTACCTAATAATAATAATAACAATAATAATAATAATAATAAATATTCCATTTAGCAACTACACGGCCAACCTCTCCCTGTGACGTCATTCACGGTCTCGGGGCGTGGTGGCCATATTGCCCATTAGCCACTGCGCCAGCTCTGAATGACCCCTCCATAAGAATAACATAAGGCTGGTTGCGCGCGGCGGCCATCTTGCCCATTAGCCCCTGCGCCAGAACCGCTCTTTTATTCCTACTACCGTATACAAGGATTTCCATTCGTTATCCTCAGTTCCGAAATCCACCGCCAGGGTACGAATGAGTCGAGCTCCAACACATTGCAGCACGTTGGTGTTGTTGCATTTTCCATTGTTTATTCACTTTTCTTTGGTCTGGTGTAAGTTAGTACACAAAGTAATCAAAGAAATGAACTAACAATGATATTTGTTCTCATTTTGCCAGATACATTTAATATAATGGCAGACGCAACCATTTACAAAAGCCATGATAACATGGAAACTGAGGCTGAAACATAAATTCTGAGATTGGATCTGGATTCAGGGACAAATTATATTCCAGAAACAACTTTATTTCGTTTTTGTAACTTAAGAGGTTTTTTTTTGTAGACCAATGTAATCCGCGTGGTCCTTCTTCGGCGTCATGACACGTGGAATATGATATTCTTGTGTGGTTTGTAATTGTACTCTACATTTTTTTTATTTAGAAAAATGTAGATGTAAGTATGTCCCCCATATTAATCTTCGAACGACTTATACTATACCGCGACGTAACAGTGCTCGTTAAATCGTGCACCACGGCCGCGAGGTAGCTGCAGCAAGTCCGAAGATCGTAGGCCGTAGATCGTAGGTTCTAATCCCAGCGCTGATACTACCCTGAAAGTAGATTTTCCCCGAGTTTTTCCACATGCCGAGATAGTGCCGGTACCTTACATTAAGACCCAGAGCGCCTACCCCATCCTTTCCCTAATACAGTAACACACACTACTACAGTCATCACAAGGGCTCGGAATTTTTAGGTGCTAAAAATCAAGAAAATATTTATTTTTTATGTGACCAAAAAGTAAAAATATTTAATTATAATTTAGTTTATTAATGTGAATATAAGCAATATGCAGTGTTTACGAAAGTAATTTATGCAATGCCTCACTGACTACTGCAAAATTACGATACACACTGACGTACATCTTCAGGTTGTCCATCACAAATGACCGACGATTATCGCAAACACTTCTTCTGAAGGCGCAAAATTGCGGAAATATGTTTCTTGCCATTGAGGTGTTATGTAATTTGAGATCGCTCTTCAGCCTTTATTGCTTTCCCACATAGTTGGCAAAACAGAACGCCCCCATCAGAAGTAAAGTTATCTTTAAATTCTGCAACATACTGCTGCAGATGATAACTTGTACAGTGGAAGGTGGCTAATTCGAACTTCTATAGTTCGAAATCTTCTTTAATTCGAATTTTTCTCTTGGTCCCTAGCATTTTATATACAATCAATGCTAAAAAAATCGTAGTTAATTCGAATTATATTTCGGATAATTCGATGTTTTTAGTGTAAAAAGCCGATCGGAAGCCAAACAGTTGGGTCAGTTCCCGAAAAAAATGTTCCGAGTGCAGCCTAAGTAACAAACCACATCACAGAACTTAGGAGTTTTTTAAGTAGAAATGACGTAAGTGGTTCTGTTTTCCGTTTCTTAAATTTGTTAGATTCTTTTGTGATGGCTGAGAGAATTAATTGTAGGAAACAGGTAAAAATCTCAAACTATTTTGAAAAACAGTAGATTTCTCTGAAGCTTAACTAGATTGCTGGATTACTACTGTCGTTAAATAGGTGAATAGTACATTTTGGTTTTAATTTTCATTTGAAACTTTTGAGGTTATTCACGTTACAGTCTCTTTAAACTACCGTTGTCTGTTATTCTGCTTTGTTGAACGTAAATCATTATGTAAACGCAATACAATATATTTTATCAACCCTTTTCAAAGAACTTTCTTAATTCGCATTTTTGGATTATTCGAATTTTTTTCCTGGTCCCTTAAGGTTCGAATTATCCAAGTTCCACTGTAGTTGCTTTTACTTCAGGCATCCTAGAACTGCCTTACACTTCACAGTGCCAGAAATAAACTGGATGTGAGTGACACCTGTTCCAGGTAGCTGAAGGGGGGAGGGAGGTAGGTTGGTCTAGCACGTGGTGCAATATGGCTATGGACAAGGAAATTCCAGGCTTCCACAGTGAGTGGCACGGGGCGACAAGTTAAGAATAACACAGTTGCAAGCTGATATAGGCTCTGCTTGATGATTCGATAGCTCACAGGTTCTTCCCCGGTGAAGTAACAC
The DNA here is from genome assembly GCA_946902985.2 of Meconema thalassinum. Classification (NCBI taxonomy): domain Eukaryota; kingdom Metazoa; phylum Arthropoda; class Insecta; order Orthoptera; family Tettigoniidae; genus Meconema; species Meconema thalassinum. The sequence goes on from OX336391.1 coordinate 491,060,899, forward strand.
AGAACAAAAATGAAATAAAATGGAAGATCTAGCACACTTATTTAAAAAATTTAAATATTATGTCTTATTAATTGCTAATAAGTGAAAAGCAGGAATTTATGTATTTATAGAATAAATGCTCAAAATATGTATTTACCAAAAAAAAAAATATTTATCTAAAAATCCGAGCCCTAGTCATCACTAACGCCCGGAAGTTCATGGAAAATCATATTTTTGCATATTTATGCGTATTTTGATTATTTTGGCACAATGCACCATATTTTTCTCCTTCGTCTGTTTAAGTGCATATCTCTGCTTGAGAAGAGCGTATATTTTAATTTCCTACCGTTTTGAAGCGCTTTTTGTAACTTCATGTTGTTGAAGTCGAATATTTCAATTCGGACCCTTGAGAGTCTATGACAGAATAATACTGAAATTAATTTAATACCAAGTACGTTTCAGTACTTTTTGCAAGTTAATATCTGTTATTTTTATTTTATTCAGGATTCACTAAGTAAATATTGTAAAATTATTTTCATTTTTAGCCTACTTTCAATTTTGAAAAAATAGGCTTATGAGATCACCTTTTGTCCGTGAGTGTGTGCGTGTGTGTGTGTGATTCGTGTGTGTGTGTGTCCCCTAATAAAATCTAAACGGCTGGAGCGATTTCAATGTAACTCGGTAAGTTCATAGCGCTATTCCCGGCGACCCCGACCGTGCCCTTTAAATTTTGTTACGACTCACCAATCCAACATGGCGGCTGTGCGAAATATTTCACCAGCATTCAATATCTCCGAAACTATTACCGATATTACCCTGACATTTTGTATGGCGATAAAGGGAACTACTATAAGTTCACTTATGTGACCTTTCAAAACCTGGTAACTACAAAACCAACATGGCGGCCAAGCGAATTTGCGAATTTAAATAGACGTTTCTCGTAATTTAACCGACCAAACGCGATGAAACTTGGTACAGTATATGTTTATATACATTGTCATGCACCGACATCTAACTTCATTCAATTGTTTACATAACCACGAGATGGCGGAAGTGCGAAATATTTCACTGGCATTCTATATCTCTGTAACTATTAGCGGTATCTCCCTGAAATTTTGTACGGAGATAAAGGGCACTGGAAGTCCATCTATGAGACTTTCAAAAACCGGTTAACTATAAAACGAACATGGTGGCCAAGCGAATTTGAAAACTTTAAATAGACCATTCTCGCGATTTAATGTTCCAAACACCGGGTGAGTTAGCCGTGGTGGTTACGGCATGACTAATGGCAGTCGCTCACATCCGGGAGGCGAGGAGGTTCGAACCCCCCCGCCGGCAACCTTGAAGATGGTTTTCTGTGGTTTCCCATCTTCCTTCCAGGCAAATGCCGGGGTTGGTCCCTCACTATAGGCCACAGCCGCTACCTTCCAACTCCTCGCCCTTCCCTTCCAACATTCCTCCCCAACGGTACTTTTAGCTCACCCATTGGGTGTCCGTCTCGAAGCAGCTACAAACCTGGCGAGCCGAACATGTCCTCGGACACTCCCGGCACTAAAAGCCATACGCTAAAAAAAAAAAAAAAAAAAAATGTTTCAAACGCACTGAAATCTAGTACAGGAAATATTTATACACATTATAATACACTGGAATCTAATTTAGTTCATTTGTTTACATAACCTCAAGATGGCGGCTGTGCGAATTTTAAAATTAAGTTTTTATTTCTTGTGATGTAGGCTAGTCATGCGATCGAAGTGAAAGTTTGAATAATGAACCTACGCAATAATTTTCCTTTAATGGTACATTCCTCTATGGCCAATACATTTTACAATCCAATGTGGCGACCATCCGATATATTTAGACGGCTCTGAATATCTACGAATCTATTATAGCAATGAAACTGAATTTTTTATTGTTCATAGGGGCTATGAACTTAAGTTCACCTATAGTACTTTAAATAACATGGTGAACACAAATCCAACATGGCGGCGACGCGAAGTATAAATATTCACATGGACGTTTCTCGCAATTTAACCATCCGAGTGCAGTGAAACTTGGTACAGTAAATCCTTATACGAATGGTAATCCACTGGCATCTAATTTATTTCAATTGTTTCCATAACCTCAAGATGGCAGCTGTGCGAAATTTTAAAATCTCCTCGTTACTTCTTGCGTCCTAATTATGCGATTAAAATTTGAATACTACACGTACACAATAATCTGCATGTAACAGTACATAACTCGAGGACCTAGATATATAAAATTCAACATGGCGACCATCCTAAATATTTAGTCGGTTCTCAATATCTACGAATCTATTACAGCAATCAAACTGAAATTGTGTATGTTGATAGTGGAAATTAACATAAGTAGGATATATGAAAATAGGCTGTATAGTTCTTCACGGAACTACTTGTTAAATATCCAATAGCGATTATTATTGTATATCATTATTAACATAATTAAATAATTATTGATGGTCAACACCACGTAATGTTCCATAAAATAACATTTACTACTATTGTATTTAGAACTGTTTCTTAGTTGAGATATTTAGAAAAAGGTGTATTTATACGCCCATCTGTTAATATTTTCTTTATATTCAAAATAGAAACGCCAAAGAGTACGGAGTGATCGTAATTGCCGAAGTTATTTCATAGTGCATATTTTTAGCCTATTTTCATTTATGAAAAAAAAAAAGGCTTATGAGATCATCTTTTGTCAGTGTGTCTGTCTGTGTGTGCGTGCGTGTGTGTGTGTGTGTGTGTGTGTGTGTGAGGATTTTTGTGTGAACCTCCTAATAACTTCTAAACGGCAGGAGCGATTTCAATGAAACTCGGTAAGATCATAGCAATATTCCGGGTGACCCCGACCGTGCCCTTTAAATTTTGTTACGACTCACCAATCCAACATGGCGGCTGTGCGAAATATTTCACCAGCATTCAAAATCTCCGAAACTATTACCGATATTACCCTGACATTTTGTATGGTTATAAAGGGAACTACAAGAAATTCACTTATGTGACCTTTGAAAACCTGGTAACTACAAAACCAACATGGCGGCTAAGCGAAGTTGCGACTTTTAAATAGACGTTTATCGCGATTTAACCAACCAAACGCAATGAAACTTGGTACAGTATATGTTTATACACATTGTGATGCACCGACATCTAACTTCGTTCAATTGTTCACATAACCGCAAGATGGCGGCAGTGCGAAATATTTCACCGGCATTCTATATCGCTGAAACAATTACCGGTATCACCATGAAATTTTGTACGCAGATAAAGGGCACTACTGGAAGTTCATCTATGAGACTTTCAAACACCGGTTAACTACAAAACAAGCATGGCGGCCAAGCGAAGTTGAAAGTTTTCAATTTACTTTTCTCACGATTTAATTATCCAAACGCAATGAAACTTCGTACAACAAATGTTTATACACATTGTAATGGGCTGGTATCTAATTTAGTTCAATTGCTTACGTAACCTCAAGATGGCGGCTGTGTGAATTTCGAAAACTTAAGTTTCTATTTCTTGTGTTCTAATCATGCGATCGAAATTAACATTCGCATAATTAACGTACACAATAATCGTCATCTAATAGTATATAACTCTATGGCCTACATATATTAAAATCCAACATAGCGACCATCCGAAATATTTAGACGGTTCTCAATATCTATTAATCTAATACAGGACTCAAACGGAAATTTTCTAAGTTTATAGGGGTTATAAGCATAAGTTCACCTATGGGACGTTCAATAACCTGGCGAGCAAAAATCCAACATGGCGGCGACGCGAAATTTAAAAATTCAAATGGACGTTTCTTGTGATTTAACCATCCGAGCGCAGTGAAACTTGATGCGGTATAGGGCCTATCCTTATACAAATTTTAATTGACTGGCATCTAATTCATTTAAATTATTTTCATAACCACAAGATGGCGGGTGAGCGAAATTTTAAAATCCCGCTTTCATTTCTTGTGTCCTAGTCATGCGATTGAAGTTTTAATAAAACACCTACACAATAATCTCCATGTAATAGTACATAAATCTAACGCCTATAATATAGAAATCCAACATGGTGACCGAAATATTTAGACGGTTCTCAATATCTACGAATCTATTACGCCAATCAAACTGACAATTTGTATGTTGATAGAGGCAATTAATATTATTAGGATATATGAAAAATAGGCTATTCAGATCTTCTGCATGAACTTCCGGGCCTTAGTCATCACATAAATTCAAGTTATCAGACAAGTTCAACACACACCCAAATGCACGAGGCTGATGACCAAGATGTCGCAAGCTCTTCAAATGAATTAACAATATATAATTTTTAATATCGTATGGCCTCGGATGCCGTGTGCAAGGTTTGCTACTTGACACCCAGAAGGCAGCGTGGATGTCAAATTTTGTTGTTCCTTGAAGGCACTATGAAAGTCAAGGAGGTTAGATATCTAAGCTCCTTGATACTATAGCGCTTTCTAGTAGAGAAATAAGAAACTTTGTGTTGGCGGAAAATCCCGAGATTAATTTTGCCATTATGAACACGGCCTATTGAATTCAAATAGGTTCTTTAACATGCCAACATCGTATGAAATGCGTGTCATGATTTTTGCCGCCTTTCAAAAATCACTTACCACCGCCAGGAGCGAACCTGCAAGCTTAGGGGTTAGTAATCTGACACGATAACCACTCACCCACCGTGGCAAGCACAATTTAACAATAACAACAACTTATATGGTGCAGTGGCATAGCTGCTCGTCTTTCACCCGGATGACCGGAGTTCGAATCGCGGTTACAGCGGGGCCAAATTTTCACCCGAAGAATCACGTGGCGTCAGGTAGGGCATCCGGTCTGAAAACCAAAAATGAGCCTGGTTGGCTCCAACGACCCCACATAAGCCGAAGAAAGAAACAACTTATATTCTTATGGTGAAATTTATAGGAATGAAGTAACCACTACCAACTTCTGACTAGGGGCAGATGACCTCGTAGTTCCGCCCCTTAAAACAACAATAACTAACTAACTAACTAACTAACAACTTCTGACTGGGACGACATTTCACCCCATAAAACAAACATTCGTCAAAAACAACAACAACAACAACTTCTGACGTTTTATTTTTACGTTTAGGTTAATGCTGCCGAATGCAGATTAACGGTACTACGACTTGTATGGCTACCCTTCAATAACTACTTAGAAATTTGATGCAATTTTGACCAAACTTTGTTTGTAGGAAGAATTTGCTATGGACATTTGATTTCTGAATAATATTATGGGTGGATTGTTGGCAACCATAATATATACCTTGAAACCTACTCTACGGTCGCCCTTGAATGTTCACCACATTTAAACGAAGGAAGTACTAAATACACATACTTCAATACTGTTGGAGAAGAGGTGGGGGTAATAGGGTTGATACTAACTACAGGATGTTGAAAAGGGTTCATCCACTTGAGATAAATCATGTATGCCTGGTAGTTCACCTGTACACGTCCATCAGGCTCTCAACTACTGTGCCCCAGAACAATGAGCAGACGGGAGCAATTGGTTGCGGCCCACGCAGCCTCACCGGACAACGCCCACCAAATAAACAACTACTGCCAAGTCCCGTCCATTCTCCATCTTCCTTTACTGGACATAGTCCACAACTCCAACTGCTCCCATTATCTCCATGATATCATTAGGAGAAAAAAAACTGCCCAAACTGACTTATCTCATTGATGTGTGGGGCCAGTCGCCAAAATTGAAGAGTTTATTTCTGAAATGTCTTAAATCCAAATTATTGATCATCAATATTCCAATGTATTCCTTGCCTAAACGTTACCTTTTAAATACTTGTTTTGTCCTGTTTTTGTACTTGTTCACAGTAACTATTTTCCAACTAATGATTTAAAATTCACGAACATCTATTTTACTACATACAGATTATATTGTTTGTTTTTTCTCTTCACATAGGCAACATCATCATAAAAATATTTATTCTCACATGAACAGACGATCATATTAATCTCAACCTCAACATTTCTATACATGAATTTATAATATCCACTTAGGTGTTCTAACGTTTAATATCTTCAATCTTCTTTCTTACTTACAAAAATTTGAATCTCATTTCATTCTTTTTCTTCATTTTAGATTACTGATACTCTCAGCTTCAAGGTGATTTTTCAAGAACTTTATCTTCCACCTTGAATAGACTGCTCAACAAAAGTTTAGACTACCACCATCAATTGTATGCTGGCGCTGCCATAGAGATAAACTTGATGGTCTCATTCAGAGCATGCCTCCTCCGTGTGGCGGGGAGGACTACTAAAGACTGATACTGATCAATCATCATGAGATAGAGATTTTCAATGTTTTTGTTTTCAAAAGGGACACTTAGAAACGAGTTTGCTTCGTTTTTGTACCGTTTCATTGCTCTCTAACCACGATTGTTATTGTTTTCAGGACTGATTGTTTGGTTTGTTAATAACTTGTTGTATAAACCTAAATGAGTATCCTATAAGAACTAATTGAGCAGTGTGTACAGTATACAGAACTTGTAACAGATCTGATTTTTAGCCTATTTTCAATTTTGAAAAAATAGGCTTATGACATCACCTTTTGTCCGTGTGTGTGTGCGCGTGTGTGTGTGTGTGTGTGTGTGAGGTGTGTGTGTCCCCCCCTAATAAAATCTAAACGGCTGGAGTGATTTCAATGAAACTCGGTAAATTCATAGCACTATTCCCGGCGACCTCGACCGTGCCCTTCAAATTTTGTTACGTCTCACCAATCCAACATGGCGGCTGTGCGAAATATTTCACTAGCATACAATATCTCCGAAACTATTACCGATATCGCCTTGAAATTGTGTACGGTGATAAAGGGCACTACTAGAAGTTCACCTATGAGAATTTCAAAAACCTGGTGACTACAAAACCAACATGGCGGTCAAGCGAAGTTGAGACTTTAAAATAGACTTTTCTCGCGATTTAACTATCCAAACGTAATGAAACTTGGTACAGCAAATGTTTATACACATTGTAATGCACTGGAGTCTAATTTAGTTCAATTGTTTACATAACCTCAAAATGACGGCTGTGCGAACTATTTCACTGACATTCTATATCTCCGAAACTATTACAGATATCACCATGCAATTTCGTACGGTGATAAAGGGTACTGATACAAGTTTACCTATGTATATTTCATAAACCTGTAAAGTAGAAAACGAACATGGCGACCAAGCGAATTTGAAATATTTTAATAGATTTTTCTCGTGATTTGACTCTCTGAGCGCAGTGAAATGTGGTGCAGTAAATTATTTTGCAGATTGTAATGCACTGCCATCTAATTTAATTCAATTGTTTACATAACCTCAAGATGGCGGCTGTGCGAAATTTTGAAATTAAGTTTTTATTTCTTGTGTCGTAATCATGCGATCGAAGTGAAAGTCTGATTAATGAACCTAGGCAATAATTGTGCTTGAATGGTTCAGAACTCTATGGCCTATACATATAGCAATCCAAAATGGCGAGCATCCGAAATATTTAGACGGTTCTCAATATCTATGAATCTTTTACAGCAACCAAACTGATTTTTTTTTTAATGTTCATAGAGACTATGAACATATGTTCACCTATAGGACTTTCAGTAACCTGGTGAGTACAAATCCAACATGGCGGCGACGCGAAGTATAAATATTTAAATGGACGTTTCTCGCGAATTAACTATCCGAGTGCCATGAAACGTTGCACGTTAAATGCTTATACAAATGTTGATCCACTGGCATCTAATTTATTTCAATTGTTGCATAATCACAAGATGGCTGCTGTGCGTAATTTTAAAATCTCGTTTTTACTTCTTGTGTTCTAATCATGCAATTGAAGTTTGAATACCACACGTACACAATAATCTTAATGTAATAGTACAAAAATAAAAATCCAACCTGGTGACCACCTGAAATCTTTAGACGGTTCTCAATATCTACAAATCTGTTACAGGAATTAAACTGAAATTTTGTATGTTGATAGAGGCAATTAACATGAGCAGGATATATGAAAATAGGCTGTATAGTTCTTCAAGGAACTACTTGTTTATAATTTTAATGCATTTTTAACCTTTAGACAATTAATATTTTTAGATATTGAGCCGTGTGAGATCATGTCCCGGTGATATTTCCTGTGAGAGAATGTGAGTGCCTTGCCACTACACCGAACGCACCCAGAAGCTAGGAGCTTTGGCGTGATATTAAATGTTCTTTTGACCTTTGATTTTTTTTCTGAGCATATTTTATTTCATATTTTGATTCTACAAGTCTCAGGATTTGAAACTACGTAATTCTGAGTGAATTGAACACTTTGATGTTTCCTTTAATATTTTTGGTAAAGGTATTTCCATCGCAGAGATGCGAACTGACATACTGTAATTAGCCGCTCAACGACTAGAATACTTCCGCGAACCCGGAGTGCTGATCCGGCCTTCAACACACCACGTTTGGAGATCGTCCAAGTTGGACGCGTTACTGATTAGGGTCTGTGGTACCCGTAGCAAGAAGTCCGCTCTTTGAGCGAGGAAGTCCTATATTTTGAAGCATCGTATGATTATAAGCACTTGTGTGTGATGTGCATGGTTAAAACACATAAGTTGCGTGTGATACATTATCGCTGTGATTTATTTGGTGAAAATATGAATTGTAACATTTTACCACCAGCAGGTGGAATACCATATTTTTAGCCTATTTTCAATTTTGAAAAAAATAGGCTTATGAGATCACCTTTTGTCCGTGTGTGTGTGCGCGCGCGCGCGTGTGTGTGTGTGTGTGTGTGAGAGGTGTGTGTGTGTCCCCCCCTAATAAAATCTAAACAGCTGGAGCGATTTCAATGAAACTCAGTAAGTTCATAGCGCTATTCCCGGCGACCTCGACCGTGCCCTTCAAATTTTGTTACGTTTCACCAATCCAACATGGCGGCTATGCGAAATATTTCACTAGCATTCAATATCTCCGAAACTATTACTGATATCGCCCTGAAATTGTGTACCGGTACGGTGATAAAGGGCACTACTAGACGTTCACCTATGAGACTTTCAAAAACCTGGTGACTACAAAACCAACATGGCGGCCAAGCGAAGTTGAGACATTTAAATAGAATTTTCTCGCGATTTAACTATCCAAACGTAATGAAACTTGGTACAGCAATTGTTTATACACATTGTAATACACTGGAGTCTAATTTAGTTCAATTGTTTACATAACCTCAAAATGGCGGCTTTGCGAAATATTTCACTGACATTCTATATCTCCGAAACTATTACAGATATCGCCCTGCAATTTTGTACGGTGATAAAGGGTACTGATACAAGTTTACCTATGTATATTTCATAAACCTGTAAAGTACAAAACGAACATGGCGACCAAGCGAATTTGAAATATTTTAATAGACTTTTCTCGTGACTTAACTCTCTGAGCGCAGTAAAATGTGGTACAGTAAATGATTTTGCAGATTGTAATGCACTGCCATCTAATTTAATTCAATTGTTTACATAACCTCAAGATGGCGGCTGTGCGAAATTTTAAAATTAAGTTTTTATTTCTTGTGGTGCAATCATGCGATCGAAGTGAAAGTTTGAATAATGAACCTAGGCAGTAATTGTCCTTGAATGGTACATAACTCTATAGCCTATACATATAACAATCCTAAATGGCGAGCTTCCGAAATATTTAGATGGTTCTCAATATCTATGAATCTTTTACAGCAACCAAACTGATTTTTTTAATGTTCATAGAGACTATGAACATATGTTCAACTATAGGACTTTCTGTAACCTGGTGAGCACAAATCCAACATGGCGGCGACGCGAAGTATAAATATTTAAATGGACGTTTCTCGCGAATTAACTATCCGAGTGCCGCGAAACGTTGCATTTTAAATGCTTATACAAATATTGATCCACTTGCTTCTAATTTATTTCAATTGTTTGCATAATCACAAGATGGCTGCGGTGCGTAATCTTAAAATCTCGTTTTTACTTCTTGTGTTCTAATCATACGATTGAAGTTTGAATACCACACGTACACAATAATCTTAATGTAATAGTACAAAAATAAAAATCCAACCTGGCGACCATCTTAAGTATTTAGACGGTTCTCAATATCTACGAATCTGTTACAGCAATTAGACTGAAATATTGTATGTTGATAGAGGCAATTAACATGAGCAGGATATATGAAAATAGGCTGTATAGTTCTTCACGGAACTACTTGTTGTCCATGAGGCTGAGAAATATTATAAGTCCACGAGGTGAAAATAATCGTGATTAATCAGTGGATGTTGAAATACACAGTTGTAAACTATACTACTACGAAGCAAATTATCTCCACGTGTAGTGCGAGATTTGTAACCTTATGGATCGCCGAGATATTCTGTGATTTGCACAAAAGTATTACAATCAGTGTGACGATACCGTACGAGTATCATAGAATCTGTGAAACAGACCTGTGAAAGGCCATTTTGATAATTGTCTGCAATTGTGTAAAGCCAGTGAGCTATAATTATTTACTGTGCTTAATTTGGATAGAATCTGTGAAAACACGTGTGAAATTTCCATGATAATTATGTGTAACTTCAATGACCACGTGTTCGACACTCCATCGCCTTTGTTCACGATTTTGAACATGGAGTAAACCCAATGTTGAGAGAGATGTCTTGAGGAAAAGCCGCATCGTGAATTGGAGCCCGCATACCATGTGGAACATGGATATCATCTGGGATCCATGAAAGAAGAACCGCCACTATGAGAAGAAGACAATTTCACAGTAGAACACGAGGACGCAGAAAATGGAAAGGAAGAGGATAAGGCCAGGATGGATGGTCTGAGACGTATTTATCCTTCCTATTACCAGAGGTTGCATAACCCACAATTCTTGCCAGAACGAGGTGATTTACCGGTACTGTGAGTTTTGTACTTCCTTCTCTGTGCGAGGTCTTTATTTGGGTAAGTTGTAGTTTAGTAACCAACCGAACTCTTGACAACCAATTAGGTAGGATTTGTAGTTTGCTTTATCATGTGTCTTTATTCAAGTACTCTTCTTTGACTTGTTTGACACCGTGTATTTGGATTTATTCCATTGGCGCATTTTTCATGGACGTTTTACAAGGTCAATTCTGAGAGCTCATTAATCTTGACATAGCCGTTGGGCTATATTTTCTGCATCGGCCTAGACTGATCATAATTGGATGTTAGTCATCTAAGTGATGTTTTTGAGACACCCTGTTCTCTTATGATTCATTACGCTACTGTTTTAGAGCCTTGTATCGTTTGATAGTCGACAGTTGATATCACTGTTTTTAATGGATTTATGTTAGGCATTGTGGAATTCTGAAACCACAAAGTTCTGCGTTAGAACTAATGCAGGGTTATAATCATGTTACCAGATCAACATCGATCCCTGTACTCTACGTATCAGTTTAAAACAACCCAGTGTTAGGAGAGGTTGTATTTTGTTATAATTTGTGTCCAGGAATGACACGTAAATGTTTGTTAAAGAGAGAATCTTGTATATAGGACAGAGTGACATATCTGTCGAGACAGAGCAGTTAATTGTTTGTAGAATATTTTTCATTTTATTATGTTTGCTGAGTCAAACAAACTTATATCACCGTACTGCGTACTTTGAGACAGTACTTAATCTTGTTATTATAAAAGCATTAGAGTTATACGCATACGATTCACATATTGGGACTGAATAATGTGAATTCTAGCCCGAAAGAATGAGAGTATTTATCTACCAACGCAGAATGACACTGTGTGCTTACAAGCTCCAGCTAAACGAGTTTTCGTTACCCAGAAACCAAAGCGGTACTGAGTGAGACTGACTATTGATTATTTTCGACGTATTCTGACGTCTCATAACAGTTGGAGAGTGTATTCCTGACTACGGTCAAGGTATAGCAGCTCACATGTAGGCCACAGCTGTTGTATTTGAATGTTATATAATGGATGACAGTCGCGTCATACTATAAATCACTATTTGGAGCGATACATTGGAAATATGTTATTTTCATGAATGTTAGGAAAGATGAAAGGTTTAACCAATATTTTTATTGACCATGATGACACAGTGTTATTGTTAATTAAAGTTATTGAAGTGCCTGTAAAGCACATCGTTGAGATGGATTAATATATCCGACCAGTGTTATTGTTATTGCCGGAGAGTGCTGAAGTTTTGCCAGGCTCGTCCGAGGCTAATTATGCAAACCGTGCGCTGCTAACAACTTGTGTTATTATTCTGCCGAGCCTGTGTTAGCTCGTGCCATTGTTTTGACTGGAAGTCATTGCTGTTGTGATGATCTCAGAGGAGACTCACTATATTTAGCCTGCGTGTCATGGATCATCAGTATTCGTCATGAACCAACTAGGAAACCTAAAACCAGGAATTAAATCATGAAACCTAACTTCTCTAAAATGATTAAACTAATTAATGATTGTTGAATTAATCTAAGCTTGAACCTACATTTTGTTCACTTGCTGATGCCATGAGATGAATCATTTCCCAGAGGAAGTGACTATTAGACTAGCTGACACTTTCTTAGACAATGGAGTAGCGACCGAATCATTAGTTCGTAATTAGTGGTGCGCGAGACTACGCATTTGCCAACGTAATTCACACACACTCAGATGACAATTGATTGAACAGCATTTAAATTTGTGCAGGAAGGCTATGACCAGCAAAAATATGTATCACAGTGCTTCATTTATTTGTGTATTTATTCCCATTGTACCCGTATTATTGTTGTATAATTGTTAACAGACATTGTTTTTCTTTACTGATAGACATTGGTTGTCATATTAGCTATTGCAGTAATTCTTTGTTTACGGACGCCTGTCGCCGTAATTTTTCTTGATGACAGGACTTAGCAAAATTAACATAATTTAAATGTAAATACGAAAGTGGTACCATCATATCTTAGGCCTTGTTTTGCTATCATGTTAAATGTAAATTCCGATCTTAGTCTCATTTATAATTGCTTAGAGGTCATCTTACGTGCCACATTCCAAGCTGTGTTGCCGTTGCTTACTTTTCTTGTATTAAAGGATATTCGCGAGGGTTTTAACTTAGCTTCAGTTAGGGTTCCGATCAATTACTTATTTTGTTTATTAGCTTTGCGATTTAGCCGAAAACAAACCCTCCGAAGTAGGATAGGGGTTTGTTTAATTGAATAAACATGTTCATGAGGTTTTACATAAGCCTGTTGTTATCATTTCTTTAGCTTTGTGTTAGACGGTGTACTTCTTTGGCTGTCCTTGACATTACCTCCATGAATGGACCTGCTACCCAGTGACCATAGCTCTCGTGCTACATTAGCCTTAAAGAAGTGCATCCGATCCTCGCAGTTTGTGTGTTTGACAGATGGGAATGTCTGGACTACCATTTCGGTTTTTGGTAGCCCCGGCAAACTCCTCTGACGGGCACAATATATTTTTGAAAACAACCTTTGTTTAGAAAATTTTAAATGTAAGACTTGCAACTGAACTTGGGTTATCTGAGATCTGATCTGCTGTGGAAGGTCACAATGTGGCTGAAACTGGTACTACTCTAATTAAAATTACATTTTATTGACTTAAGGTTTGAGTTCTCATAATATATCAATATATATTTTATGCACTCTTATATCATCTCACATCTAAATTAATGTCTTTCAGTCGGTCAACACGATTGTACCAATTGTAATGGGTGCTTCTCTAAACCGGGAAAACATTTTATGAGATTAATAAATAAATGCACGTGGATGACCAGTTCGATCGTCAAGCAATCGTGGTCAGATATGCATGTCTACAAGTATGTGGGTGATGGTATTTACAATATGTAGGTTAGTTACAGCAGTTATTATAAACTTGCGCAACTTTTCATGAATTGTCAAGCATATGTGATTTTTTGTTAGTGGTTATTGACCTTCCAATTTGCTTATTTATTGTGATGTCTATGAATGGTCAGGTTAGGATTGAATATGAACTTGGCTTATAGTTTGAGCGATGTAAGATCCGTTGTCGAACAACTTCTAACACTTCCACTGGCTGCCCTGACCTGGACGGAATTTCCTTGTACACGCTGCTACCTCGTTATCTCTCTGCCCTGCTTGGGCTTTTCCCGCAGTCCTACCTGTCTATGTTCGTCTCGCAACGCAACATATTGTGCCGGCCAAGACTAGGTTTTCCTGAATATGGTGTATGTTACTGTATTTTGAAATTCATCGACTATTAAAAGACCAATTTACATTCTTGCCACGCGTAAACTAACTAGCCCTCTATAAGCAAATCCGGAATATTGAGAATGTCGTGGATTCTTTAATACTGCCATTTATTGAATATCTGGTACAAAGTAATGTACATCCTAATTTAGTAACACGATTCCCTATTATGTCGCCTTATCTAGCCTGGGTACACCATCATGTTGTTTTTCGTTTCCTACGGGGGAGGGTTCTAATAGTGTCAAGAGAGGTGAGTTTTCCATGAATGTATGTATGTTTTTTACATTCTTCTTCTTCTTTGTTCGATTTTGGCCTACTTTGGACCACGGGATACAATTGACTTGCTGATTAGTCCTTTTCTCTGCTCCCAGAAACTCTTCATCCTTTCACTGTGGATTCTCTTCCTTTCTTCCGACCAGATGTTCTTTGCCCTTCTCCTTTGCTTTTCCTGGAACCCCTTGAATGCATAAATCGTACCTCGAAACACCTCTCTATTCCAGATCTCATTTGGACTGACCCCAACTTCCTCCATATCCTTTCTTATTTCTCTACCCATTTTGTAGTCGCTTTTATCTTGGTGATATAATTAAAGATCTTCTTCGTTAGTCGACTATCACTCATTCTCGTTTTTTACATTATTATTATTATTATTTATTTATTTATTTATTTATTTATTTTAGTAATAAAAACGAAAAAGAAGGGTTATTTACAGAATTTTATAGGGGTGCAGCAGTCAAGCTGTTCGCCTCTCACCTAGGTGGATCGGACTGGGTTCGATTCCCAGTCAATGCATGTGAGATTTTCGAAGTGAAATGCCATGTCCTGTGGTTCAGTTTCCACGTAAAAAGGAGGTCCCGTGGCTCATGATCGCATGAATAACGGTCACGTAAAACTAAAAGATACCTTTTAATTTGTTTTAGCTAAGTTTTGGCAGGTGAAAAGCTGAAGGAAGTTGGAGACTTCTGTTACTTAGGAAGCAGAATAACCAGTGATGGACGAAGCAAAGAGGATATAAAAAGTAGGTTGGCTCAGGCAAGGAAAGCCTTCCTACAAAAAAGGAATCTGTTGACATCGAATATAGATTTAGGTATTAGGAAGTCATTTTTGAAAGCCTTTGTCTGGAGCGTGGCGCTCTATGGAAGTGAAACTTGGACTATTGGTGCAGCAGAAAAGAGGAGAATTGAAGCATTTGAAATGTGGTGTTACAGGAGAATGATGAAGATCAGATGGGTAGATAGGGTTACAAACGAAGAGGTATTAAGGCGAGTGGGAGAGGAGAGATGTTTCTGGCGACTGCTAATGAAGAGAAGAGATAGGTTGGTAGGACACATACTAAGACACCCAGGAATAGCAAGCTTAGTTATGGAAGGAAGGGTCGAGGACAAGAACTGTAGGGGTAGACCAAGGTTAGAATATGTTAAACAGATTGCCTCGGATGTAGGGTGTGGTAGCTATGTAGAGATGAAACGATTAGCTCAGGACAGGGAGGCATGGAAAGCTGCATCAAACCAGTCAAAAGACTGAAGACTCAAACAACAACAAGTGTACAGTATCTAGATTGCTTCTTTTATGTTGAGGGTTCTTACTTTCGGTTCGTGATGTATGATTTTTAGCCAATTTTCAATTTTGGAAAAATAGGCTTATGAGATCACCTTTTGTCCGTGTGTGTGTGCGTGTGTGTGTGTGTGTGTGTGTGAGGTGTGTGTGTGCCCCCCCCCCCCCCCTAATACATTCTAAACGGCTGGAGCTATTTCAATGAAACTCTGTAAGTTCATAGCACTGTTCCAGGGGACCCCGACCGTGCCCTTGAAATATTGTTACGTCTCACCAATCCAACATGGCGGCGGTGTGAAATATTTCACCAGCATTCGATATCTCCGAAACTATTCGCGATTTCACCCTGGATTTTTTACAGTGATAAAGGGAACTACTAGAAGTTCACCTATGTGACTTTTGAAAAACTGGTAACTACAAAACCAACATGGCGGCCACGCGAATTCGCGACTTTTAAATAGACTTTTCTCACGATTTAACCAACCAAACGCAATAAAACTTGGTACAGTATATGCTTATACACATTGTAATGCACCGACATCTAAATTCGTTCAATTGTTTACATAACCACAAGATGGCGGCTGTGAGAAATATTTCACCAACATTCTATAACCCTGAAACTATTAGCGGTATCACCCTGAAATTTTGTACGGAGATAAAGGGCACTACTGGAAGTTCATCTATAAAACTTTCAAAAACCGGTTAATTACAAAACGAACATGGCGGCCAAGCGAATTTGAAAATTTAAAATTGACCTTTCTCGCGATTTAATGTTCCAAACGCAATGAAGTCTGGTACAGGAAATGTTTATACACATTGTAATGCACTGGTATCTAATTCAAATTCAATTGTTTACATAACCTCAAGATGGCGGCTGTGCGAATTTTAAAATTAAGTTTTTATTTCTTGTGTCGTAATCATGCGATCGAAGTGAAAGTTGGAATAA
This sequence comes from Meconema thalassinum, assembly GCA_946902985.2. Classification (NCBI taxonomy): domain Eukaryota; kingdom Metazoa; phylum Arthropoda; class Insecta; order Orthoptera; family Tettigoniidae; genus Meconema; species Meconema thalassinum. Next base: position 491,077,616 of record OX336391.1, read on the forward strand.
TGAACCTACGCATAATTTTCCTTTAATGGTACATGACTCTATGGCCTATACATTTAATAATCCAACATGGCGACCATCCGAAATATTTAGACGTCTCTGAATATCTACGAATCTATTATAGCAATCAAACTGAATTTTTTTATGTTCATACGGGATATTAACTTAAATTCACCTATAGGACTTTAAATAACCTGGTGATCACAAATCCAACATGGCGGCGACGCGAAGTATAAATATTCACATGGACCTTTCTCGCAATTTAACCATCCGAGTGCAGTGAAACTTAGTACAGTGAATCCTTACACGAATGTTAATCCACTGGCATCTAATTTATTTCAATTGTTTCCATAACCACAAGATGGCAGCTGTGTGAAATTTTAAAATCTCCTCGTTACGTCTTGTGTCCTAATCACGCGACTGAAGTTTGAATGCTGCACGTACCCAATAATCTTCCTGTAACAGTACATAACTCTAGGACCTAGATATTTAAAATCCAACATGGCGACCATCCGAAATATTTTGTCGGTTCTCAATACCTACGATCTATTACAGCAATCAAACTGAAATTTTGTATGTTGATAGTGGCAATTAACATAAGTAGGATCTATGAAAATAGGCTGTATAGTTCTTCACGGAACTACTTGTTAAGTTTGTTTTAATGTTAGTGAATCTGTGTCCCGCATCACTAGCCATAATTTATAATTAGTTTCCAATAATTATTTTGCAATGTTGTACTATTCCAAGGCATTATCTTTTAATTTTAATCGTCGTCAAATTTAGAATAATATTATCAGCAGGGCCCGGATTCTGATGACATGTCATCTTTTAAATGGTTCACCACAGACACTGCTAACTTATATAAAAATCCTGTTTATGGCCCCCACATAACAGAAATGCATATTTATTAAGTAATTTTTTCGTCGTTTTTCTAAATATTTCGCGGTTAGGTCATTTCCTCTCTTTTTGCGTCATTATTATGTCATTTTATGGAATATATTAGAGTATTTCATACGTTGAGTAATTTTCTCACATTTTTAATGGTTTACGGATGCATTTTTGGGTATGGTACTGGATATTAACCGAACTGTAAGCGAGATGAATATGAAGACATGAGAATCTACACAAATTTTTCAAACCTTATTTCTTGGAATATCCTCATTCCAGGAGACACACTAGACATAATAATAATAACCAGTATTTGTGTGCAAATAATTCGTATTTGTCAAATAATAATTTAATTATATTATATTAAAATAATTTCAACAAGCCTCCGTGGCTTAAGTGGCAGCACGCCGGCCTTTCACCGCTGGGTCCGTGGTTCAAATCCCGGCCACTCCATGTGAGATCTGTGCTGGACAAAACGGTGGCAGACTGGTTTTTCTCCGGGTATTCCGGTTTTCCCTCTCAAAATTTCATTCCAGCAACACTCTCCACTATCATTTCATCTGTCATTCATTTAATCATTGCCCCAGAGGAGTGCGTCAGGCCTGGGCAGCTGGCACAGTTCCTATCCTCGCCACTAGATGAGGGCTTCATTCATTCCATTTCTGACCCGGTCGGAGACTGGAAGCAGGCTGTGGATTTTCATTTCAAAATCATTTCAACATACAATGACGTAGACTCTTTGCATTTTTAGCCTACTTTTCACATTTTGCAAAAATGAGGAAAAAGTAGACTTATGAGATCGATCCGGGAAAATGTGTGTCTGTCTGTCTGTCCTTCTGTCTGTCTGTCTGTCTGTCTGGCTGTGTGTGTGTCCCCCCCTATCAACTCCTAAACGGCTGCAGCAATCAAAACCAAATTTAGTATGAGTAAAGATGTGCACCGGAATAGCCCACGTCCATATTTGAAAATGATGTCAGTGCTACCAACTGCTGAAAAAACGCACTGGAAATTTGAGCTCCATGTTGGATATCTTGCAAGGTATGCATGGGAGCTATTCCAAAATTGGCACACATGTAGATAATACCATTTCAATTTAATTTCCAGGAGGCCAACCATGACAGTGTTGCCAAAATAATTTTAAGCCTTCTGATACGTCCAATGTTTAAATGCATATAACTTCTACACTATCAATTGGATTTCAACCAACTTTTGTATGTAATATGTGTACATAAACAGATATGACTGAGCGTATTCTTAAGAGCCACCAGGGCTGCCAACTGTTAATAATTGCTCTCTCTATTTTTTTTATCCAAATACCAATATATCAGAAAGTATGCAAGCCAACAGCTTTAAACTATGCACACGTATATTCTGACATTTTAGATTAATTTGGAGTAACTTATATACGTCAGTTCTACCAACATGATTATAAGCCTGCTGATAGTACCAATTTTTAAATACATGTAACTTCTATACTATCAGTTGGATGTCAACCAAATTTCGTATGTGATATGTGTACCATAACAGATATGACTATAAGTATTGTTAAGAGCAATCAGGGCTGCCAACTGTTAATAAATGCTGTCTATATTCTTTTTACCCTAATATCAATATATCAGAAAGTATGCAAGCCAACAGCTCTATACTTTGCACACGTATAGCACCTGACATTCTAGATAAATTTGGAGTAATTAATACAAGGCAGTGCTGCCAACATGATTCTATGCCTGCTGATATGTCCAATTTTAAAATACATGTAACTTCTATACTAACAAATGGATTTCATCCAAAATTGGCACAACAAGATATCATAATAATTCAGATTATTTCTGACCAGCACACGCATGGTATTGTTGGCAACATGCTTTTACGCGTGCTGATAGATCCAGTGTCTAACTGCATGTAACGTCCATTGGACTTCAACCAAATTTTGTATTCAGTACCTTAAGAGGAGGAACTAAGAATTCAGTCACCAGGGCTGCCAACTGTAGTGCTCTATTAGGCTACATTATACCAGGTATATGTTGAACTAATTAGATATTTCGATATTACCAACTTAATTTCGTCATTATACTAGATAGGTTCATATACTGTAGAATAATCATTGGCATGAAAAGTAGGCTGTATAGTTCTTCACGGAACTTCTTGTTTGTGTATTTATTTAGCGTATGGCATACAAATAGGCCTACATTATTACAAATAAACAATAATTATCAACTACAAACAAACATCTAGACCTTGTATGTACTCAATATATTTTAGAGTTGCCAGCAAGAAATCATCAAATCGCCCTCCGTAAGCTCTGATGCTGCACACCTCCCTGATGTGCTCAAGTCTGTCGCGGTGCACCACAGTCGCATACTGGTGAGGACATCATTCGCCATTTTTTAAAAGTGAATCCCCTATCTTCCATGTCCCGTCCTAAGGCGGTTCAGCATTGACCATACCTTGCGAGGTTGATCAAACCCGGGAACTGTCTCAGGGATGCATGGCATTGCCTGGCATATAGCTGGAGCATTTTAGGTCCATTCTCTCCTCTAGGAATCGGTGGTGTTGAATCCGATGAGGTTGCTGGCAAGTGCAAGAGGTGAATATCTCGAACTGAGTCCGTTAATCCAGATGTCAGGGTGTACCGGTAGTCCAGGGTTCGCCAAGATCTTGTTGTATTCTCTGATCAAAGCTACTTCCCTTCGCAGATTAGGGGTGGTATGTTACTTAGGACAGGCAGCCAGATGGGGGTGTAGTTCTGATTATTCTCGAAATTATGCGCCTAGTACTATTAAGTTGGACATCAACTTTGTTTATGTGGGCGCTGATCAACCATACTGGTGCACAGTACTCCCCCGCCGAGTATACCAGGCTCAACGCAGACGTCCGCAGAGTTGTGGCGGATGATCCCCATGTGGTTCCACACAGCTCTTGTATGATATTGTTTCTTGTTTTCAATTTCGCAGAAGTTTTTGAGAGGTGTGATTTAAACGACAAAGTCATGTCTAGCGTGACTCCCAGATATGTTGGTTCCTTATTGTGGGTAAGTTTTGTACCATCAGAATAGACTTCTAGAGTCCTGTAGGATTGTCTGTTGTTGAGATGGAAACAAGTCACCTCTGTTTTCGATGCATTTGGTCGAAGCCTCCATTTTCGGAAATATTCTGTAAGTTTAGACAAATCAGATGTTAGAATTTCTTCCATGGGTCAAAGTGAGTGTGCCTAGTTGCGATGCCCCAATCAGCATATCCAAATTTCTTGCAGTTTCTGGCATATCAGCAATGTAAAGAATAAAGAGCAGTGGGGCTAGAGCAGAACCTTGAGGAAGGCCATTTTGGAGGAATTTCTGGTTACTGGTTTTGTTTCCCAGGATGACCTGGTATCCTCTGTTACCGATCATGTTATCAATAAGCTTTATAACTTGTTGGTTTGTAGAGTAGGCCTTTCCTCCAGACTGAATCATAGGTTACTGATAAATCAATGAAAGCCACAGATGTTTTCATCTTCTTCTGAAAACCTGCTTCAATATGCTATGTGAGCGCCAAAACTTGATCTACACAACTTCGGTTGGGACGGAAGCCAGCTTGTTCTACAAGGATCGCCGAAAGTATTGTTTGGCCAATCCTATTAAACAGTACTCGTTCCAGAAGTTTATATATAACACAAAGAAGTGCAACGGGACGATAGTTTTGCGGAAGATTTGTACATTTTCCTGGTTTAAGGAGGGCAATTATCTTGGCACGTTTGAGCTTTTGAGGTATGTTTCCTGTTTTTAGCAGTGAGGTGAAGAATTTTGCTAGCCATGTCCTCATATATTTTCCAAATTTGATGAGAAACTCGGGGAGGATGCCATCAAAGCCAGGAGATTTAGCAGGTTTTATATACTTCATTGCTGCTGCAACCTCTTCAGAGGTGATGTCGTGTGAATATTATGTCGTAGAGCCAGCTACTGCTTTCAGTTTTTTGAGTTCCCGTTTAATAATGATTGTAGTCGCACGATGATTTATTCCTTTAGAAGTTTTGACAATATGTGAAGCATTGTTGTTGGGTGTTACGAGATTATCTTCTCGTACGATACGACTAGCTCCTCCCAATTTTCGAAGTAGAGAACATGCTTTCCGGATGGATATTTTGAAATCGATTTTCTGAGTAGTTTCTAACCACTTCTTTGGGCGCGCAACATCTAGGTTATATATCAGTTCATCTGCTATTTCTCTGTCACCATTTCATTGAAAATCATTACAGAGGTCTTCACATTTCTCATCCCAACCAGGAATATATTCTTTACGATATCCTCTGGGTATATGCTTTTTGCTGTACTAATAACGGCTCCAACAAACCTGTTATAATTATCAACAGATGGTGGGATCCAGCCTAGACATTATCAAGGTTTACAGAGAAGGCATTCCAATCAGCTTCTTGCAGACAGTTTCTGGCATATCAGCAATGTAAAGACAAAAGAGCAGTGGAGCTAGAACAGAACCTTGAGGAAGAACCTTGAGGAAGGTCATTTTGGAGGAATTTCTGGTCCGAGGAATCGAGGTTATCAGCGGGATATTTGTACCAATTTCAACTATAACTGGCTGATGACCAAGATGTCAGAAGCCCTAAAAATGAATTAAAACAACATAAGTTGTATACAATTTTTTAAGAACATACCACGATTATCCCTTATTTAACAGTAAATAAATAACTAAATTAATGCACGTAATTTTTTAAGGATAGCCTATTTATAACTTATATTGTAGCCCTGCCCAATCGCATTGGACAAAAGTGTATTGACCAACTGAAGATTTATCAATTGATAGTTTGTACAGGCAACACTGAAAAATGGCTTCTAAACCTCACGAATATCCCGTTTAATAAATATTATGAGAATGCAGTGGGCACCGGTATTTCAGTAAAATTTAATTCTGCCGTGCCCAATGTGCTAATTAATAACTTACGTTGGAAACCAGATAATTAAACTTAACAATAAATGAACATTTCTCATTAAAAATTGAATATTTTGTATTTAGAACTCATATTTCGTAAATATAGTAAAATTTGTGTATTGTTTTTATTTATTTATTTATTTATTTATTTAGCGAGTATAAAGCTAAGTGAGAATGATTTGCAGTGGATGAACTAGAATCATAACATATTCGTTCTATCAGTGATTTATTAATCACGAAATATAAATTAGGTACCTATCTACTTTTAAAATAACTTAAATTCCACGAAGTTAGTACCAGTGATAGAATTCTTTTGCTCGGTGCAACATTCTGTATTGCTTCACACTACAGTACTCGTAGAAGGGACATACTAGAAACAGAATCCGGTTTACGCTGTAAATGCTGTGCTCTCCATGAAGCATGGAAATTGGCTTATGTTGAGATTAATATAAGATTCCGACAGTATATGGTCAGGGAACATTATAGACTTACACATGGCTGTCCACCTTGAACTGGAGTCACTTGTAAAGCAATTTTCTCTTATCCTGATTGCAGTGCGGAGATTACTGGGCAAACGTGCATTTAATTAAAAATATTGCTACAATGTAGACATAATTTATGAATGAATAATTCATAATATTAGCTTTGTCTGCAGGGAATAATTCAGGCTACCAAGCCAGTTTTCAGGATAGTTTTTTACTCTTGACATCATTAAAATTCAAACGACACGTTCTTAAAATGGCCCACTGCTTTCCAGCGATATTCACCTTCGAAGAAAAGGATTATAAAGATTTCCATGTACTGTATTAGGTCATACGCTTCAAATTTACTGTATGTGTATTTACATTGAGGGGCAACCCACTCAGCCAACCCATTCCATATGGAATCTTTTCTTTTCTCATTATCGCTAGGGGTGGTGATTTTTCGCAAATGCAATAAAGCGTTAAATGCTTATAATAGCTGGCACTCTTGTATTTTCACTTTTCGCGACCTGTAAAACCTTTTAATGCGTTTTGAGGAAGCGACAAAATGCGAAAGCTTTCCACCAAAATGCTCCGCAAGTAAGAAATCCAAGTTTTATTAAACATAACGTTTTTCATTCTTTCTTTTCGTACACAAATTTCAAATGAGGATTTTCTACACTCCTGAAATATATATTATGACTTCACCACCGATCTGGAATGCGGAATGTAATCCCTCCTGCACTTTTTGCCCGCCCGTTCGTCGCTTGCATTCCCTTCACGTAGGTCAAGTCAACAAGTAAATGAGACCGAAAATATCTATAAAAAAGCTTTTATTCAACAATGTTATAGTGTCAAGTAGCTTAGATATCTAGTCTCCTTGAATTTCATAGCGAACCAAGGAACAACAAAATTCGACATGCAAGCTGCCCTCTGGGCGCAAATAACAAAGTTTGCACGTGGCACCCGAGGCCATACGAAATTATTCTTTGTTATTCATGAAATGGCATGCACTTACTAACTTTGGTGGATTTTGAAGCAGACTAGAGTTGACTTTGTGTATTTTCTCTACATTATTGTGATTTTGCCTCGGTATAAATTTCTTTCTGTGTAATATTTTGACTTGTAATAATTTTCTTGTGTGTTACTTTAACCTAATTAATTTAAAATAAAAGCATAATAAATTTTGTCATGCATTTTTATTCCACTGTTAACCTTTTACAAGTGTGATTTTAATTTCACATTAATGTCACTTCAAAATTACTCATTTGCTAGATTTAACCTACATTTGTGCTTTATTTTCTTCAAAATGCTAAATTTAAAATTTATCAAAGCTACAAAAACAGCCTAACGTTCAAACCAAAATGCTAAATTTCTCATTTCAAAATGCTAAAAATCATCACCCCTAATTCCACAGGGGAGAAAACATTATCAAGTAGAGTAATACAAAATAAAAACAAGTAGTTCCGTGAAGAACTATACAGCCTATTTTAATATATCCCACTTATGTTAATTGCCTCTATCAACATACAAAATTTCAGTTTGATTGCTGTAATAGATTCGTAGATATTGGGATCCGTCTAAATATTGCGGATGGTCGCCATGTTGGATTTTTATATATGTAGGTCTTAGAGTTATATACCGTTACATGAAGATTATTGTGTACGTGTAGTATTCAAACTTCAATCGCATGATAAGGACACAAGAAGTAAAAACGAGATTTTAAAATTTCGCACAGCTGCCATATTGTGGTTATAGAAACAATTGAAATAAATTAAATGCCAGCGGATTAACATTTGTATAAGGATTTACTGTACCAAGTTTACTGCACTCAGATGGTTAAATTACGAGATACGTCCATGTGAATATTTATATTTCACGTCGCCGCCATGTTGGATTCGTGATCACCAGGTTATTGAAAGTCCTATAGGTGAACTTATGTTCATAGCCCCTATGAACATTAAAAAATTCGGTTTGATTACTGTGATAGATTCGTAGATATTGAGAACCGTCTAAATATTTCGGATGGTCGCCATGTTGGATTGTTATATGTATAGGCCATAGAGTCATATACCATTAAAGGAAAATTATTGCGTAGGTTCATTATTCAAACATTCACTTCGATCGCATGATTACAAGAAATAAAAACTTAATTTTAAAATTCGCACAGCCGACATCTTGAGCTTATGTAAACAATTGAACTAAATTAGATACCAGTGCATTACAATGTGTATAAACATTTGCTGTACCAAGTTTCATTGCATTTGGATCATTAAATCGCGAGAAAGTCTATTTAAAACATTCAACTTCGCTTGGTCGCCATGCTCGTTTTGTAGTTAACCGGTTTCGGAAAGTCTCATAGATGAACTTCCTGTAGTGCCATTTATCTCCGTACAAAATTTCAGGGCGATACCTGTAATAGTTGAAGAGATAGAATGCCGGTGAAATATTTCGTACAGCCGCCATCTTGAGGTTATGTAGACAATTGAACGAAGTTAGATGACGGTGCATTACAATGTGTATAAACATATACTGTACCAAGTTTCATTGGACTTGGTTGATTAAATCACGAGAAACGTCTATTTAAAAATCGCAAATTAGCTTGGCCACCATGTTGGTTTTGTAGTCACCAGGTTTTATAAAGTCACATAGGTGAACTTCTAGTAGTTACCTTTATCACCGTACAAGATTCCAGGGTGATATCGGTAATAGTTTCAGAGATATTGAATGCTGGTGAAATAGTTCACACAGCCGCCATGTTGGATTGGTGAGACGTAACAAAATTTGAAGGGCACGGTCGGGGTCGTCCGGAATAGTACTATGAACTTACCGAGTTTCATTGAAATCGCTCGAGCCGTTAAGATTTTATTAGGGGAGAGGGGGGGACACACACACACAAATGCACACGCACGCACACAGACACACGGACAAAAGGTGATCTCATAAGCCAATTTTTAGCCTATTTTCAATTTTGAAAAAAAAAAAAAGGCTTATGAGATCACCTTTTGTCCGTGTGTGTGTGTGCGTGTGTGTGTGTGAGGTGTGAGGTGTGTGTGTGTGAGTGTGTGTCCTTAATAAAATCTACAAGGCTGGAGCGATTTCAATGACACTCGGTAAGTTTATAGCACTATTCCGGACGACCCCGACCGAGCCTTTCAAATTTAGTTACGTCTCACCAATCCAACATGGAGGCTGTGCGAAATATTTCACCAGCATTCAATATCTCCGAAACTATTCCCGGTATCACCCTGGAATTTTTTATTGTGATAAAGAGAACTACTAAAAGTTCACCTATGTGACTTTTGAAAAACTGGTAACTACAAAACCAACATGGCGGCCCCGCGAATTTGCGACATTTAAATAGACGTTTCTCGCGATTTAACCAAACAAACGCAATAAAACTTGGTACAGTATATGTTTATAAACATTGTAATGCACCGACATCTAACTTCGTTCAATTGTTTACATAACCTCAAGATGGCGGCTGTGCGAATTTTAAAATTAAGTTTTCATTTCTTGTGTCGTAATCATGCGATCGAAGTGAAAGTTTGAATAATGAATCTACGCAATAATTTTCCTTTAATGGTACATGACTCTATGGCCTATACATTTAACAATCCAACATGGCGACCATCTGAAATATTTGACGGCTCTGAATATCTACGAATCTATTATAGCAATTAAACTGAATGTTTTATGTTCATAGGGGCTATGAACATAAGTTCACCTATAGGACTTTTAATAACCTGGTGATCACAAATCCAACATGGCGGTGACGCGAAATATAAATATTCACATGGACGTTTCTCGCAATTTAACATTCCGAGTGTAGTGAAACTTGGTTCAGTAAATCCTTATACGAATGTTAATCCACTGGCATCTAATTTATTTCAATTGTTTCCATAACCACAAGATGGCAGCTGTGCGAAATTTTAAAATCTCCTTGTTACTTCCTGTGTCCTAATCATGCGATTGAAGTGTGAAAGCTACACGTACACAATAATCGTCATGTAACAGTACATAACTCTAGGACCTACATATATAACATCCAACATGGCGACCATCCGAAATATTTAGTCGTTTCTCAATATATACGAATCTATTGCACCAATCAAACTGAAATTCTGTATGTTGATAGTGGCAGTTAACATAAGTAGGATATATGAAAATAGGCTGTGTAGTTCTTCACGGAACTAACTGTTTTTAGCCTATTTTCATTATTAAAAAAATAGGCTTATGATATCACCTTTTTTCCGTGTGTCTGTGTGTGCGTGTGTGATCCGTGTGTGTGTGTGTCCCTCCCCCTAATAAAATCTAAACGGCTGGAGCGATTTCAATGAAACTCGGTAGGTTCATACCACTATTTCGGACGACCCCGACCATGTCCTTCAAATTTTGTTACGTCTCACCAATCCAACATGGCGGCTGTGCGAAATATTTCCCCTGCATTCAATATCTCCGAAACTATTACCGATATCACCCTGGAATTTTGTAAGGTGATAAAGGAAACTACGAGAAGTTTACCTATGTGACATTTGAAAACCTGGTAACTACAAAACCAATACGGAGGCCAAGCGAATTTGTGTCTTTTAAATTGACGTTTCACGCGATTTAACCAACCAAACGCAATGAAACTTGGTACAGTATATGTTTATACCCATTGTAATGCACAGACATCTAACTTCGTTCAATTGTTTACATAACCTCAAGATGGCGGCTGTGCGAAATATTTCACCGGCATTCTATCTCTTCAACTATTACCCGTATCACCCTGAAATATTGTACGTAGATAAAGGGCACTACCGGAAGTTCATCTTGGGACTTTCGAAAACCGGTTATTTACAAAACGAACATGGCGGCCAAGCGAATTTGTAAGTTTTAAATAGACTTTCTAGCGATTTAATGATCCAAACGCAATGAAACTTGGTACAGCAAATGTTTATACACATTGTAATGTACTGGTATCTAATTTAGTTCAATTGTTTATGAAACCCCAAGATGGCGGCTGCGCGAATTTTAAAATTAAGTTTCTATTTCTTGTGTCGTAATCATGCGATAGAAGTGAAAGTTTGAATAATGAACCTACGCAATAATTTTCCTTTAATGGTACATGACTGTATGGCCTATACATTTAACAATCAAACATGGCGACCATCCGAAATATTTAGACGGTTCTCAATATCTACGAATCTATTAAAGCAGTCAAACTGATGTTTTTTACGTTCATAGGGGCTATGAACAAAAGTTCACCTATAGGACTTTCAATAACCTGGTGATCACGAATCCAACATGGCGGCGACGCGAAATATAAATATTCACATGGACGTTTCTCGCAATTTAACCATCTGAGTTCAGTAAACTTGGTACAGTAAATCCTTATACAAATATTAATCCACTGGCATCTAATTTATTTCAATTGTTTCCATAACCACAAGATGGCAGGTGTGCGAAAATTTAAAATCTCGTTTTTACTTCTTGTGTCCTAATCATGCGATTGAAGTTTGAATACTACACCTACACAATAATCTTCATGTAACAGTACTTAACTCTAAGACCTACATATATGAAAATCCAACATGGCGACCATCCGCAATATTTAGTCGTTTCTCAATATCTACTGTACCCGTTCGTCCTGGGGATGCGATGACCCATCTGCTATTACATCGCATTCCTGGATTTCCAGGACAGAGCGGAGTTAAATGAACACCTAGTCAAATAAGGAATGTGTCGGAAATTCAGTTGAAATATCTCAGAAGCAGAGGGTAACACGAGATAAAGTACCTCCAGGGTCGTTACGGGTTTAAATTTAATTTAAAAAATGTAAATATAAATGGGCGCCATCAACTGAATCCCTAGCAAACCACATCCTTCCTGGTTAAGCCTTAATTAAGACAAGGAAAGAAAATAGGAAAATCACATCATCATCAGATCACAACTAAGATAAAAACAAATTTATTCAACTTTGATAGTCAGACAGACATATTAAACACTCATCCTACCTAAGAGCATGGTCGAATGCCAACGTTAAATTGTCATTGTCCAGAAAATCGAACCATCTCCATTCTACTCAAAGTGTATTTAATCCACATAAAATAGGAAAAATTTCTAAAGTTCTCTTGGGTTCTCAGGATCACCGTAGCACTATGTCTTTGCGTCACTGACATTCGTGATAACTGAGACCTAATTTCTCTTTAAATTAACATCATGAATGTGGATGTAAAAAATATTATTAATCTGTCTAAACACATATTATAAACTTATATTTAAATATCACATAATTTATGGCTTGCATGGCATTATTCAAATGCTGAATATGTTAGTAAAATGCTCCTAAACATCGAATAACTAATTTACACTATTTACACTGTCATTAATCATTGCTTGTTTTGTGAATCACAGAAAATCCACTACTCATTGGTTATAATCATCATCATCATCAAAATTAAATCGTTTAATTCATCAACACAAGTTGCAATTCTTCAAATCATTCTCAAATAAATTTATTTAAATTCATTTAAATTTATTAATCATCAGCTTCTTTATTTAATTATCACCTTCCAATTCAGTTATTCATCATCTATTTAATCATCTATTAATTTACTTAAATTAGCTTATTTATTCAATCTTTAATTCATCCATTTATTTAACTCATTGATCTATTCCAAAATTTAATTTATCAATTTATTTAAATTTTATTCATCTGGTTATTTAAATTTTTATTGTTTCATCTAGTCATTCTGATTTTTATTTCATTAGGTCAGATCATTAATATGCTTAAATTTCAGATTATTATTTCATTAATTATTATTATCAGAAAATCTTGTATTATCAACTTTATTTATTTGTTAATGTCCTAACAATTTGTTTAATATGGGTTATAGAACGTTGTCTTACAGTTTTATCACTTCCAAGTTATATCTCGTATTTAATTATCATGCCAAAAAATATTATTGCCTTCACGACATCACGTTGGATCTGACTATCCACAACTACATTATATCTCCTCACTTCTTCAAATATCACATTTGAATACCACAATTATTCCACAAAACTCCATAAATATTCAGCATACAGCCTGAATCTCAACAATTACGCTAGACTGGGTTCGACAACCTCATGTCTGCCTCAAAACACATTAGCAACATTGCAACTATCACTTGGCAACTTCCACAAAATGCCTATCACAAACTTCACTTAACCATGTTGCATGATCTACAAAAAATATATAACTGGCTTCAAATTATCAACGCACACAATCTCCAATAACTGTAATTAATCTGATCACATCTAGACAACTTCTTAAACAATTAGGAAAAATATATTACCTTAGTAATCGTAATCAAATTCAAAATATGCTTTCAAATAGCATAAATTCTCTCAAAATTCTTGTAATTCACTTCACAGAAAAACACCAATGTGCTATAATCTCTCACATCGAAATATGCAATACTGATCTGCCTTAAAATAAATCTGACCAATAATGATTCATCTTACAAGATTCAACTACTTTAAATCCTTCTCAAAGGTATCAAATTCAATCATAAAAATTATCAAAAACATCAGCTGTAACAGCTGTTAAATTGAAAGTACTCTCAAATGAGTATAGCAACAAAATATTGGATTGGCAAACAAGAATTACAAAATGTAACCCTGCTGACATGTATTTTTAATTTATTTAACAAAATTCGACTGATATGTGACTAGTAGTTCCTTGTTTGATCCTCTTACAATCTCAAGTACACTCGGATGATAAAAAGTTCCTCAATGGCAAGTAAGATGAGTAACCACCACACGATCGTATAAATACGAAAGGCCTTGCCCCGTCGTCTAACATGATAATGCCCTGAACGATGGGTAAAAGATGTGTACCACCACGCAATCGTATAAATACGAAAGGCCCCATCTCGTCGTCTCATGAGTGAATGTACCAGATTGGAATCAACAAGTCTCTAGTTGTCATATAAAAGCGATATTCATTCACTTGAGTGAATAACATCTTAATATCTCCAAACAATCCAATGGAAAAAATCCCTACTGATGAATAATACACACTCGCTAGTATGTAATGAACTGACGAAGTAATTTAAATAATCCAATTGCAGATCACGAGTTCGAAATACTCGCCACAAAAAATAACTATCCAGGAAAACTATCCTTACTGGAAAATTGTCTAAAAGACCAAACATCTGCTTAATAAAGCCAAACAATGGTGAGAATTTCGTATAATGGTGCCTGCCATATCATATGGTAACGCCATATTCTAGCAATACTCGGACAAATAATGTTTAAGCCATGTCTAAGTAATTGTAGAACTCCTACTAGAAAAATATATACATGTATGCCCAGTGTTCATGAAAATATCATATCAGAAAGTCATAACTCTTACAGTACCTTCTCATATCAGCTGTTATTATATTTCAAAGATCGTCGATTATTCTCATGTGTAATAAATTTCTCGAAAGATCGACGTGAATATCGTGTCACCCACGCAATAACGATCGCCTCCATATCCCAAGTGAATCAGCTGTTAGACCTCCTCTTCTTCAGGAATCGAATCCATCGCTCCGTGGTGCCATCGCGTCTCTGTCTTCGTTTACTCCGACATGATGAACTGCATGTTATCCATAATGGATACTGTCCAAAACCTTACTTAAAAGTTCATAAAAGCAGCGTACCCCATATTCCTCTTCTATGTTACGCCACTGTCCCATATAATGTTTGGTTTGCTTGTTAAAAGTTCAATCTCCACAGCGGTTAAGTCTCACGTGTAGAAAATAAATTTTATTTATGAGAGTGTATAAGTTTTTGAAACACCCTGTAGCTGTGTTCGTACTCGATATTTTATGACAATTCATGAAAAAGAATTCTATCAATGCACGTGCCAATGTTCAAAAGTGCATATAATTGTAACAGTTCGTTTGCTTAAAAGCGTTAATGTTGTTTGGACCCCATGGTCGCTCTACATATTCCGTTATGAAATGCATGGTCGTAATGTAATTTGAATGTCTAAGTTCATAATTGCAGTATATTGTAACTATCTGCCTGCACAATTCTATTACTGAATACAAGTCCCAACTCAATGTTGTAACTGAATGTTGAAATGAAGTTCAGCTTCTTTAATGTTGCCTGCGTATAAAAGTCGGAACTAGCCCGCTCTGATCTACTGCATTGTTCCAGAATGAACTGTGCTTAAAGCCGGCCTCGCCATGCCGCTTTGCTATACTGTTCTGCGTTATAAAATGCAGCTCGAAATAAAGTTCTCAAACTCGTATTACAATGCTGTTCTGAACCCCGGCCCTTCTCCTCCGTACACGGCCCGTACAGCCTGCCGCTTAACCGGTCTTCTCGCCGTCTGCCCTGCGTTACTCGCCTTGGCTCAATGACCTACTTCCTGCTCTCTGCTTGGTTAAGTAATACTGTCGCCTTCGCTTTACGTAACAAGTGCTGTTCACCGCTCGACTTTACCGTACGCTCTGCGCATGTGTACCACTTCAGCTCGCTGGCTGAACTCGACTGATTTCTCTAAACAGCATTGACCAGCTCCTACCTGGCGCGGTCACGTGATTCTCTCCCACCATCTACGGTCGTGCGTCACAAATATAATCTCGACCACCTTCATCTCGGCTATTAAGTTATACAATAACTTAAGGGATTATCTGTCTTTCTTCAAGTTATTATCATATATAATGCTGGTTATCTCTTCTCTTCTGAGATGATTAAATATTATGTTCCATTCAGATCTTAATAAAACTTTAATATTCCTCCCATAATTCCATCTACTTGACTGGCAGTGCCTTCTTGATCCTTGGCATTCTACGTCATTTCCTAGCATTCCTCTCGACTCGATGTGAGCGCTATCTTTACAATTTTTCCCATAAATCTCAACTACGGCTTAATGTCAGCTGGCGTGGCCGATAGCCTCAACTGGGTATTGGGTACACTACGAATCTATTACAACAATCAAAAAGACATTTTGTGTGTCGATAGAGGCAATTAACATAAGTAGGATATATGAAAATAGGCTTTAGTTCTTCACGGAACTACTTGTTCATAAATGAAATAGGCTAATATATTATTTTCAATAGGAAATTCTGCCTGATTTAAATTCTTAATTTGAGTCTTAAAACACACACAGAGACATTGAGTTGCCATAAATGTTGTTATTCAACAGATATCTCAGTAGCTTCCATCCACCTCGTTGCGTAGTGTCTAGCACTCTTGGCTGTTATCGTGGAGACCCGAGTTCAATTTCCGACTCTGCCAGTAATTTAATTCTTGTCTGAGGGCTGAAACGGGGTAGTCTACACTCAGCCTCGTGAGTAAGACTGAGAAAAGACGTGTTGTATTGCTACCTCAGCCATTCTGGAAGTGGTTTACGTGGTTTTCCGTGGTTTCCCACCTCTACTCCAGGCAAACAGCAGGATGATACCTAACTTATGGCCACGGCCGCTTCCTATCTAAAATCCTACCTCCATTACAAAATATAAAATAAAGAATCAGCAACAAACAACGTAATGTAGCTTACACGAGAAAAGCTGTTAGATTCCGATCAGGATTCCGTTCAGTATAGCCACTGGAAACTGTGATGCCGTGAAATCAAATTATTGTTAATGGGTTCATGGTCTCCTTACATGGCCTGTTTGCCATCTCTTGATGAATGTAGTACATTTGCATTTGTCTGCTGGCACAGGCTAGAGTAAAATGTGGCTTTTCACCAATGTCTCAGTCTCACTCATGGCTGTGATTATATGGAAGCTACTGAGGTATGGATGGTGCTTAGTAATGACTAGGGTTCGGAAGTATAAATCTATGACATCTTATTGAAAGGCGGAAGCACACTATCGTCATGTTCCGTGACCTCATTCGTACAGTGTCGCAATCTAACTTGTCCTGAAGGATGTGCTAAAAGACGTCCGTAGAGGAGCGCCTTCTTGGAATCAGGTCTTCTAAACCTGATATCTGCCTGTTTCGGGAAAATAAAGAAAAATATATCTACTACACTATTGGGAAATCCTGTGTTTGAAACTCGACGCAGATAACACGTACCTTGTTAACGACAACTCAATTTAAAACAAAAATGCTGAAATTATAACGTAATATGATCTTATTAATATGTCCAAATATGACCAAAATAAAAATGACCGAAATATGCATTTATAGAAAACATCAAATTGCTTTAAACGTGGTCAGGGACCCGTCATTCAAACTTATTTTTCAGATTTCGGGTAAAATGAGCTCAGGAAAAAAATATGACTTTTCCTTAACATCCAAACCTTAGTAATGACATTCAGGGCGCAGTCAGTGCCTGTGGATGCTGTGAAAGGTTCTACTCATAGGGTGAGCACTGCTGTTCTGACTCAGTGAGGAAAGCAATGGCAAACAACCTCACTCCTGATCTTGCCTAGTACGCCTCAATATAGCGCTGCGTAGGGGTTTAGTGGGTATCTACCCACATAACCTAACGACGGTACAATTTGAGGATCCAACCAGCCTTCGGGCTGACTACCTAACAGACAGGTCTTCTTACGGCTCTTCATTAGCATGGTCGGAATGACAGGTTATGAACACAGAAACCAAGTACTTCAGTACGAGATCCCACATACACTGTATTCGAACAAAAATTCCTTGATCTACTGATATAGAAAAGAAAAAGAAACTACTGTCGACCAAAGTATTATGTGCACTCGAGTTTGAAGGGTGTTTGTGAAGTATCCAATAGACCTACATAAAATCCAATACCATCATCATTTTCGCCGTTCTATTTTACGTTAGTTCATGTAGGTTTGGAATTTTTAATTTATATTTTAATATTTTTTATCGCAGTTGGAACACAAAATGTGCCCATTTTTAAGCGTGTTTCAACCATGCGTCACATTTAAGAATTATTATCTCAAAAACCCGTCATCAGATCAAATGCCAATTTTAACACAATATACATTGGAATGTTGTATAACTGGTTTATTAATTTCAACATTTTGTGTGTCCAAGAAACAAAGTTGTTATCATTTTTGTTAGGTAACTTTTTCTCGGTTCGGGGTGGTTGGAAAATATCGCTCTTGGTCGCGTTGTAATCCTTATACATCAAGAAGTTATGCTGTATGACTGTGAAATACGTAAATTAATTCACTTATTTTATATCGGTTTGTATTTGTTCGTGGAAATAGGGCATGATTCACCTGCCAGCCGCTCCGGGGTAGGCTGTACAGCGTTGCTGAGATGGAGCCCATCACTGCCGAGCGAGGCGAGGTCGTATTTCCCCGTTCAAATATAAACCGATATAAAATAAGTGAATTAATTTACGTATTTTAAAGTCGTTCAACATAACTTTTTGATGTATAAGGAATATAACGCGACCAAGAACTACATATTCCAACCACCCCAAGCCGAGAAAACGTTACCTTAGACAATAGATAACAACATTGTTTCTTGGACACGAAAAATTTTGAAATTAATAAACCAGTTATACAACATTCCAATGTATATTGTGTTAAAATTTGGATTCGATACAATGAAGGGGTTGTGAGATAATAATTCTTAAATGTGACGCATGGTTGAAACACGCTTAAAAACGGGCACTTTTTGTGTTCCAACTGCGATAAAAAATATTAAAATATAAACTAAAAATTCAAAACCTACATGGACTCACGTAAAATAGAACGACGAAAATAATGATGCTATTGGATTTTATGTATGTCTATTGGTTACGTCACAAACAACCTTCAAACTCGAGTACACATAATACTTTGGTCGACAGTAGTGGGCCCGTGCGAGCTTTCGCAACGTGAATGTAGGTTTATGGGGTTGTAGGGAAGAATGTGGGAGAACGAAGTTTTAAATATTGAAGAAATGTATTTATTGTTGTTAAACGGCATACGTGCATGAGAAGAACACAAAGAATTATGTAGAACAGTGTTTTGAACTTGTCACCGCACCTCTGTGTAGACAAAATTCGATGTTACAACGAATTCATCAGTTATTGTTTGCTCGGGAGTTTCTTTTACAGCAATTCTTACATTTGCAAAGGATTGAACCCTAGAGAAAGTCTTTGGGAGACCACACCGGAGCCATCTGCTGAGAGACTCCTCAGCTAGCAGTACGCCACGCTCCCGCCAGATGGCTGCCGCCGATGCGCTGCCCTGCGCTCTAGTGGCAGGCTCGCCAGGTTACGGTGCTCCCATTGTAAATGTACATTTTTAAGGTAATTATTTAATTGTGAGACATTTAAAGAGGAAGCCAGTGCATTTCGAGCACACATGGGGTTATGCGGAACCTGTAGGTACCCCATATGTGTAGGTTGGGGTTAACAGGACCTAATATTCGGTACAAAACCGGAATGCGACCTTAGCAGAATAATATAGGGAGGATGAACGGAACTGCGAATGTAATTTAACCCAAGGACATGCAAAGACACACGCTCGCCTTCATCCAGTGTGCGGATGCGGGATCTACTTCCTGTCAAGCAATTGGGATTTTAGATATCCTATACTGTAGAACTATGAGTTAGGGAACAGATATTGAGGACGTAGAATTATGAATGTAATCGATGATTTAGAGGCGAAACATTGCCTTTTTCTGAAAATGTCCTATCAACAAAATATAGTCTATCTGCAAAGTACGAGATGAACACTAGCCCGCCGCGGTAGCTTAACATGCTAAGCCTCATCGCAAGGCCATTAAGACCAGCAATTGGGGATGGATGGATGGACGGACGGACGAATGGAAACTTGTAGTTTTACGTGACTGTCAATCTCGTGATCATGAATCACGGGACCTCCATTTTTACGAGGAATCCGAACCACTGGACGTGTAATTTCGCTTTGAAAGTCTCGCATATATTAATTAGGAATCCAATCCAATCCACCTAGGTGAGGACCAAGCAGCTTGACCACTGAACCATGAGTGGCTTAGAACACTACCATCGTTCACCCTTGAAATGGTTTTCCGTAGTTTCCCATTTTCAATTCTAAACAAATGCCTGGACGGTACCTTACAATAAGGCACGTTCGATTCCTGCCAGCTTCTTGCCTAGTGCCAATATCTTCATTTGTTTCATCTCCGAGTAACTCCTCTCGTGAGGTTGCCATCTGGAAGGACATCTGGTTATTAAAAAAACGCCACATAGAATGTCATCACATCTCAAATAATACTCGGTAGACATAACTCACATGCAGTGAGGCATGAACATGAAAGCATCAGTAGGCCTACCAGTATCTACTGCTTTTCGGGCAGATGCTTTTTTCGTTTGAATCATTATATTCCTCGTATAAGACAGCTCAATTCCAAACTCTTTATATTAAGAGGACACTGCAGAGAAGTCTAATGAAAGTCGATGAGATACCCACTGATCACGATTAGCTGTATAAGAGCTCTCTAGGGTAGGCTTGCAGATAACCTCGTTTTTCCTCCTCTTAAAACATTAGGACGGGCTTACCATACGCTTGTATTTACGTGGACATGACTACAATTTAAATTGAAAATTAGCCGTCCGCATACATTTGTTAAATATATACTCTCCTTGTCCGCATCCTCATGTCTCTAGGAACCAGTTAAGTAACACTCCTACTTTGATTTGTGTTTCTAACATATCCTTGGACACATCCTGATTGGACATAAAAATATCAAAAATATAATGGTTTTATTACAGTAGCCTATTTAAGGTAAGGCTGCGTATGTACTAAACTAAACTAAACTAAAAACTAAACTAACACTAAACACTAAACACTAACCACGAAACACTGGACACTAGACACTAAACACTAAACGCTAAATACTAAACTAAAAAAATAAGAACTAAATTGAACTGAACTAAACTCAACACTAAACACTAAACACTAAATCTTAACTAAACTAAAAACTAAACTAAATTAAACACTAAACACTAATAACAAAAACTATACTAAACTAAAAACTAAACTAATCTAAACTAAAAACTAAACCTCACAAAAAAGAAACTAAACGAATAACTTAACTACACTAAATCAGACCAAACTAAACGATACATTATATTATAATATATATATAGGCTATTCTCAATTATACTTCACACCCCTCGAAGAGCCCTATGAGGGTCGCGCCCCCACAATCAGAAAGACGATGCTAATGTTAACTGACACTCGAGCTAGAGTATCTGTTCTACAAAAGGATAGCGAGAAGACCGGATGACAGGTCATTGGACGAGAGGCAACACAATACCCCGGATCTGTCATGTGAAGGCCAAGAGACCACAGGCAAGGCGTCTGTCGTTATGGTAGGTTCGTGTTTAGCGTGATTATATCATAACAGCCGGTTTTCTGCCGCATTTGTTTTCTTGTTCTTGTGTATATTGGTTCTCTGTAAAAGAATGCAGCCAAGATACTAATTTGCCCTCACCTGACGAGAATGCACAAACATATTTTTTCCCGTGCGGTTTCTAGCGATCAATGCAATCGATGGGCAGCAAAGCTGCTCGAGCTCAGCCTTTTTCTTCAATTTAGAAACCACTTTTTCTTTAAATAAATTACGTTATACACTTTAGTAATTCCTCAGTAATGTACAAAGACTATGTTCCAAGAGAAAGGTGTTGTTGTTGTTGTTGTTGTTGTTGAACATTTCAACCCATGAACTTAGGTGTGTGTGTAAAATGAGTCTGATAACCAGTGCAAGTTTCACTACGATTGGTTGAGTAAGTTGGAGTAAAAGCAATTAGATTGTAGAATTTCGCACGTTCATGATGTTCTCACAATCCTGAACTCGTGAAAAACCTTTCCAGCCTTTTTAATAGCCCATCCTAGAGAACTTAAGCATCATGAGTCGTGACAAATATCATATTTTGACAGAATGATAAGATATGGAAAGCTTTTCAGTCGGTCAACACAAATTGTGCCCAATTGCATTAGGTGGGGAAAACAAGTATTTAAACACCCTAATCTGAAATAAATATTACATGAGATATTTACCATAAAATAACACGCTTTTATGTACCAAAAAAAGTCTGTAATTTACGCTTTATAGTGCTTGGTTAGAATGGCGAAATTGATTTAAAATCCTGCCACTTGTGAGATAAGATCTGCCATTACCCGTCTGACGAATCCTTGGCGGCGGTAGATATATGAACTATGAACTAAATGAATTACAATATAACATATGTATATGTGTATAAATAAGTAAATCATATGTACAATATATACATCACAAGAACATTGGTTGTGTTTGCATTCATAACGAGATATCCAGTTGTTGAAGCCAGTCCAGAAAGGGAGGTGCAGCAGAAATAACATCTTGTGGCAATCCAGCATAATTCCTCAGCGGACATTCTTGAACAATATGCTCTACGATTTGAAGAGTAGCTCCGCAGTCACAGGCAGGAGAATCATGAAGTCCCCATGGCGTTACATCTGGCGTGACCTGTTCTTAGGCGATTTAACTTTACCCACTGATTTCTCTTCAGGTTAAATACCAGAAGTCTAATAGTAGGATCTAGAATACCTTGAAAAATGAAATTGAAAATACTGAACACCTTCAGTAGATTATATTTGCAAACCATTGATTCGAAATCTTTTCGTTTTTTCGCTGGAAGTATTTTGTATTTATAGGATTCTGTTATTGTATTTTTAATGTTGTATCAAAAATAAATTTTGTGAGTATTTTGCCCAACTCGGGGTCACATTGTTAAGAATTTTGTCCAAGAGAACCAATGAATAGAGTGCTGCTGATGAAAGACTGCTTGCCACAGGGGTCAGTGTAAGCTGCGACAACCCTGGTCCAAACGCTGGGTCAAGGAGTTTCCCAGAAGATAAACAAGTCACAGAAAAGGGGTGCCATTACCGTTTACTGTTATGGCGGTCATACATTGACTGAGAGCGCGACAAGTGCCTCTTAACACTTTCTCTCCCCAGGAAATCTCGTTATGGATGAGGCATTTGGCCTTCCCCATACATCACAGCGCTATGGTGGGGAACACGTGGAGGTATGAGTTACTACAGGATGTTACAAAAATAATGCCTATCTTGGGAGAAGTCCTCTAGTTCTTATTCTAGAACAGGAAAATATCTTACAACACCCCGCATCGCACTCGATAAGAATGGAGCGCTGCACCAGTGGTTTGAATCTCGGCGCTGAAAGCGGCTATTCTCTACATGCCACTACGTTATAACACTGTGCTCAGTGGATCAGTATTCAACTATCGAATAAGAACAAAAGTTTGGTGCTTTTCTGTCCGTCAACACGAATGTACCCAAATGAGTTGGGTTATACCCTAATCCTGAAAACAATTACCGTACATGAGAGTAGGTAATATAGGGCGGTTCTGGGGCAGGGGCTAATGGGCAAGATGGCCGCCACGCGCAATCACTCTATGCTATTCTTATGGAGGGGTCAGTCAGAGCTGGGGCAGGGGCTAATGGGCAAAATGGCCGCCATGTCCTGAGACCATGAATGATGTCACAGGGGGAGTTCGGCCGTGTAGTTGGTAAATGGAATATTTATTATTATTATTATTATTATTATTAGGTAATTATTAATTGATCATGTATAATCAAGACCAGCCTTATATTGTCAACCACTTAGTGTAGTGACTAGCATTCTTGGAGGTCATTCCTGAGGTTCGAATCCCGGCTCTGCCAAGAAATTTAATTTCTGGTCTCAAGAGTGGAACGGGGTACACTCAGCCTTGTGAGGCAAAACTGACAGGAGCTGGCTGGCTTTTGATTCATACTGCAGCCATTCTGCCTAACCCAATTTCACCTAACCTAACCTAACTTCACCTAACCTAACCTAACCAAACTTTAAAGTCAGAGCAAAAAAAAGTAAAAGCAAATGAGAGAGCACACATAATAAACTAAGTTATAACCTAACCTAACCTAACCTAACTTAACCTAACCTAACCTAACCTAAAAGTGCGAGAAAAAAAATGTGAGCAAAAAGTGTGAGCAAAAAAGTAAGAGCAAATGTGAGAGCACAAATAATAAACTTAGTTATAACCTAACCTAACCTAACCCACAGAAACCTCATTTAAAGATTTTAGATTTTGCATTTTAACATTTTAGATTTTAGATTTTTTCATTTTATATTTTTTAGGTTTTACATTTTACATTTTTGATTTTTTGTATTTTAGTTTTTAGTTTTTTTTAGATTTTACATTTTAAATTTAAGATTTTTTGATTTTAGATTTTACATTTTACATTTTCCGAAAAGAGTAAACTACAAGGTCACATACCTAACCTCACTAAACCTAACTATACCAAACCTAACTTAAGCTAATCCAAAGGCTAATGCACATACACAAAGTATATAAGTGCTCATGCAACTATCCTTATGCTAGTCTTATAGGCTACTGTACAATAAGATCACTACCCCAACCGAGTATTTTTTTCTTTCATTTTGTTGTTTACGCATTTGTCAATTTTCTAATTTCCCATTTTTAGTTTTTTTAATGTTAATTTTAAGTTTTACAATTTCATAATATGGAAACATGGAATTTGCATTTTGTTGTTTACACATTAGTCAATTTTCCAATTTTCCATTTTCAGTTTTTTTATAACAGTTTTAGGTTTTTCAATTTCATAATATGGAAACATGGATTTTGCATTTTATTGTTTACACATTTATTAACTTCACAATTTCCCATTTACAGTTTTTAAAATGTCAGTTTAAAGTTTTTCAATATCATGATATAGAAACATGGATTTTCCAATTTGTTGTTGTGCATTTGTCAATTTACGAAATTCCCATTTACAGTTTTTAAAATTTCAGTTTAATGCTTTTTCTATTTTGTCAATATGGAAACATGGATTTTCCAATTTGTGTTTTACATGTTCATTTTGCATTAGGAGTGGAGAGAGGTGGGTAGTAATTAAAAATGTACAAGCAGTGTCCATACAATATTTTTTATTTTAAATACATGTACACTATTTACACATAATACATTTTTATATATATATATTCTTTTTTGTTATAAATTGTACAGTTGTTTTTATTTTGTTTTCTATTTATTTTTTGATTATGATTACTATTTTATTTTATTTTTGTAGTGTTATTGTTTTATTTCCTAAATTGTTTTATGTATTTGCTAGTTGCAGGCAGATGATTTTGATATTCATAACTTAACTCTTTAAGCATGGTCAATGATTGAGTAATGACCATAGGCATGTGTACCTATACCGTTAGCATCAATCACTCTTTTATCATCACTAGGACACAAAGCAATTTTGTTTAGTCTTATAGATGATATGTCATGTTGTTTAGAAGTGATAATGTTCATGGGTATTCTTTTTACATTGTTTTTCATGACACAATCCTTATAATCTTGAAAGCTTATACAATTTTTGACAACACCTCTGTTAATACCTTTAATCTTTTTGATTTCTTTACCAATTATGTCTAAAGCGTACATTTTAGCTCTAAGTCCAACAAATGCTTTTATAATTTGTCCACAAGCCTCGTCTTTAAATTTCCCCAACGTTTTCTTGTTTGATGTAGAGTAACATATGTGATTAGTAGGATAATCTGATGTGTCCAGGTGTTCTAGGAAATCCAACTTGTCTTGATATACATCTGGGGTGTTAACCAAATAAATGAACGAGTCGGTATCCATATACATGAGTTTAAGATTGTCCATTCCATAATAGGGTAGCAGGACATCATAGTGGTGGGAATACATTAGAGTTTTTGAAATATCCAGTATACACATTCCAATATATATAGGCTTATTGAATACAATGTTACGTTTAGCCATGTGGAAAGCAGCTAGGTTGGGACCATAAATTGTTCTGTCGATGAATGTTGGTTTAGCTATTAGCTTTTCTGCCTTTTTGCTGTCAGTCACAAGACGTATGTCTATTCTTTTACGGATATTTTCCATTGTTTTCCCAAAAATGGCATTGTTGAATAATTTGTACAGATTTTTCTCAAAATCATTTCTGGCTTGTTTTCGAAGGTTGTTATTAAAATCAACGTATGCCTTTAACCAAGGTCTTTGTTTAAACTTTAACACACGATGAATTTTTATCAATTTTATTCCATGATCTAAAGCCTGTTTTAATGCCATGTAGTGAACAACATATCGCCTTCGATTTCCAAGATGAGGAATTAGTTTTTTCAGAGACGAATCCTTAGGTTGTGTACACTCTGGTAGGAAAGGTAAATCGTTGTGTAGATCATGAAGGTCAGATGGGTAATCAACATCAACGTCTAGAATGTATCCCACAGGATCGTCTTTCTTTAGTTTTTCTAGATCAACAGTATCTGGAGAAACCCACTGAAATCCACCATAAGGAAGGGAGTGGCACATAGCCCACCCGTATTGGTTGTTGGCATCATCATAGGTAATAAACTGCGATGGTTTCTCAGAATCATAGGTTTCCATGTATTTATTGTTAGCTTCAGCATACCGATGAGACACCTGGCATATGCCTCCACGTATTCCAGACTCGATTAAAAGAATCTGATCGTAATCCTGTAGCAATTCCAGTTCAATGCCTGTGTAAAGGAGCATTGCCTCGAAACTTAAACCAGGCGAAGTAAAGAAGTGTGCAGCATCCACTCGGTGTGTTTCTAGTGTTTTGTTTCTAAACGTTTCAAAGCTGTCTGCAAGAAGGAGTACATCTGATGTTAGGTAGAGGTCACTATATTCCCCTAGAGTTTTAATGTTGAACTGATTCCAGACATTTTTGGCATGTTCGTAGTCTTCTTGACTAACATCTTCTTGACTTAATTTGTTAAAGAATGCCTCTTTTGGAGGTAAACGCGTTTCACTTAACTTTTCCCATGAGTCAATGTAGTCATAACAAAATACCCCTTTACGAGTCATGAGCATTGCATTTTCTTTTCCAAAGTACTTGTCTGTTTCAGGGTATAATGTTAAGTTGGAAACTAAGTTTTCCAAACTACTCGGCATTAACCGAAACGTATCCACAAATCTAAGCTTAACATTTCCTACATATTTGGTAAAGGAAATGTACTTTTCTTTGGAGTTAGCGATAACATCCACTCTCTCAGTAGTACACCCCAATTGCTTTACAATGAAATTTGCGTCGTAGCCACTCATATTATGTAGAAACACAGGAACGGGGTTTCGTGTTTTACACCTCAAATTACAGTTATTGTGAGCACTTCCACGGTATTCCCCTGTAATATGGCAGTGGTCTCGAACTTTCCAGTCCTGTTGGGTAAATGGTTTTTGACACAAATAACAGGTTTCAGAACATTGGAACTCTGCTTCTTGAGCCTGAGTTAAGGCCTTTGGAACATTTAAGCTGTAAAGGCGATCAATTTCATTAGCTATTGAGATCAAACAGTCCATAAACTTTTCTGCAGCGTCAGGCCCACGATAAATAACAGGTTGGCTTGAAAGATTTGTCTTTATGTGTTCCACAGCAGGTGAGGATTTAACGTATATACCAAAGCTCATAGGAACATGACTCTGGTATGGCACTGTATAACTTGCCTCAGGATTAGGTAGACATGTTTGATAGGGTAACAGTATACTTTCAAAATCAGCATAGATAACGTAAGGTATTCTCAGCATTTTTTCAACATTTAAGAATTTGACAATGGGGTTTTTAATAGGCATTTCAACCCTAGCAATGTCATGCTGGACACACAAAGCTCTATGTTCTTTCATTTTTTCCATTCCTTGTTGTCCATATCGATTATCAAAGTGTGTAAAACACCGTTTACACGTATATATTTTATGTTCATGGCGGGTAATCTGATGTCTTACTAGTTTATCAAAATCTTTGATAAAGACGTAGTGGTTCTGGCCGGATGATGAACTTAGCAAAAGGAGGTCGCGATGGTCTTGCAGCTCTTGATCCACAACCTTCAGAGGGAACAATTTATTGTCTTGTTCCAATCCAAATACATTAATGGATATATCGTTGGCTTTTTCAAATTTGGGAATGTCAGCTAGCGATGTAGGAAATGATATTACTGAAAAATCATACTTGTTTTCCAGATCCTTGTATTTTCTAACGCGTTTAGCATCAGTTTTAACCAGTTTTGCTAAAATGGCATACATAAAACACCTCTCGTCCTTAAAGTTTTGAGGATTAATGCAGGCTTTTCTTGCTTGTATAGCTGCTGGTAATGGAATATATGTGCTACCACGCAAGGGATTGTACTTATTTATTTTCAATCGTACTCCTTCCACTGCTAACAAAGCCCAATTACTGCCTTTTAGCTCAGATTCTTCCATTTCCGTAGTTAACTTTGTAAATTGTGTTTCCAAGAAACTACTTAAGTCCGTTTCCAAAAATAGGGCCTGATTTCGTGTTTTAAAAGCACGATCTGTAATTTCATTGGTAGATGTATGAATGAATCTACATTCAGCCACAAGATTAACTTTTATCGACTTGTGCATTGCTAGTTCTTTCTGCATAGCTTGTATTATTTGCTGTTTGGACTCTTTAAGGTATGAATTTAAATCCTTGCACGTATCGCAACGAATGAAATAGGATTTAAGTCGACCTTCAAAAGATGTCTCATATTCAATAAGTCCATTTTTGTCAGGGACCAATGACAGTAGGTAATGTTTTGTAGGCTCTGCTTTTTGTCTTTTAGCTGCCGACACAACATTACAACATTCTTCATGACGACGTCCGTTGTAGGCATTGTTGAATGTACAGCCACACGTTTTACACTCATGAAATTCCCCACACGAAACTTCATGACGCTTCCTATGATAGTCCCGAAGAAAAGTCTTTCCACACTCTTTACACATATAGCTAGGAATGGGTTCTTCCATCACGAATGTTGATTTCTGCAAACAGCTGCTTACTGCGTATCACAAGGCTAGAGGTTGGTCGGAGAGACGGTCTTTCACGATGTGAACACCATAAGAGGTAGTAGTCAACTGGTGATATTCTTGTAAAGGGTCCTCTAATATACCCCTAGTCTAGACCAACAACTCTTTACAGCGTATGACAAGGCTGTAGACTGGACAGTGAGACGGTATTTCACGATGTGAACACTGTAACAAGTAGTAGTCAACTGATTATATACTTGCTAAGGGTTCTCTAATATACAATAGTCAAGACCAACAGCTACTTACTGAGTAGTACAAGGCTGTACAATAGTTGTTTTGACAGTCTTTCACGATGTGGTCACTGTGAATAATGGTAGTCAACTGATGATATTCTTGATAAGGGTCCTCTAATATACCCCTGGTTAAGGGTAACAGCTGTTCACTGCTTATGACAAGGCTAAAGACTGGTTGCTTCAACGGTCTTTCACAATGTAAACACTGTGACAGGTAGTAGTCAACTGAAAATATTCTTATGGCCTACTCAAGGTTATCAGGTACTTACTGCATATCAAAAGGCTGTACACTCATGTGTGTTAGGCACTCTTTCTTGCTAAGGACCCCAATATTCCCTACACAAGGCTATACATGTTAGTTCTAAACACTTAGTGGTTAATTGTATATTCAATTTTTGTACAAAGCTTATACAAGCACGTTTTATGAGGTAAAACTTTGTTAAATAACTGCATGCGACACGCAAAGTATGTTTCCGCTATCTAGCGGTGACTATGAGTACTACTTGAACGACCAGCATGCTACCTAGCGCTCCATTTCAACACTCGCTCACTGAACGATCAGCATGCTATCTAGCGGTCGATAGCAATACTCCTCAACTACCAGCCTGCTATCTATCGGTCAATATGACAACTCACTCAACTACCGACATGCTACATGGCTCTTTTGGTCAGTTTTTTGTTGGCTTTTTTTGGTCAGTTTTTGTTGGCTTTTTTGTTGGCCTTTGTTGGCTTTTGTTGGCTTTTTTGTTGGCTTTTGTTGGCTGTTGTTGGCTTTTGTATTAGCTCTTTCATATTTGCTCTTGCTTGTGGGGGCTTATTATTTGGTCTTGGAAAGTATGTCAGTCCTTTTTTTATGGCTGCAAAATGCTTACAGCCATGTTTGTAAGCAGCAACAACAACAACAACAACACACAAAATTCAAAAAAAATCCAAAGTACTCTAAGGTTTATCAATGACTCTCAACTCTTACACTTACCTCTATCCCATGCCTAGTCAAAAAAGTAGTGTATTTTTCAAATTTTTCAAAAAAATATTTGGAAAGTAGGCTATATCATTAAACTAAAAATCCTGAAAAGACATATGTTAACTCCAACACCTACCTCTATACCACTCTCAGTCCAAAAATAATGTATTTTTCAAATTTTCCAAAACATATTTCCGAAAATGGGTTATATTTCCGAAATTAAAAAGTTAACAAAAAATGTTTGTTTGACATAAATGAATGGCCTTTGCCTCCTCTACCACTGTACCAAGTCCCAGGTCTCCAGGACAAAAAAATAAAATTTTTAAAA
This sequence comes from Meconema thalassinum, assembly GCA_946902985.2. Taxonomy (NCBI): domain Eukaryota; kingdom Metazoa; phylum Arthropoda; class Insecta; order Orthoptera; family Tettigoniidae; genus Meconema; species Meconema thalassinum. The sequence continues at coordinate 491,108,189 of OX336391.1, forward strand.
AGGGTTTTATTTCCAAAATTAGGAATTTTACAAAAAAGTTTGTTTAACATAAATGAATGGCCTTTACCCCCTCTACCCCCACACTAAGTCTCATGTCTCTAGGACAACAAAAATAAAATTTTCAAAATGGGCTTATATTTCCAAAATTAGGAATTCTACAAAAAAGTTTGTTTGACGTAAATCAATGGTCTTTACCCCCTCTATTCCAACACCAAGTCTCAGGTCTCTAGGTCAACAAAAATAAAATTTGGAAAAAATGGTCACTATTTTGGAAACTAGGAATTCTACAAAAAAGTTTGTTTAACATAAATGAAAGGTCTCTATCCCCTCTACTTGTAAACCAAGTTCCAGGTATGTGAGACAAAAATGAAAAAAGTTCAATTGGGAAAGTAGGCGATTTTTCATATAACCAAACATTCAAAAATGTGTTCATTGGGCAGCAAATAATGGCCTCTATGTCCTTTATTTTTATAATAAAACGTTTTTATTTATTACATTTTTTTGAAAAAAGTTCAATTTTGAAATTTTTATAATTTAGAAACTAAAGAGTTTTCAAAAAATTTTGTTTGACATAAATGAATGGTCTTGACCCCCTCTACCCCCAAAATAAATTTCAAGTCTCTAGGACAAGAAATAACAGTAGTGGAGTAGTGGGGGTTCTGCTTCACTTGACACTCCTGTGCCCAACAAACCAAGATGGCGGCCACGCCAAGTAAAGCAGAACCCCCCTACTCCACTACTGTTATTTCTTGTCCTAGAGACTTGAAATTTATTTTGGGGGTAGAGGGGGTCAAGACCATTCATTTATGTCAAACAAAATTTTTTGAAAACTCTTTAGTTTCTAAATTATAAAAATTTCAAAATTGAACTTTTTTCAAAAAAATGTAAAAAATAAAAACGTTTTATTATAAAAATAAAGGACATAGAGGCCATTATTTGCAGCCCAATGAACACATTTTTGAATGTTTGGTTATATGAAAAATCGCCTACTTTCCCAATTGAACTTTTTTCATTTTTGTCTCACATACCTGGAACTTGGTTTACAAGTAGAGGGGATAGAGACCTTTCATTTATGTTAAACAAACTTTTTTGTAGAATTCCTAGTTTCCAAAATAGTGACCATTTTTTCCAAATTTTATTTTTGTTGACCTAGAGACCTGAGACTTGGTGTTGGAATAGAGGGGGTAAAGACCATTGATTTACGTCAAACAAACTTTTTTGTAGAATTCCTAATTTTGGAAATATAAGCCCATTTTGAAAATTTTATTTTTGTTGTCCTAGAGACATGAGACTTAGTGTGGGGGTAGAGGGGGTAAAGGCCATTCATTTATGTTAAACAAACTTTTTTGTAAAATTCCTAATTTTGGAAATAAAACCCTTTTTAAAAATTTTATTTTTTTGTCCTGGAGACCTGGGACTTGGTACAGTGGTAGAGGAGGCAAAGGCCATTCATTTATGTCAAACAAACATTTTTTGTTAACTTTTTAATTTCGGAAATATAACCCATTTTCGGAAATATGTTTTGGAAAATTTGAAAAATACATTATTTTTGGACTGAGAGTGGTATAGAGGTAGGTGTTGGAGTTAACATATGTCTTTTCAGGATTTTTAGTTTAATGATATAGCCTACTTTCCAAATATTTTTTTGAAAAATTTGAAAAATACACTACTTTTTTGACTAGGCATGGGATAGAGGTAAGTGTAAGAGTTGAGAGTCATTGATAAACCTTAGAGTACTTTGGATTTTTTTTGAATTTTGTGTGTTGTTGTTGTTGTTGTTGCTGCTTACAAACATGGCTGTAAGCATTTTGCAGCCATAAAAAAAGGACTGACATACTTTCCAAGACCAAATAATAAGCCCCCACAAGCAAGAGCAAATATGAAAGAGCTAATACAAAAGCCAACAAAAGCCAACAAAAGCCAACAACAGCCAACAAAAGCCAACAAAAAAGCCAACAAAAGCCAACAAAAGCCAACAAAGGCCAACAAAAAAGCCAACAAAAACTGACCAAAAAAAGCCAACAAAAAACTGACCAAAAGAGCCATGTAGCATGTCGGTAGTTGAGTGAGTTGTCATATTGACCGATAGATAGCAGGCTGGTAGTTGAGGAGTATTGCTATCGACCGCTAGATAGCATGCTGATCGTTCAGTGAGCGAGTGTTGAAATGGAGCGCTAGGTAGCATGCTGGTCGTTCAAGTAGTACTCATAGTCACCGCTAGATAGCGGAAACATACTTTGCGTGTCGCATGCAGTTATTTAACAAAGTTTTACCTCATAAAACGTGCTTGTATAAGCTTTGTACAAAAATTGAATATACAATTAACCACTAAGTGTTTAGAACTAACATGTATAGCCTTGTGTAGGGAATATTGGGGTCCTTAGCAAGAAAGAGTGCCTAACACACATGAGTGTACAGCCTTTTGATATGCAGTAAGTACCTGATAACCTTGAGTAGGCCATAAGAATATTTTCAGTTGACTACTACCTGTCACAGTGTTTACATTGTGAAAGACCGTTGAAGCAACCAGTCTTTAGCCTTGTCATAAGCAGTGAACAGCTGTTACCCTTAACCAGGGGTATATTAGAGGACCCTTATCAAGAATATCATCAGTTGACTACCATTATTCACAGTGACCACATCGTGAAAGACTGTCAAAACAACTATTGTACAGCCTTGTACTACTCAGTAAGTAGCTGTTGGTCTTGACTATTGTATATTAGAGAACCCTTAGCAAGTATATAATCAGTTGACTACTACTTGTTACAGTGTTCACATCGTGAAATACCGTCTCACTGTCCAGTCTACAGCCTTGTCATACGCTGTAAAGAGTTGTTGGTCTAGACTAGGGGTATATTAGAGGACCCTTTACAAGAATATCACCAGTTGACTACTACCTCTTATGGTGTTCACATCGTGAAAGACCGTCTCTCCGACCAACCTCTAGCCTTGTGATACGCAGTAAGCAGCTGTTTGCAGAAATCAACATTCGTGATGGAAGAACCCATTCCTAGCTATATGTGTAAAGAGTGTGGAAAGACTTTTCTTCGGGACTATCATAGGAAGCGTCATGAAGTTTCGTGTGGGGAATTTCATGAGTGTAAAACGTGTGGCTGTACATTCAACAATGCCTACAACGGACGTCGTCATGAAGAATGTTGTAATGTTGTGTCGGCAGCTAAAAGACAAAAAGCAGAGCCTACAAAACATTACCTACTGTCATTGGTCCCTGACAAAAATGGACTTATTGAATATGAGACATCTTTTGAAGGTCGACTTAAATCCTATTTCATTCGTTGCGATACGTGCAAGGATTTAAATTCATACCTTAAAGAGTCCAAACAGCAAATAATACAAGCTATGCAGAAAGAACTAGCAATGCACAAGTCGATAAAAGTTAATCTTGTGGCTGAATGTAGATTCATTCATACATCTACCAATGAAATTACAGATCGTGCTTTTAAAACACGAAATCAGGCCCTATTTTTGGAAACGGACTTAAGTAGTTTCTTGGAAACACAATTTACAAAGTTAACTACGGAAATGGAAGAATCTGAGCTAAAAGGCAGTAATTGGGCTTTGTTAGCAGTGGAAGGAGTACGATTGAAAATAAATAAGTACAATCCCTTGCGTGGTAGCACATATATTCCATTACCAGCAGCTATACAAGCAAGAAAAGCCTGCATTAATCCTCAAAACTTTAAGGACGAGAGGTGTTTTATGTATGCCATTTTAGCAAAACTGGTTAAAACTGATGCTAAACGCGTTAGTAAATACAAGGATCTGGAAAACAAGTATGATTTTTCAGTAATATCATTTCCTACATCGCTAGCTGACATTCCCAAATTTGAAAAAGCCAACGATATATCCATTAATGTATTTGGATTGGAACAAGACAAGAAATTGTTCCCTCTGAAGGTTGTGGATCAAGAGCTGCAAGACCATCGCGACCTCCTTTTGCTAAGTTCATCATCCGGCCAGAACCACTACGTCTTTATCAAAGATTTTGATAAACTAGTAAGACATCAGATTACCCGCCATGAACATAAAATATATACGTGTAAACGGTGTTTTACACACTTTGATAATCGATATGGACAACAAGGAATGGAAAAAATGAAAGAACATAGAGCTTTGTGTGTCCAGCATGACATTGCTAGGGTTGAAATGCCTATTAAAAACCCCATTGTCAAATTCTTAAATGTTGAAAAAATGCTGAGAATACCTTACGTTATCTATGCTGATTTTGAAAGTATACTGTTACCCTATCAAACATGTCTACCTAATCCTGAGGCAAGTTATACAGTGCCATACCAGAGTCATGTTCCTATGAGCTTTGGTATATACGTTAAATCCTCACCTGCTGTGGAACACATAAAGACAAATCTTTCAAGCCAACCTGTTATTTATCGTGGGCCTGACGCTGCAGAAAAGTTTATGGACTGTTTGATCTCAATAGCTAATGAAATTGATCGCCTTTACAGCTTAAATGTTCCAAAGGCCTTAACTCAGGCTCAAGAAGCAGAGTTCCAATGTTCTGAAACCTGTTATTTGTGTCAAAAACCATTTACCCAACAGGACTGGAAAGTTCGAGACCACTGCCATATTACAGGGGAATACCGTGGAAGTGCTCACAATAACTGTAATTTGAGGTGTAAAACACGAAACCCCGTTCCTGTGTTTCTACATAATATGAGTGGCTACGACGCAAATTTCATTGTAAAGCAATTGGGGTGTACTACTGAGAGAGTGGATGTTATCGCTAACTCCAAAGAAAAGTACATTTCCTTTACCAAATATGTAGGAAATGTTAAGCTTAGATTTGTGGATACGTTTCGGTTAATGCCGAGTAGTTTGGAAAACTTAGTTTCCAACTTAACATTATACCCTGAAACAGACAAGTACTTTGGAAAAGAAAATGCAATGCTCATGACTCGTAAAGGGGTATTTTGTTATGACTACATTGACTCATGGGAAAAGTTAAGTGAAACGCGTTTACCTCCAAAAGAGGCATTCTTTAACAAATTAAGTCAAGAAGATGTTAGTCAAGAAGACTACGAACATGCCAAAAATGTCTGGAATCAGTTCAACATTAAAACTCTAGGGGAATATAGTGACCTCTACCTAACATCAGATGTACTCCTTCTTGCAGACAGCTTTGAAACGTTTAGAAACAAAACACTAGAAACACACCGAGTGGATGCTGCACACTTCTTTACTTCGCCTGGTTTAAGTTTCGAGGCAATGCTCCTTTACACAGGCATTGAACTGGAATTGCTACAGGATTACGATCAGATTCTTTTAATCGAGTCTGGAATACGTGGAGGCATATGCCAGGTGTCTCATCGGTATGCTGAAGCTAACAATAAATACATGGAAACCTATGATTCTGAGAAACCATCGCAGTTTATTACCTATGATGATGCCAACAACCAATACGGGTGGGCTATGTGCCACTCCCTTCCTTATGGTGGATTTCAGTGGGTTTCTCCAGATACTGTTGATCTAGAAAAACTAAAGAAAGACGATCCTGTGGGATACATTCTAGACGTTGATGTTGATTACCCATCTGACCTTCATGATCTACACAACGATTTACCTTTCCTACCAGAGTGTACACAACCTAAGGATTCGTCTCTGAAAAAACTAATTCCTCATCTTGGAAATCGAAGGCGATATGTTGTTCACTACATGGCATTAAAACAGGCTTTAGATCATGGAATAAAATTGATAAAAATTCATCGTGTGTTAAAGTTTAAACAAAGACCTTGGTTAAAGGCATACGTTGATTTTAATAACAACCTTCGAAAACAAGCCAGAAATGATTTTGAGAAAAATCTGTACAAATTATTCAACAATGCCATTTTTGGGAAAACAATGGAAAATATCCGTAAAAGAATAGACATACGTCTTGTGACTGACAGCAAAAAGGCAGAAAAGCTAATAGCTAAACCAACATTCATCGACAGAACAATTTATGGTCCCAACCTAGCTGCTTTCCACATGGCTAAACGTAACATTGTATTCAATAAGCCTATATATATTGGAATGTGTATACTGGATATTTCAAAAACTCTAATGTATTCCCACCACTATGATGTCCTGCTACCCTATTATGGAATGGACAATCTTAAACTCATGTATATGGATACCGACTCGTTCATTTATTTGGTTAACACCCCAGATGTATATCAAGACAAGTTGGATTTCCTAGAACACCTGGACACATCAGATTATCCTACTAATCACATATGTTACTCTACATCAAACAAGAAAACGTTGGGGAAATTTAAAGACGAGGCTTGTGGACAAATTATAAAAGCATTTGTTGGACTTAGAGCTAAAATGTACGCTTTAGACATAATTGGTAAAGAAATCAAAAAGATTAAAGGTATTAACAGAGGTGTTGTCAAAAATTGTATAAGCTTTCAAGATTATAAGGATTGTGTCATGAAAAACAATGTAAAAAGAATACCCATGAACATTATCACTTCTAAACAACATGACATATCATCTATAAGACTAAACAAAATTGCTTTGTGTCCTAGTGATGATAAAAGAGTGATTGATGCTAACGGTATAGGTACACATGCCTATGGTCATTACTCAATCATTGACCATGCTTAAAGAGTTAAGTTATGAATATCAAAATCATCTGCCTGCAACTAGCAAATACATAAAACAATTTAGGAAATAAAACAATAACACTACAAAAATAAAATAAAATAGTAATCATAATCAAAAAATAAATAGAAAACAAAATAAAAACAACTGTACAATTTATAACAAAAAAGAATATATATATATAAAAATGTATTATGTGTAAATAGTGTACATGTATTTAAAATAAAAAATATTGTATGGACACTGCTTGTACATTTTTAATTACTACCCACCTCTCTCCACTCCTAATGCAAAATGAACATGTAAAACACAAATTGGAAAATCCATGTTTCCATATTGACAAAATAGAAAAAGCATTAAACTGAAATTTTAAAAACTGTAAATGGGAATTTCGTAAATTGACAAATGCACAACAACAAATTGGAAAATCCATGTTTCTATATCATGATATTGAAAAACTTTAAACTGACATTTTAAAAACTGTAAATGGGAAATTGTGAAATTAATAAATGTGTAAACAATAAAATGCAAAATCCATGTTTCCATATTATGAAATTGAAAAACCTAAAACTGTTATAAAAAAACTGAAAATGGAAAATTGGAAAATTGACTAATGTGTAAACAACAAAATGCAAATTCCATGTTTCCATATTATGAAATTGTAAAACTTAAAATTAACATTAAAAAAACTAAAAATGGGAAATTAGAAAATTGACAAATGCGTAAACAACAAAATGAAAGAAAAAAATACTCGGTTGGGGTAGTGATCTTATTGTACAGTAGCCTATAAGACTAGCATAAGGATAGTTGCATGAGCACTTATATACTTTGTGTATGTGCATTAGCCTTTGGATTAGCTTAAGTTAGGTTTGGTATAGTTAGGTTTAGTGAGGTTAGGTATGTGACCTTGTAGTTTACTCTTTTCGGAAAATGTAAAATGTAAAATCTAAAATCAAAAAATCTTAAATTTAAAATGTAAAATCTAAAAAAAACTAAAAACTAAAATACAAAAAATCAAAAATGTAAAATGTAAAACCTAAAAAATATAAAATGAAAAAATCTAAAATCTAAAATGTTAAAATGCAAAATCTAAAATCTTTAAATGAGGTTTCTGTGGGTTAGGTTAGGTTAGGTTATAACTAAGTTTATTATTTGTGCTCTCACATTTGCTCTTACTTTTTTGCTCACACTTTTTGCTCACATTTTTTTTCTCGCACTTTTAGGTTAGGTTAGGTTAAGTTAGGTTAGGTTAGGTTAGGTTATAACTTAGTTTATTATGTGTGCTCTTACATTTGCTATTATATTTGCTCTGACTTTGAAGTTAGGTTAGGTTAGGTTAGGTAAGGTTAGGTTAGGTTATAACTTAGTTTATTATGTGTGCTCTCTCATTTGCTTTTACTTTTTTTTGCTCTGACTTTAAAGTTTGGTTAGGTTAGGTTAGGTGAAGTTAGGTTAGGTTAGGTGAAATTGGGTTAGGCAGAATGGCTGCAGTATGAATCAAAAGCCAGCCAGCTCCTGTCAGTTTTGCCTCACAAGGCTGAGTGTACCCCGTTCCACTCTTGAGACCAGAAATTAAATTTCTTGGCAGAGCCGGGATTCGAACCTCAGGAATGACCTCCAAGAATGCTAGTCACTACACTAAGTGGTTGACAATATAAGGCTGGTCTTGATTATACATGATCAATTAATAATTACCTAATAATAATAATAATAATAATAATAAATATTCCATTTACCAACTACACGGCCGAACTCCCCCTGTGACATCATTCATGGTCTCAGGACATGGCGGCCATTTTGCCCATTAGCCCCTGCCCCAGCTCTGACTGACCCCTCCATAAGAATAGCATAGAGTGATTGCGCGTGGCGGCCATCTTGCCCATTAGCCCCTGCCCCAGAACCGCCCTATATTACCTACTCATGAGATTAATAAATACACTTGGATGACCAGTTTCGATCGTCAAGCGATCATCATCAGATTCATTACACTTAGGCTATAAAATCTATGTCTGAAAAGACGGGTGAAAATATTTACAATATGTACACTTATTTAGTTGCAGTATTGGTAAGATAACTCGTCGGTATTTGTTAGTTGTAATCTATATGATGTTTTGGTGAGATGCTGGAAATGGTGATAGAACTCCGGAATTTGCCTGTTTGGAGTGACTATGTGGTTATTGTGAATGGTCAATTCTGATTGTACTGTATTGTACAGGCTAATTGTCTGGTTAGGGGTCTTGTGCAGTCTGGCCGCGAGCAGTTCACTTGGACACTGGTAACACGCGACTCATGAAAAATGGCTTCAAACCCCATAATAAAATCTCGAATAAGATTAATAATAATAATAATAATAATAATAATAATAATAATAATAATAATAATAATAATAATAATAATAATAATAATAATAATAATGTATACGCCATAGTGAACGTCCATGCACCAATCAACCAGGCAAATAAGACAGATCCAGAAAAAAACAGATCAATTCTGGGAAGAACTAGAAGATATTATCTCTAAAGTTCCAGACAAACACACCATTATTCTAGTTGGAGATTTTAATGCTCAGCTTGGTAAAGAAAGGAAATTCCAGAGCATTGTAGGAAACTACCCGGCTCATGAAAGAACAAACCGCAATGGAGAGAGACTCGTTGAACTGTGTAGGGCGTTCAACCTCGTACTGAAATCAACTGCTTTCAAGCATTTGCCTAGAAAACAGAAGACTTGGACATCTCCAAATCCGAACCTTGGAGAATTTCAAATTGACCACGTTGCCATCACCCGGAAAGCACAACGAGAGATCCAGAATGTAAAAGTTCTGAGGAGTGCCCGACTTGATTCAGATCACTATCTTTCAAAGATTAAAGTTAAACTAATTCCTAGAAATTCCAGAAAGACTCATGTGAAAAGGATAGATAGATTTGACACCGAAAAGCTGAAGTACAACCAACAGTTCACCCAGAAACTTGATTCCTTGGCTCCCGTAAACTGGGAACAACTACAAGAGGCCCTGGTCGATTCAGCAAGGGAGACAATTCCACTTTTAAAAGGAAGGAAACATGTATGGTGGAACAGTGAGTGTGATTCGGCAGTAGATCAAAGACAGCTCGCATGGCAGAAATGGAACTCTCAGAGGAACGAGGTTAACAGAGCAAACTTTCTTGATAAAAGAAAACAAGCTGCGAAGATCATCCGGGGGGTGAAACGTACATTCGACAAAACACAGCTGCTGCAAATTGATCAAGACTTTGAGAGGAACAAAATCCGGAACTTCTATAGAACCTTTAAACGCAGTCTTAGCAAATATAACCCGACAAGCCTAGATTTCAAAACCACCAATGGTAAAGTTACTCATAATGATAAAGACAAGTGTCAAATTCTAGCAAATTATTTTGGGGCACTTCTCAACTGTGAAGCTCCAAAGTCCACTTTTACTTTTGAAGACATCGTCAAAGTTAATCCAGATTCATTACCACCTACGAAGGAAGAAATCAAACAAATTATTCAATCGCTGAAGGACTACAAGGCACCAGGCGAAGACTCTATAATCGCCGAACTTTGGAAATATGCTGGTGACAAGACGCTAGATAAGCTATTGGAAATTATCTGCGAAATTTGAAAAACAGAGAGACTCCCCAACAGCTGGACTTCTGCCTTGATTCACCCTCTTCATAAGAAAGGAGATAAAACAGACATAAGTAACTACCGTGGCATTTCCCTCCTTCTGATAACCTGTAAGATTCTCTCGAAATCTCTTCTTACCAGAGCAGAGAAACAACTAGATCCACAACTGGGAGAATATCAAGCCGGTTTCCGGAAAGGGCGATCATGCGTCGAACAGATTATAAACCTCAAATCTACCCTCTCTTATTTGAAGATCAGGAATAAGAAATTTGTGGTGACCTTCGTAGACTTTAAGAAGGCCTATGATTCTATTGATCGCAACACCCTGATCCGAATCCCAAAAGAATTTGGCCTGGACAACAAAGCCAGAGCGATCATCCAACAATCGCTGACCAACACCACCTCGAAGGTGAAGTTTAGGGGCGAAATATCAGACACCTTTGTAATCAAGACAGGAGTAAGGCAAGGAGATGGTCTCTCACCAATACTCTTCAACTGTGTCCTCGAGAAGGTTATCCGTGAGTGGCGTAAAGAACTCAATAAACAAGGAGTTGCAAGCGGAGTCAGACTGGGTTACAGAAGCCGGAACATCACAATTGACTGTCTAGCCTTTGCCAATGATCTTGCAATCATTTCTGATTCATTAGAGACAGCCACGGAACAGATTAATCAGCTTAGTGCACAAGCAGCGAAGGCAGGACTCCGGATCTCCTTTGAGAAGACTGTGTTCATAACTAATATCGTACCGGCGCCCAAACACCTTGCTGTGGAACAAGGAAAAATTAAACGAGTTGCAAAGTTTAAGTACCTGGAAGAAATTATAACACCTAATGTATCAGAGAAAGAAGCATTCACATCACGCATGAGCAAAATGGAAATGGCCTACCATTTAACTAAGGACATCTATAAGCAAAGATCAATATCCTTCAACGCAAAACTAAAACATTACTGCAGTGTCATCCGTCCGGAGGTCTTGTATGCTTCTGAATGCCTCACGATGAACAAAAAAGGCTTGGTCGAAAAACTGGTGGCCAAAGAAAGGAAAATTTTGAGAAAGATATTGGGTCCCATCAAAGACAACGGGGAATGCAGAAGACGGCATAACCATGAACTATATACTCATGTGGAGAAGATAAGTGACGTCATCCGGAAGAGAAGGATAACATTTTTTGGAAATGTGAAACGAATGAGCCCAGCGAGACTGACCAACCGCAACATAACTTACTTTCAGGAAAGGAAAACAAAATGGGCCAGGTTCATTGAACTGGATAAAGATCTGAAAGAAGTGGGGGCTTTCACCAACAGACATTCAGGAGCGCGCCCCACTCAAAAGGAAACTTCAAGCTTGCAAAGGTTTCCAAGAAAAACCGAAGCTGAAAACGGGAAAGATTTGGACCCAGGAACGGAAGGAAGTCCACCGAGAATGAATGCGGGCGTGCTGGGCAAACATCAAAGCCAGTAAAAGACAGTTGGAATGACGCGGTCCATAGACGGCCTATACGAAATAAATGAATAATAATAATAATAATGTTATTCATTTAATGTCCCTTTTAACTGCTGCGGCTTTTAGAGACGCCAAGGAGTGGGAATTCTGCCGCAAAGGGGACCATTAACGTACCAATAAATCTACTGACACTGCTCCCTCGCATTTGCACACCCTCAAATGCCAACTGACTTCGCCAGGATTCGATCCTGCAACCTTGGGCACAACTGGCGAGGACGTTACCGCTGAGCCACGCAGTCAGTCTGAATAAGATTTAACAGGCCATACTATAAGCTAATCCTATACGTAGAGGATTGAAACCGGTACTGTGCTGAATATTTGTATTTTAATATTAGACATACTATTGGAAAAAAAGTAGCAATAATATTTTCGTGTAAAAAAATGTTATAGCTAAGCATTTTCGAGTTTGATAAGAAATGAAAGTGTTAGTCTTGGTGATCTACCTAATGTGAGCTAGATCTAAATTCCCCAATACAACCTACCTCCGAACGGCACTGGTAACTGATTTTAGATGTATAATTATGGTCTTGGAACTGTGCTCCGTAGCGGTAATTGGTTTTCAGAGGTGTGCGCTATCTGTGAGTGAGTTCTGAGACTTCTAAGCTCCGCCCCAAGACTAGTCGTCCAGAGTTTTCGTTAATATTATGGTTAAGGTGAGTGTGTAGGCTATGTATTTCTACCCTTCAATATTCCAGTCGGAGATAAGGTGGGAGAAGTTTCCTAATGGCAGATGGTTCACCACATGGCGTAGTGACTAACATTCATGGCTGTCACCCCCTGAGGTCTGGGTTCAAAATTTAATTCTTGTTTGAATGTTGGAACGGGGTACATTCAGGCTCCAGTGGCAGAACTGAGAAGAGGTAGGTTCGATTCCTACCCCAGCCATCCTAGAAATGATTTTCCGTGTTCCCCCATTTCTACTCCAAGCAAATGCTAGGATGGTATCTGAATTAAGGTAACAGTTACCCCCTTCCATTGCTAGTCTCTGTTACAAATACCGTACGCTAATACAGCCATCGCAATAACACAGGTTATCAGACAAATTACACACAATGAAGTACAAGACAACAATGTTCCAAACCCCTAAATAAAGCAACAACAGTAGTGTGTTTTGGACAGTTCTAAATCCACCGCCACCGCCACAATACTAAAATGGCAATATCTCGCGAACCAATCAGGCTAGAGACTTGTACGAGGTGTCAAATTACTCAGGCGAACACTCCCTTTCCATTGGACTACATATTTCAACCCCAAAAATAAAACCTACCCCTACTAGAGGGTGAAATTGAATTTTTTAGAGAATCTCTCTTTCCAATTGCAACATGTGAGAGTTTGAATGCCGATATGGAATGTAACGTTGTTCTGCAAACCAATAATCAAAGAGGGGCATGTTAGGCCTTGAGGTGAGAGCCCCTGTTATTGTTGACGAGCCCCCTGCTGTCGGGCCCGTGTTGATGGGTTATTGTTGACAGGTCCTTGTGGACGAGTCCTTGTGGACAGGTCCTTGTGGACGAGTCCTTGTGGACAAGTCTGTGTGGACGAGTCCTTGTGGACAAGTCCTTGTGGACAGGTCATTGTGGACGAGTCTGTGTCGACGAGTCCTTGTGGACAAGTCCTTGTGGACGAGTCCTTGTCCCTTTGGACTGATCCCTTTGGACGGGTCCCTTTGGCCTGGTTCCTACGGACTAGTCCATGAATTTATTTAAATTATGTCAAAGGGTCTAACTACATTTGTGTGTGTTGAATTGACGTTGTTCACCACTACTACAATGGAATAACGATATGAAAGGAAAGTGACGAAATACATGTGAACACGTGTGAAATGACCTTATTACCGTCCTCCTTGTGAAAAAAGTCACATCCTGTTTTGCTTTATACGTGAGAAAATGTGAGTTCGAACCCGTGGTCGGATTTTGACGAATGAGGTGTCATTGAACTCGGGCTGATACCCCCTTTCCAATGAACAACATATTTCCACCCCAAAATAAAACCTACCCCTACTAGGGTGTGAAATTGTAATTTTTTTAGAGAATCTCTCTTTCCAATTGCAACATGTGAGAGTTTGAATGCCGATTTGGAATAAAACGTTGTTCCACACAAGAGACATGTGTTTGGTGGATACCCACTATGAATTAACATGCTTGTTTTTGTTTTTTGTTTTTTACGCATGCCCACTCATGGCTTTTGTAAGAGGGAAGGCTTTTTAAAAGATGGCGGCTGTAGTGTAACCTAACCTAACCCAACCCACGAGTGGTGATCAAAAAGTATTTTAAGTGACGCTTGTCGATTGGCAAACCAATAATCAAAGAGGGATATGTCAGGCCTTGAGGTGATAGCCCCTTTTGATTGATCCCTGTTGATTGATCTCTGTTGATTTGTCCCTTTGGACTGGTGTTTGTTGACTAGCCCCTTTTGGACGGGCCCTTTTTGACAGGGGGTCATTTTTGATGGATCCTTTTTGACAGGTGCTTTTCGACGGGTCCCTGTTGACGAGTCATTGCTGACGGGTCCTTGTTGATGAGTCCCTGTGGACGGGTCATTGTTGATGGGTCCCTATTGACAGGTCATTGTTGGCAGGTCATTGATGACAGGTCATTGTTGACGGGTCATTGTTGATGGGTCCTTGCTGACAAGTCCCTGTTGATGGGTCCCTGTGGAAGGGTTCCTTTAGACCGACCCCTTTGGACTGGTCCCTATGGACCGGCCCATGAAATTTATCCAAATTATGTCAAAGGGCCTAACTACATTTGTGTGTAAAGCAGTGTGTTGAACTGACGTTGTTCACCAGTCCTTACCACTACAATTGGATAACGATATGAAAGGAATTGATTAACTAGACATGAGTTTACTACCAACGAAACACTTTGGCGACTCTGCTTGTTATTGACCAATGAGTAGGGTTTTAGAAAAACTGTTTGCTATTTTGGGTTATATACAAAAAATGCTTAGACCTTTTGAGTGACTATGTTTGCTAAACAAGACATTATACCAGACACGATTAGGATTCTTATGTAGCTCAGACAAGGAAAGAATTTCTACAGAATCTGTTGACATTGAATATAGATTTAGGTATTAGGAAGTCATTTTGAAGGCCTTTGTCTGGAGCGTGGCACTCTATGAAAGTAAAACTTAGACAATTGGTGTAGCAGAAAAGTGGAGAATTGAAGTGTTTGAAATGTGGTGTTACAGGAGAATGATGAAGATTAGATGGGTAAATAGGGTTACTAACAAAGAGGTATTAAGACGAGTGGGGGAGAAGAGATGTATCTGGCGACTGTTAATGAAGTAAAGAGATAGGTTGGTAGAACACGTACTAAGACACCCAAGAATATGTTAAACAGATAGCCTTGAATGTAGGGTGTGGTAGCTATATAGAGATGAAACGATTAGCTCGGGACAGATAGGCGCTGAGATCTGCATCAAACCAGTCAAAGGACTAAAGACTCAAACAACAACATGTAAGTTCACTAAAATAATGTTGTGTAACGGTATATGTTAGTCAACGAACAGTAATGCATTACTAAAACCCATGACACGATACCTAAGAGCTTTTCTAAAATGATTTTAAAATGCCTTTAACCCTATATTGAACACCCAGTTCACAAGACTCATAACTGCAATGTTATGGTAAAACAAAACAAAATCTATATTTCAAAACAAGCAAGTGGTTTAGTCAATGTATACTGGAAAAAGTTTTGTAAACACTCAAGTCCTCAAGACTAATTAAATTAGTAACTGTCAGGTTGACCGAGTGGTTAAGGTGTTTGACTTAAGATCAAATTTTCTGTATAAGGAAGCAAGGGTTCGAATCCCTTACCTGACATAACTATTGCCTTGACATGGCTTGGCCACACTGCATTATTATGATACTCGGTACACAAACCATAGATATAGTGAATTGTTTAAGGCCACTCTCTTTCTGAACATAGTCAGAGACTGTTGATGGTTAACAATTGTATTAATAGTGGGACATGGGGATAGTAATTAAGAAAAACAGACAATACCCATACAATATTTTTATTGAATTCATTTTATAATAGTTACACACTGAATTCAACTCTATCTCTTTACCATTGTTCTATATAGATTTTTAAACACAACGCTTGTTGTAGATCCTTTTATAATTTTCTCCAGGTACTCTTGCTCTTAAAAACTGGGGAAGCCGCAATGGTTTTATAAACATAAAACCCTCATCCTCTTCTTTTTCATAATTATCATCATCATCATCATCATTATGAATATTATAATCAAAATTATTATAGTCATTGTCACCATCATTATCATCATCATCTTCATTCTCAACATCACTAGAACTATCCAATTCCTCTTGTTTGTTTTCCACAGGAACCTCTTGTAGAGTCTGCGTTGCTTTTGATAGTGTTAAGGGTTTTTTGAACGATGGTATTTGTCCTAACATGTCTTTTTGAGTTGATGATGAATGCTTTTTAACAAACAATGCACTATCTTGAGCAGCAATGTATTTTTCTTGTACTTGCTTTTTTACCTGGGTTAGAGTATTTTGCGTATTTAAATGTGTATTAATTTGAGATTCACAATGATGTTCTTTTGAAGTAAGTACGTTGGAGTCTTTTGTTTTAATCATTCCTCGACACTTTTTGGATCGTTGTTTTAAACATCGCCAAATAACAGTTCCATCTTTATTGGTTGTTTTTACAATATATGTATATCCTTTATAGAAGACACATGGCTTGCCATGACTGGTTGTTGAGACTTCCATATCAACTAATACATATGAATTAAATTTTAGTAAAGTCACATGAACAATCTTTAGATTACAAGTGATTTACACACACACACACACTTTCCTAAATGTCAAGATTTATGGATGTTGTTTTCCGCCAACAGCTGCTTACTGCGTATGACAAGGCTGGAGACTGGTAGGTGAGACGGTCTTTCACGATGTGAACACTGTAACAGGCAGTAGTCAACTGACAATATTCTTATACCCTAGTCAAGGTTAACAGGTACTTACTGCGTATGACAAGACCGTACACTCGTAGGTTAGACGGTATTTTTTGTTTGTTGCTAAGGATCCCATATATACCGTAGACATGTTAGTTCTGAACACTTAGTGGTTAATTGTATATATTGAATTTAAATACACAGCTCATACAAGCACGTTTTGCGGATGGGAGGGGTGAGAGGCTGGCAAAAAGGAAATGTTTTAGTTTAATGAAACGTCATGTCCTAGTAGGCGTGATTTATAGTAGACGCAATTGATAGTAGACGTAATTGATAGTAGACGTAATCGATACTAGACGTGATTAATAGTAGACGCTGTTCACTTTTCAGTGAAATTTACAAAGTTCACTTATTTTTATTGTAACATAACCTCTCACCTGTCATGTCATTCCATTTTTCTTCAATCTGTTCTTGCTAGCACGTGTTCCATGACACTGTAATGATTTCCGGAACTAATGTTGGTCACGAGGTTCATTTTCAGTTGGCCCCTTGCTCTGATTGGCCTCAGCAGTTTTCGAGAATTTTCCATGCTCTCGGATTGGCCGACGCCACCTGTCCTCATCACGCATTCCGCGTGATCTCCGGTATATAGCCTGCCCTGGCCTACATCAACTGTCTGTCTCCAGCAAGTCACAATGCCAGTCACTCGTCGTCAGCTGTCTTCACGCTGTTTGCACAACGCTTGAATGTGTCTCAACGCTGTGTGCTAATACATCGCAAAATGCTTCTAGTCAAACCAGCAGTGCATTCTAAAATCGACGAAATCTATATAAGTTAACATCGATACTTGGCCTACGTCAGTTTGTCGTGAGCAAAAAACGATAAACAAATTTTCTTCTGTGCTGGGCACGAAGTCTTCAACATTTCCAAGAAGGAAAAAAGTGATCAAAACCGAGTTCTACAAAGTCTATCTAAGTTTACATCGATGATTGGCCTACGTCAGTTTTGTGCTGGGCACGAAGTCTTCAACATTTCCAAGACGGAAAAAAGTGATCAACACGCTCTTCCTCTATTTATATTATGTGGAAATTCCTCTACACCAACGCCAACAAGCTAAGTGTTTATTATAACCTCAAAAATTTCTAAACCTTAAAAATATATCTTTCTTTTTAGGGTTTGTTACCTGACTTAAACAACTTGTCAAACTATGCCAAACTCAACTTATTTCTTTCTATTAAGTGGTTTAAGCATGTATTATGCCTTTAATTTGTAGGCTATGAGAAAACGGCTGTTCTCTCTCTTTCGCATGTTAACTTTCCTTCAAAACAAATCATTCTTTTCTCTATTTTTGTACAAACTATTGGGCTTAACACCAGTTCACCTATCTGACGAAGTGAATGGCTTGTTCTACATTTAATCTATCAAAGTGTTTTTGGGAATGCTCCCATTTCAATTGCAAACAACTTTGTCTTATAACTATCAAGCGACTAGCAGGATGTTATCCCTACTGGCATGTTAATTAATGTTGATTTTTTTCTGTAAATAAACTAGCCTACTCTCTGTGTGCAGTCCTAGGCTAAATTTTAAGCCTTCATTTGAGCACTATAGTTACTCACTATTTTACCCTGCATAGTTCTACTTCAGACTAACTGGCCACAAAGTGGTTACTTATTCTGAGGGTTGTTGGCATTCAAGCTTATGAAATCTTGTTCGCTTGTTGTAGGCCTGTCAAAGGTCACATTTCCATTACATGTTTATATATTCATTTATTGTTAATCTTTTTCAAGCTTATGAAATCTTGTTCGCTTGTTGTAGGCCTGTCAAAGGTCACATTTCCATTACATGTTTATATATTTATTTATTGTTAATCTTTTGAAAGTTGTTTATGAATAAAATACCCCTGTTATTGGCAAACTGTTTCCATTGCTATTTACTCATCAATGTTCAATCTGTTCCTACTTAGTAAAGTTCATTTTCTTATTAGACTAGAAGCTTCACTTCTAGTCCTTCCCGAAAAAGGAGGTCTCGCATTGACAGATCCTAACCATGTTGGTGTCGAAACCCGGGACCTTTAAATAACCTTCATAATTGTTTATTGTATGAAACAGGTTGCCAAGCCATTCGATAAGCTATTGCAGCTTTTCACTTCTGTCACTAATGCTAATTGTATTTTTCAGCTATCGCTATGAAAGTTGTGTTGGGGTGAGCGGAGATGTCCCTTGTTACCACCTCTACCAGTACCAATACTACTACTACCACTTCAGACGCTCGGCAGTCTAGCAGATCGGTGAGTGAAAGTACTCAAAGTTCCGCCATGTCTCTTCCTAAGGAGCTTGTAGCCAAAAGAACTGCTTGTAAAAATAAACTTACTCGTTTTCAGCAGTTTTTAGGTTCCAAATCTTTTGATGATCACAATTGTGACGTTCTAGTTCAACGTTTTAATGTTTATCAGCAACATTTTCAAGAGTATGATGTGTTGCAAACCGAAATTGAAACAATCGAACCTGAACAAGAACAGGATCGTAGTTCTGTTGAAGAACTGTATTACAATATGTATGGCGAAGCTAAGGATTTAATTAAGCAATTAGCAACCCATCAAAACACCGAAGTTAGCAAACCGTTTCTTCCTAAAATCCAACTTCCTACCTTTTCAGGGGAGGAAAAACAGTGGGATTCCTTTTTTGAAATCTTTTCTTCTCTAATACATGATAATAGATCATTCCCTGAGATTCAAAAATTTTATTATTTAAAGTCTGTTCTTCAGGGTCCTCCTTTAAAGTTAATTGAAGCTTTACCTCTCACAACCGAAAATTACTCGGTAGCTATCGACCTCATCCAACAGCGATATGGCAATGCCAAACTTAGGATTCAACGCCATATGAACGCCTTGTTTAATTTACCAGCTTCACGCCCTGATAATTTATCATCCCTTAGAAATCTGGGAGACACCGTTGAACTTCATGTAAGAGCCCTAGAACATCTTTAACAACCTGTTGAACATTGGGATCTTTTCCTTATACATCTCACTACGTCCAAATTTGACCTTAATACTCGTAAAGCATGGGAATCCGATTTAGTGGACAAACCTGAACCCACATTTAAAGTTTTGATCTCTTTCATAAAGAAACGTTGTCAAATTCTCTCTGCTTTAATCAATAAAGCTGAAGGTTCCACCGATGTCAGCAAAAGTAAACCCATCAAGCATTTCTCGGAAAAAGCTTCACATTCACATGTTTTCTCCATACAAGGTAACAAAACCTCATGCATTCTTTGCAATAATTTGCACCCCTTATATTTCTGCAATACCTTCAAAGGCCTTTCAGTTGACGATCGTAGAAAAGCTGTGTCGCAAAACAAATGTTGTTTTAACTGCCTTTCTTCAAGGCATATCTTAGCGGACTGCCCTTCGAAAGGAGTTTGTATGCATTGCAAGCTAAGACATCATTCTACCTTGCACCGCTTCGAAAAGCCACGGTCTATTCCCGGAACAGTTTCAAATCCTAGTGCCCAACCTGCGCTGAGCCTCACTAGTGATGCTTCTCCACCTAGCTCTTCTTTTTCTACTGTAAATACCGTTGCCCAATCCTACAATCAAACAACTCCCTCATGGCGTAGTGCTCAAGTTTTGTTATCTACGATCCAGGTCCAAGTTAAAGATTCTTCCGGCAATTGGCACTTAGTACGAGCCTTGCTCGACAATGCGGCAGCTCATGACTTCATAACCTCATCATTAGTTGAAAGGTTAGGTCTCAAACCACTCTCCACCAATATTGAAATATCTGGTATCAACAACAGCAAGTCTACTTCCTTAAATTATGTCAAGCTGCAGGTGAAAGATTCAGTCCAATATGGCACTAACTTTCATCTAAACTGTCTGTCCATTCCGAGTATTGGCAGTCCTACTCCCAGTCGCTCTTTTTCCGTTGACGAATGGAAATTTCCCTATGATCTAAAACTGGCTGACCCTCAATTCTATAAAAGCTCTCACGTTGACATTCTTTTTGGCGCTAACACATTTTGGCAAAATCTTCTTCCGTCAAGGGTTAATATTCCATCTCGTATCTACGCCCACCATACTAAATTTGGCTGGCTTATCACAGGTTATATTCCTCTTCAAACTGTTCAAGGTTCCTCTCAATGCCATTTCACTAATGCAGATCTTCATCAGCGCCTGGAAAAATTTTGGCAAATCGAGTCCATTGAATCTGCTCCTTCTCTTTCATCAGAAGATGAATTTTGTGAACAAAATTTTTTAGAAACCACTGTTCGTAACCCAGATGGCAGATTTATTGTCACAATGCCACGCATTTCTTCTCCTCCTTCTTTATGTGATTCCTATCCGAAAGCTCTTAAAGCTTTATTTGCAGTTGAGAATCAACTCAAGCAAGATCCTTCCACTCGCAAACAATACCTTGAATTCATGGAGGATTATGAAGCTTCAAACCATATGGAGACTGTTAAAGATTTCGACCCTTCTTTAGATTCAGTGTATTTAAATCACCATCCCGTTTGGAAGAATCCCTCCACCAAAGAAAAGATAAGAGTTGTTTTTAATTGTTCTGCCCCTGATGCCAATGGCATTTCCTTAAATGACACTCTCCTATCTGGACCTGCCATTCAGTCTGATCTCCCGTCTATTCTTTTAAATTTCCGTCTATTTCCAATTGGAATCATAGCCGACATACAACAAATGTATAGACAAATTCTGATTAATTCCGAACAACAAAATCTTCAACGAATTCTCTGGCGTGATGCTCCTACCAAAACCATCAAGATCTTTAAATTAAAAACCGTAACGTATGGGCTTAAACCATCGGCTTTTCTTGCCATTCGTACTTTGAAACATCTTGCCGACCAAGATGGTCACTTGTTTACTTCTGAAACTCCTATTTTGTTGAAAAATTCCTTCTACGTTGATGACTTTCTTTTTTCTTTCAAGAATGTATCTGAGGCTATCGAACTCTCTCAAAGTTTAAAAACTTTACTTAGCAGAGGAGGATTCTTACTTCATCGTTGGAACTCAAACTCTGAGGAACTTCTATCCAATCTCTTGCCACATTGTCCTGTTGATACTCCAGTAGAGCTTTGTAAATTGGAGGATGCTACTAATGTTTTGGGAATACACTGGTATCCTAAAGCTGACTCATTCTTTTACGAAGTAAATTTGTCTTCCTCACCTCCACAAACCAAAAGACAAGTGCTATCAGAAATAGCTAAGATATATGACCCGCTTCAGTTCATTGCACCCGTAATTGTTCTAGCTAAAATCTTTATGCAAGAGCTATGGTCATTGAACTCGGATTGGTATGATCCCATTCGTCCTTCGCTTTTACAAAAGTGGCTTACCTTTCGGCACAGTCTTTGTGATCTCTCATGAATAGACATTCCTAGAGTGCTAGTTCCGTTCTCTTGCTCTCTTGTCCTGGATTTGCACCTTTTTGCTGACAGTTCGACCAAAGCATACGGATGTTGTGCTTACATTGTAAGCCGCTCCCCCTTTTTCTCCAATTTGATATGTGCTAAATCTAAGGTTGCGCCTTTGAAACCCGTTTCATTACCTCGTCCTGAACTCTGTGCCGCACTACTTGCTGCCGAATTAGCTAACAAACTCAAACAAACACTCAATTGTAAGTTCTCGCACACATATTTTTGGACAGATTCCTCTATTGCTTTGGCATGGATTTCTAAACCTCCTTCTAATTGGCAAACTTTTGTAGCTAACAGAGTTGAGAAATTTCAAACTGTTTCTAAACCAGAACAATGGAACCATGTTTCTAGCAAAGACAACCCCGCCGACCTCATTTCTCGTGGTTGTTCACCTAAGTCACTATCTCAATCCTGTTTGTACTGGCACGGCCCTTCATGGCTTTCTGAAAGAATTCAAAACCGACCTTCCAACTCTAATTTCCCGTTAGAGGATATTCCTGAAATCAGCAAAAAAGCTTCTGCCTTTGTAACTGCCAACACTCCTTCCTTGTTGGAACGTTACTCTTCTTTTCAAAAACTAGTGCGCGGCACTGCTTATGTGCTCAGATGGAAATTTTTAGTACTAGATCAACCTCTATTCCCTCAGCCTTTTCTTTCGGCTGTTGAACTGCAAATTGCCACCATCAAAGTTCTTTGGCTCACCCAGAGAGAGGCATTCTCAGTCGAAATAAACATATTGGCTAAAGGTAAAACTCTCAAGAAACACAGCAGGCTTTTTGCCTTATGCCCTTTTCTAGATGACGATGGTTTGTTAAGAGTGGGCGGCAGACTTTCTCTTTCTGACTTCTCCGATGAAAAAAATCACCCTATTATCCTTCCGTCTAAACATCATGTCACTCGGATAATCATTCGTCAGTTTCATTATCAAAACTTGCATGTTGGCTCTAGAACCCTTCTATGCTTGATACGGGAAAAATACTGGCCTATTAATGGTTTACACGAAGTCACTTCTGTTATACATAAATGTATTACTTGTTTCAAAGCTAAGCCTAAACCTAATCAGCAACTCATGGCTGACCTTCCCCCATTTCGTTCAGCTCCCTGCAGGCCTTTTTCCTTCACCGGCATTGATTACGCCGGTCCGTTTGTGTATCAACAAAATCACCCCAGTGCTAAAAGGAAAATCCTTGGAAAACTATACGTTTCTCTATTTGTCTGTATGGTCACTGGCTCTATTCATCTTGAGCTCGTAACTAGTGCCTCCACCTCATACTTTCTTTCCGCTTTCTCTAGATTCATTTCACGAAGAGGCATTCCTTCAGAAGTCTTCTCTGATAATGCCAAAACCTTTGTTGGAGCTTCGCAGCAATGGTATAAAGCCCTTTGTTCCCGTCGTGCGAAAGAACAAATCTCCAATTACTCGCACTTAAACCAATTCAAATGGCATTTCATCCCTCCTTACGCTCCCCATCATGGCGGACGATGGGAATCTTGTGTGAAACTCATAAAAAATCATTTAAAGAAAACTCTAGGCTCTAGTATTGTAACTTACGAAGAATTCAATTCTTTAATTATACTCATTGAGGGAATTGTCAACTCACGACCTCTTTCTCCTCTTTCCAACGATCCTTGTGATTTCCTTCCTTTGACTCCAGGTCATTTTCTGGTGGGCAGTTCCTTAGCTGCGTCTCCCCCGTTGCTTGATCGTAAACTTGATCTGTCTTTGCCTATCTTGTGGAGAAAGATAGAATCCCTTAAAGCTCAATTTTGGAAGAGGTGGAGACTTGAGTATTTTCACTCGCTCCAAAGGAGGAACAAGTGGCAGCTCTCTCAGCCTAACCTTCAGGAGGGTGATTTGGTTCTTCTCAAAGACCCAAGTCCTCCTCTTGTATGGAAAACTGGTCGTGTTATAAAATGCTATCATGGCAGATATGCTAGAGTTCGAGTGGTCAAACTTAAAACTTCATCAGGACACTGTGTTCGTCCTATTTCAGTCATTTGTCCTCTGCCACTCTAGCTCTTCTCTCTCATGTTATTTTTGTTTTGTTTTTTTTCTCTGTTGCCCCTCTGGCAGTATGTTCACTTTTCAGTGAAATTTACAAAGTTCACTTATTTTTATTGTAACATAACCTCTCACCTGTCATGTCATTCCATTTTTCTTCAATCTGTTCTTGCTAGCACGTGTTCCATGACACTGTAATGATTTCCGGAACTAATGTTGGTCACGAGGTTCATTTTCAGTTGGCCCCTTGCTCTGATTGGCCTCAGCAGTTTTCGAGAATTTTCCATGCTCTCGGATTGGCCGACGCCACCTGTCCTCATCACGCATTCCGCGTGATCTCCGGTATATAGCCTGCCCTGGCCTACATCAACTGTCTGTCTCCAGCAAGTCACAATGCCAGTCACTCGTCGTCAGCTGTCTTCACGCTGTTTGCACAACGCTTGAATGTGTCTCAACGCTGTGTGCTAATACATCGCAAAATGCTTCTAGTCAAACCAGCAGTGCATTCTAAAATCGACGAAATCTATATAAGTTAACATCGATACTTGGCCTACGTCAGTTTGTCGTGAGCAAAAAACGATAAACAAATTTTCTTCTGTGCTGGGCACGAAGTCTTCAACATTTCCAAGACGGAAAAAAGTGATCAACACGCTCTTCCTCTATTTATATTATGTGGAAATTCCTCTACACCAACGCCAACAAGCTAAGTGTTTATTATAACCTCAAAAATTTCTAAACCTTAAAAATATATCTTTCTTTTTAGGGTTTGTTACCTGACTTAAACAACTTGTCAAACTATGCCAAACTCAACTTATTTCTTTCTATTAAGTGGTTTAAGCATGTATTATGCCTTTAATTTGTAGGCTATGAGAAAACGGCTGTTCTCTCTCTTTCGCATGTTAACTTTCCTTCAAAACAAATCATTCTTTTCTCTATTTTTGTACAAACTATTGGGCTTAACACCAGTTCACCTATCTGACGAAGTGAATGGCTTGTTCTTCATTTAATCTATCAAAGTGTTTTTGGGAATGCTCCCATTTCAATTGCAAACAACTTTGTCTTATAACTATCAAGCGACTAGCAGGATGTTATCCCTACTGGCATGTTAATTAATGTTGATTTTTTTTCTGTAAATAAACTAGCCTACTCTCTGTGTGCAGTCCTAGGCTAAATTTTAAGCCTTCATTTGAGCACTATAGTTACTCACTATTTTACCCTGCATAGTTCTACTTCAGACTAACTGGCCACAAAGTGGTTACTTATTCTCAGGGTTGTTGGCAATCAAGCTTATGAAATCTTGTTCGCTTGTTGTAGGCCTGTCAAAGGTCACATTTCCATTACATGTTTATATATTCATTTATTGTTAATCTTTTTCAAGCTTATGAAATCTTGTTCGATTGTTGTAGGCCTGTCAAAAGTCACATTTCCATTACATGTTTATATATTTATTTATTGTTAATCTTTTGAAAGTTGTTTATGAATAAAATACCCCTGTTATTGGCAAACTGTTTCCATTGCTATTTACTCATCAATGTTCAATCTGTTCCTACTTAGTAAAGTTCATTTTCTTATTAGACTAGAAGCTTCACTTCTAGTCCTTCCCGAAAAAGGAGGTCTCGCATTGACAGATCCTAACCAGACGCAATTGATACTAGGCGTGATTGATAGTAGGCGTGATTTGTAGTAAGCGCGATTTATAGTAGACGCAAATGATAGTAGGCGCGATTGATAGTAGGCGTGATTGATAGTAGACGCGATTGATAGTAGGCGCAATTTGACATGGGCGCGACTCAGATCATTTTTGATATCATAAAGTTACAGTGTCAATGTTTATACAAAGTACAAGGTAGAGGGTATTTTAAGACATAACCTCAGCTCACTTAACATAACCTAACTTTACCTAACCTAACTTTGTCACGTGACATGTTCTACAAGTTTAGACTTGCTTTAAGACTGATTATGACGTCATAGATTGATGGGAGGGGTGAGAGGCTGACAAAAAAGGAAATGTTCTGGTTTAATGAAACGTCATGTCCTAGTAGGCGCGATTTATAGTAGACGCAATTGATAGTAGGCGCGATTAATAGTAGACGCAATTGATAGTAGACGTGATTGATAGTAGGCGTGATTTGACATGAGCGCGATTTATAGTAGACGCGAAAGATAGTAGGCGCGATTGATAGTAGGCGTAATTAGACATGGGCGAGATTTATAGTAGACGCAATTGATAGTAGGCGCGATTGATAGTAGGTGTAATTGGTAGTAGGCGCGATTTGACATGAGCGCGATTTATAGTAGACGCAAATGATAGTAGGCGTGATTGATAGTAGACGCAATTGATACTAGGCGTGATTGATAGTAGGCGTGATTTGTAGTAAGCGCATTTCATAGTAGGCTCAATTGATAGTAGATGCAATTGATAGTAGACGTGATTGAGAGTAGGCGCGATTGATAGTAGACGTGATTGATATGGACGCGACTTAGATCATTTTTGATATTACAAAGTTACAGTGTCAATGTTTATACAAAGTACAAGGCAGAGAGGGGGTATTTTAAGACTTAACCTCAGCTCACCTAACATAACCTAACTATACCTAACCTAACTTTGTCACGTGACATGTTCTACAAGTTTAGACTTGCTTTAAGGCTGACTATGACTATGACGTCATAGATTGATGAGAGGGGTGGGAGGCTGACAAAAAAGGAATTGTTTTGGTTTAATGAAAAGTCATGTCCTAGCAGGCGCGATTGGTAGTAGATGCAATTAATAGTAGACGCGATTAATGGTAGGCGCAGTTGATAGTAGGTGTGATCAGGTACTTACTACATATCAAAAGGCTGTACACTCGCGTGTTAGACACTATCTTGTTAAGGACCCCTATATATTCCCTATACAAGGCTATACATGTTAGTTCTAAACACTTAATGGTTATTTGTATTTTAAATTTATATACACAGGTTATACAAGCACGTTTTTTCACACAGTAAAACTTTGTCAAATAGCCACATGCGACACGCAAAGTATGTTTCCGCTATCTAGCGGTGACTATGGAAACTACCTGAACATATCCTAATCTAATCCTAGCTAACTTCACCTGACGTGACCATACCGGTTTGTAAGCAACAACAACAACACACTAAGATTCCATGAATTCCAGAGTACTTTTAATTAATTATCGACTCTCAACTCTTATAACTATGTCTATCCCACTCTGTCAAAAACACGATATATTTTTTTAAAATTTTTGCTTAATGTCAATACTAAAGTGATAATGGGTTTTCCGATCCTATCACTATAAATTCATTACCCCCACTCTTATCTCGGTCTCGACAACAACCATGCCTATTTTTATTATGTCAGATGATGTAATGTTCGAGTGCAAAGTGGGTGTAAAAGTGAGTGCAAAGTGAGTGCAAAAGTGAGTGCAAAGTAAGTGTAAAAGTAGTTGTAAAAGTGAGTGCAAAGTGAGTGCAAAAGTGAGTGCAAAAGTGGGGTGTAAAAGAGGTACCCTATTTGTAATGGCTTATTTGACAAGTTATTTTGTGGTACCCTATTCGTAATGGCTTATTTCACAAGTTGTTTTTGTCAATGTATTTAGAGGATATTTCTCTTGTTCATGGAAAGTATCTCAGCCCTTTTTATGATAGCATAATGCTTACCGTCATGTTTGTAAGCAACAACAACACACTAAAATTCCAAGAATCCAAACTACTCTAAGGTTAATGATGGTCTCTCAACTCCATTCCACGCCTAGTCAAAAACATTATACATTTCAAATTTTTCAAAAAAGGTAAATTGAGAAAGTAGGCTATATATTTAAACTAAAAAATCATATGCTAACTACAACACCTACGTCTATCCCATTCTCAGTCAAAAAAAATATATATATATTCTTTAAATTTTTCCAAAAAATATTTGGAAAGTAGGCTATAATTTGAAAACTAATCATCCTAAAAAGTCATATATAGACTCAAACCAATGGCTTTTATGTCCTTAATCGTTAGAACAAAACATGGAATTTGACATTTTTCCAAATATTGATCATTTTTAAAAATGGGCTATATTTTGTAAACTATGAATTACACAAAAAATGTGTTTGACATAAAAATGACAGGTATTTACCCCCCTATACCCACAAACCAAGTCCCAGGTCTCTGGGACAAAATCCAAAAAGGTTCAATTTTGAAAGTAGACGATATTTTGAAAACTAATCATTCTAAAAAGTCATATATAGACTCAAACAAATGTCCTTTAAGTCCCTTAACGTTAGCACAAAACTTAACATTTTTTCATTTTTTCAAAAAAAGTCCAATTTTCAAAATTGCCTATATTTTGGAAACTAAGAATTAGTTCCAAAATGGCGGTCGTAGCTTAACTCAACCTAACCTAACCCTACGAGGTGTGATCAAAAAGTTCCAAAATGGCTGCCGTAGCTTAACTTAACCTTTGATTGATCCCTGTTGATTGACCCCTTTTGATTGATCTCTGTTGATGCATCCCTTTGGACTGGTCCCTGTTGACTAGCCTCTTTGGATAAAATGCACGGGCCAGTCCATAAGGATCAGTCCAAAGGAACCGCCCACAGGGACCCGTCAACAAGGACCCGTCCTCCGGGGCCCGTAAAAAAATGACTCCCCCTTTAAAAAAGACCCGTCCAAAGGGGCTAGTCAACAGGGACCAGTCCAAAGGGATACATCAACAGAGATCAATCAAAAGGGGTCAATCAACATGGATCAAGCAAAGGTTAAGTTAAGCTACGGCAGCCATTTTGGAACTTTTTGATCACACCTCGTAGGGTTAGGTTAGGTTGAGTTAAGCTACGACCGCCATTTTGGAACTAATTCTTAATTTCCAAAATATAGGCAGTTTTGAAAATTGGACTTTTTTTTTTAAAAATGAAAAAAATGTTAAGTTTTGTTCTAACGTTAAGGGACTTAAAGGACATTTGTTTGAGTCTATATATGACTTTTTAGAATGATTAGTTTTCAAAATATCGTCTACTTTCAAAATTGAACCTTTTTGGATTTTGTCCCAGAAACCTGGGACTTGGTTTGTGGGTATAGGGGGTAAATACCTGTCATTTTTATGTCATACACATTTTTTGTGTAATTCATAGTTTACAAAATATAGCCCATTTATAAAAATGATCAATATTTGGAAAAATGTCAAATTCCATGTTTTGTTCTAACGATTAAGGACATAAAAGCCATTGGTTTGAGTCTATATATGACTTTTTAGGATGATTAGTTTTCAAGTTATAGCCTACTTTCCAAATATTTTTTGGAAAAATTTAAAGAATATATATATATATTTTTTTGACTGAGAATGGGATAGACGTAGGTGTTGTAGTTAGCATAAGATTTTTTAGTTTAAATATATAGCCTACTTTCTCAATTTACCTTTTTTGAAAAATTTGAAATGTATAATGTTTTTGACTAGGCGTGGAATGGAGTTGAGAGACCATCATTAACCTTAGAGTAGTTTGGATTCTTGGAATTTTAGTGTGTTGTTGTTGCTTACAAACATGACGGTAAGCATTATGCTATCATAAAAAGGGCTGAGATACTTTCCATGAACAAGAGAAATATCCTCTAAATACATTGACAAAAACAACTTGTGAAATAAGCCATTACGAATAGGGTACCACAAAATAACTTGTCAAATAAGCCATTACAAATAGGGTACCACTTTTAAACCCCACTTTGGCACTCACTTTCGCACTCACTTTGCACTCACTTTTACAACTACTTTTACACTTACTTTGCACTCACTTTTGCACTCACTTTGCACTCACTTTTACACCCACTTTGCACTCGAACATTACATCATCTGACATAATAAAAATAGGCATGGTTGTTGTCGAGACCGAGATAAGAGTGGGGGTAATGAATTTATAGTGATAGGATCGGAAAACCCATTATCACTTTAGTATTGGCATTAAGCAAAAATTTTAAAAAAATATATCATGTTTTTGACAGAGTGGGATAGACATAGTTATAAGAGTTGAGAGTCGATAAATAATCTAAAAGTACTCTGGAATTCATGGAATCTTAGTGTGTTGTTGTTGTTGCTTACAAACCGGTATGGTCACGTCAGGTGAAGTTAGCTAGGATTAGATTAGGATATGTTCAGGTAGTTTCCATAGTCACCGCTAGATAGCGGAAACATACTTTGCGTGTCGCATGTGGCTATTTGACAAAGTTTTACTGCGTGAAAAAACGTGCTTGTATAACCTGTGTATATAAATTTAAAATACAAATAACCATTAAGTGTTTAGAACTAACATGTATAGCCTTGTATAGGGAATATATAGGGGTCCTTAACAAGATAGAGTGTCTAACACACGAGTGTACAGCCTTTTGATATGTAGTAAGTACCTGATCACACCTACTATCAATTGCGCCTACCATTAATCGCGTCTACTATCAATTGCGTCTACTACCAATCGCGCCTGCTAGGACATGACTTTTCATTAAACCAAAACATTTCCTTTTTTGTCAGCCTCCCACCCCTCTCATCAATCTATGACGTCATAGTCATAGTCAGCCTTAAAGCAAGTCTAAACTTGTAGAACATGTCACGTGACAAAGTTAGGTTAGGTATAGTTAGGTTATGTTAGGTGAGCTGAGGTTAAGTCTTAAAATACCCCCTCTCTGCCTTGTACTTTGTATAAACATTGACACTGTAACTTTGTAACATCAAAAATGATCTAAGTCGCGTCCATATCAATCACGTCTACTATCAATCGCGCCTACTATCAATCACGTCTACTATCAATTGCATCTACTATCAATTGAGCCTACTATGAAATGCGCTTACTACAAATCACGCCTACTATCAATCACACCTAGTATCAATTGCGTCTACTATCAATCACGCCTACTATCATTTGCGTCTACTATAAATCGCGCTCATGTCAAATCGCGCCTACTACCAATTACACCTACTATCAATCGCGCCTACTATCAATTGCGTCTACTATAAATCTCGCCCATGTCTAATTACGCCTACTATCAATCGCGCCTACTATCTTTCGCGTCTACTATAAATCGCGCTCATGTCAAATCACGCCTATTATCAATCACGTCTACTATCAATTGCGTCTACTATTAATCGCGCCTACTATCAATTGCGTCTACTATAAATCGCGCCTACTAGGACATGACGTTTCATTAAACCAGAACATTTCCTTTTTTGTCAGCCTCTCACCCCTCCCATCAATCTATGACGTCATAATCAGTCTTAAAGCAAGTCTAAACTTGTAGAACATGTCACGTGACAAAGTTAGGTTAGGTAAAGTTAGGTTATGTTAAGTGAGCTGAGGTTATGTCTTAAAATACCCTCTACCTTGTACTTTGTATAAACATTGACACTGTAACTTTATGATATCAAAAATGATCTGAGTCGCGCCCATGTCAAATTGCGCCTACTATCAATCGCGTCTACTATCAATCACGCCTACTATCAATCGCGCCTACTATCATTTGCGTCTACTATAAATCGCGCTTACTACAATACTATCAATCACGCCTAGTATCAATGGCGTCTACTATTAATCACGTCTAGTATCGATTACACCTACTATCAATTACGTCTACTATCAATTGCGTCTACTATAAATCACGCCTACTAAGACATGACGTTTCATTAAACTAAAAAAATTCCTTTTTGCCAGCCTCTCACCCCTCCCATCCGCAAAACGTGCTTGTATGAGCTGTGTATTTAAATTCAATATATACAATTAACCACTAAGTGTTCAGAACTAACATGTCTACGGTATATATGGGATCCTTAGCAACAAACAAAAAATACCGTCTAACCTACGAGTGTACGGTCTTGTCATACGCAGTAAGTACCTGTTAACCTTGACTAGGGTATAAGAATATTGTCAGTTGACTACTGCCTGTTACAGTGTTCACATCGTGAAAGACCGTCTCACCTACCAGTCTCCAGCCTTGTCATACGCAGTAAGCAGCTGTTGGCGGAAAACAACATCCATAAATCTTGACATTTAGGAAAGTGTGTGTGTGTGTGTGTGTGTGTGTGTAAATCACTTGTAATCTAAAGATTGTTCATGTGACTTTACTAAAATTTAATTCATATGTATTAGTTGATATGGAAGTCTCAACAACCAGTCATGGCAAGCCATGTGTCTTCTATAAAGGATATACATATATTGTAAAAACAACCAATAAAGATGGAACTGTTATTTGGCGATGTTCAAAACAACGATCCAAAAAGTGTCGAGGAATGATTAAAACAAAAGACTCCAACGTACTTACTTCAAAAGAACATCATTGTGAATCTCAAATTAATACACATTTAAATACGCAAAATACTCTAACCCAGGTAAAAAAGCAAGTCCAAGAAAAATTTATTGCTGCTCATGATAGTGCATTGTTTGTTAAAAAGCATTTATCATCACCTCAAAATGACATGTTAGGACAAATACCATCGTTCAAAAAACCCTTAACACTATCAAAAGCAACGCAGACTCTACAAGAGATTCCTGTGGAAAACAAACAAGAGGAATTGGATAGTTCTAGTGATGTTGAGAATGAAGATGATGATGATAATGATGGTGACAATGACTATAATAATTTTGATGATAATATTCATAATGATGATGATGATGATGATAATTATGAAAAAGAAGAGGATGAGGGTTTTATGTTTATAAAACCATTGCGGCTTCCCCAGTTTTTAAGAGCAAGAGTACCTGGAGAAAGTTGTAAAAGGATCTACAACAAGCGTTGTGTTTAAAAATCTATATAGAACAATGGTAAAGAGATAGAGTTGAATTCAGTGTGTAACTATTATAAAATGAATTTAATAAAAATATTGTTTGGGTATTGTCTGTTTTTCTTAATTACTATCCCCATGTCCCACTATTAATACAATTGTTAACCATCAACAGTCTCTGACTATGTTCAGAAAGAGAGTGGCCTTAAACAATACACTATATCTATGGTTTGTGTACCGAGTATCATAATAATGCAGTGTGGCCAAGCCATGTCAAGGCAATAGTTATGTCAGGTAAGGGATTCGAACCCTTGCTTCCTTATACAGAAAATTTGATCTTAAGTCAAACACCTTAACCACTCGGTCAACCTGACAGTTACTAATTTAATTAGTCTTGAGGACTTGAGTGTTTACAAAACTTTTTCCAGTATACATTGACTAAACCACTTGCTTGTTTTGAAATATAGATTTTGTTTTGTTTTACCATAACATTGCAGTTATGAGTCTTGTGAACTGGGTGTTCAATATAGGGTTAAAGGCATTTTAAAATCATTTTAGAAAAGCTCTTAGGTATCGTGTCATGGGTTTTAGTACTGCATTACTGTTCGTTGACTAACATATACCGTTACACAACATTATTTTAGTGAACTTACAATATGTTGTTGTTTGAGTCTTTAGTCCTTTGACTGGTTTGATGCAGATCTCAGCGCCTATCTGTCCCGAGCTAATCGTTTCATCTCTATATAGCTACCACACCCTACATTCAAGGCTATCTGTTTGACATATTCTTGGGTTGCTTAGTACGTGTTCTACCAACCTATCTCTTTACTTCATTAACAGTCGCCAGATACATCTCTTCTCCCCCACTCGTCTTAATACCTCTTTGTTAGTAACCCTATTTACCCATCTAATCTTCATCATTCTCCTGTAACACCACATTTCAAACACTTCAATTCTCCACTTTTCTGCTACACCAATTGTCTAAGTTTTACTTTCATAGAGTGCCACGCTCCAGACAAAGGCCTTCAAAATGACTTCCTAATACCTAAATCTATATTCAATGTCAACAGATTCTGTAGAAATTCTTTCCTTGTCTGAGCTACATAAGAATCCTAATCGTGTCTGGTATAATGTCTTGTTTAGCAAACATAGTCACTCAAAAGGTCTAAGCATTTTTTGTATATAACCCAAAATAGCAAACAGTTTTTCTAAAACCCTACTCATTGGTCAATAACAAGCAGAGTCGCCAAAGTGTTTCGTTGGTAGTTAACTCATGTCTAGTTAATCAATTCCTTTCATATCGTTATCCAATTGTAGTAGTAAGGACTGGTGAACAACGTCAGTTCAACACACTGCTTTACACACAAATGTAGTTAGGCCCTTTGACATAATTTGTATAAATTTCATGGGCCGGTCCATAGGGACCAGTCCAAAGGGGTCGGTCTAAAGGGACCCTTCCACAGGGACCCATCAACAGGGACTTGTCAGCAAGGACCCATCAACAATGACCCGTCAACAATGACCTGTCATCAATGACCTGTCAACAGGGACCCATCAACAATGACCCGTCCACAGGGACTCATCAACAAGGACCCGTCAGCAATGACTCGTCAACAGGGACCCGTCGAAAAGCACCTGTCAAAAAGGATCCATCAAAAATGACCCCCTGTCAAAAAGGGCCCGTCCAAAAGGGGCTAGTCAACAAACACCAGTCCAAAGGGACAAATCAACAGAGATCAATCAACAGGGATCAATCAAAAGGGGCTATCACCTCAAGGTCTGACATATCCCTCTTTGATTATTGGTTTGCCAATCGACAAGCGTCACTTAAAATACTTTTTGATCACCACTCGTGGGTTGGGTTAGGTTAGGTTACACTACAGCCGCCATCTTTTAAAAAGCCTTCCCTCTTACAAAAGCCATGAGTGGGCATGCGTAAAAAACAAAAAACAAAAACAAGCATGTTAATTCATAGTGGGTATCCACCAAACACATGTCTCTTGTGTGGAACAACGTTTTATTCCATATCGGCATTCAAACTCTCACATGTTGCAATTGGAAAGAGAGATTCTCTAAAAAAAATTACAATTTCACACCCTAGTAGGGGTAGGTTTTATTTTGGGGTGGAAATATGTTGTTCATTGGAAAGGGGGTATCAGCCCGAGTTCAATGACACCTCATTCGTCAAAATCCGACCACGGGTTCGAACTCACATTTTCTCACGTATAAAGCAAAACAGGATGTGACTTTTTTCACAAGGAGGACGGTAATAAGGTCATTTCACACGTGTTCACATGTATTTCGTCACTTTCCTTTCATATCGTTATTCCATTGTAGTAGTGGTGAACAACGTCAATTCAACACACACAAATGTAGTTAGACCCTTTGACATAATTTAAATAAATTCATGGACTAGTCCGTAGGAACCAGGCCAAAGGGACCCGTCCAAAGGGATCAGTCCAAAGGGACAAGGACTCGTCCACAAGGACTTGTCCACAAGGACTCGTCGACACAGACTCGTCCACAATGACCTGTCCACAAGGACTTGTCCACAAGGACTCGTCCACACAGACTTGTCCACAAGGACTCGTCCACAAGGACCTGTCCACAAGGACTCGTCCACAAGGACCTGTCAACAATAACCCATCAACACGGGCCCGACAGCAGGGGGCTCGTCAACAATAACAGGGGCTCTCACCTCAAGGCCTAACATGCCCCTCTTTGATTATTGGTTTGCAGAACAACGTTACATTCCATATCGGCATTCAAACTCTCACATGTTGCAATTGGAAAGAGAGATTCTCTAAAAAATTCAATTTCACCCTCTAGTAGGGGTAGGTTTTATTTTTGGGGTTGAAATATGTAGTCCAATGGAAAGGGAGTGTTCGCCTAAGTAATTTGACACCTCGTACAAGTCTCTAGCCTGATTGGTTCGCGAGATATTGCCATTTTAGTATTCCAGCGGTGGCGGTGGCGGTGGATTTAGAACTGTCCAAAACACACTACTAACAACAACTGTGTGGAAGATGCCTTTTACGACTGAAGCCATTCTCATCAGAGACGTTCATGCAAGATGCAATGAATGAAGTAGGATAGGATTGGACAAATAGTCGGAAGGAGGTGGTCATGGCCTATAAAAGGAACCGTTTCGACATTTGCCCTGAGATAAAAATGAGGAAACCATTGTAAACCACATCAAAGACGACGGACGAAGGAGTTCGAACCCATTCGTCTACTGAGAACTAGAAATGGCTTGGCCCCATGGCCTTATCTACTACGGTCGGCATGGTGAGAAAAATCAATATTTGCTCGTATATGGAGCACCAGAAATTTATTTTTGGTAAACCTCGTTGGAGAAGGCTGCTTTAAACTAAGTGCTTTCAGTTAAATGCAAGTGGGAACTGATACTCGTATCATGTAAAGTAAACTTGGATTTGTGATGAGTCACTGATGCTCTCCACCGATAATGTGCCTCTTTCTCTAGCTTGAGTGCTACTCGCTTCAAATTTTCTGATGGGTGGGCTATTAGTTTTTAGCCAGCATCGTTAATGACATACTCTTAAATTACCGAAAATTAGCATCATTTTAAAGTATTTAACTCTACTGAAATGTGATACCGGCGAGAATATTGAAGTAAAACGTGACGTAGCGTCGCATCTTTACGTCATTGCGCATTCCTCTGGCATATCACCTTACAGTTCCCACTGGCGGTACACTCCACTCAAAGCAAATGCAATTCGCCTTATTGGGGGATCAGTGGCATGGAACCGTGCTCTTCTGTGTAACTAAAGGTGGCTACTCACTTAACTGCAAGCTTGACAAGCATGCGTGATCAATCTTGTTCTACATAGTACTAACAGCTGCACAGAAAGAAAAAAAAACTTTTGTTCCAAAAACTGTGCTATGGTTGGCTTTTTGTAAATCGTTAGAAAAGCACAAAAAAAATCGTAACTCTGAATTTTTGAATAATTTGCACGATCATTTTGTCGGAAAACTCAAAAAAAACATTGAATAGCGTTTTTCTCTGAATCGACGTACTTTAAAGATTTTTTTTTTTGAACAAAAAATGTAGAAGATATTATCACCTACAATTCTTCTCATTGAGGTCATGTCATACGTTTTGAAATACAGAAGCTAGGTGGCGCCAATGTTTCCAAAAAAAGTGTTTTTTCACTTTTTGTCTTAGAAAAAATGTTTTGTTCACAAAAGAGCGAATCAGAAACTTGTTCCTCTCAAAATTGTCTACAACATTTATTAAAACATTTTTTTCCTCCGCCTTACCGCTCCAAAGTTATAGTCTGCCGAAGTGTGAAAATTGTACTATTCAGATGGCACAAAGGTTAATATGTGTACAGTTATGATTGATACGTTGCGATTGAAATAGATATGATTGTTTGAGCTAATTACCAACACAGCCCGCGTCTTGTTTGACCGAGCCTTAGGCAGCTGTCCGACACCGGTCCTTGTCTAAATTATGCCCACCGCTCTCTCCGCAGTAACAACAGTAGCCTTGACTATGCAGCGTTGCATTTACTGCGCTATAACTTTGGAACGGTAAGTCGGAGAAAACAAACGTTTAAATAAATGTTGCAGACAATTTTGAGAGGAACAAATTTCTGATTCACTCTTTTGTGGAATAAACTATTTTTTCTAGGACAAAAAGTGAAAAAACACTTTTTTGGAAACTTTGGCACCACCTAGCTTCTGCATTTCAAGACGTATGACATGACCTCAATGAGACGAATTGTAGGTGACAATGTCCTCTACATTTTTTGTTTAAAAAACTTTTCTTTAAAATACGTCGATTCAGAGAAAAAAAGCTTTTCAATGTTGTTGTTGTTGTTGTTTTTTTTTTTTTTTTTTTTTAGTTTTCCGACAAAATGATCGTGCAAATTATTCTAAAATTTAGAGTTAAGTTTTTTTTGTCCTTTTATAACGATTTACAAATAGCCAACCATAGCACAGTTTTTGGAACAAAACCATTCCAACTGTACTGTACTAACAGGAATGCAAAATTTCCCTACGACACCACACGGTACAAGTATGCTTGAACAAGCAACAGTTGGCGCTTGCACTATGACGAGCTTGGACGACGATGCTCTCGCTTTGGCTGCTGTTTGCCTTGTCCACAAGAAAGAAGAATGTGATTATGTGGAGCAAACAGTGGTTATTGAAAAGAAATACCTTGTCCCACATTCATTTATTAAGTGAACTGAAGATACTGTATATCCGCGTGATTGGCATAATTATATCAGAATGAACGAAGAAACTTATCTGAAGCTTTTGTCATTCGTAACACCTTTAATTAAAAAGAAGAATACGATCACGGACGGATATGTTTACATTCCATGTCTGCGGGAAGCCAAGGCTTTCCTAGCGCGAGGCACAGTGTTGCCAATTCTACACCGTAGCCACTAAGAGCAAGCAGCAAGACTGGAGAGAACTGTGTGCAATGTGCAATACTTGACACCTGCGTGACACGCGAACTGGCCGCCAGGGTGGACATGGAGTTCACGAGGAGTGATAGAGGAAGTAAGGTATTGGTTAAGAACCGTCAGCTATTGGTCAGTAGCGAAGAATGGTTATTGACGATTGACCTGCTTTAGATCACTAGACATGGTCCAAATGATGTCACCACATGTAGAGCTCACCCACGACTGACGTTTGCTTGCACAAGCTGGCACATCCTTGGTACACACGCTCTGTTTCGCTTGGACAAACGCGGCTTGTACAAGCTTGCATGATTTCAATTCAATCCATCTTCAAGCTGCTGGTACAATTAAAATGTTTGCGCAGAGTTATCCTACAGACGCTAAAGCCTGCTTGCACTCGTGAGGCAGAAGCAGAATGTTCACCCATTTTTCTACTTTAGGGGGTTCCTCTCCAGAAACGAGTGGTCACGTTCCATTGCATCTCTTGTCGTGATTAACGTAAATGATTCATGTAACGAATTGAATCAATTTGAAATATGATATCAAAGGAGACCGCTTACTACATCTAGCATGTCGTGTCGTGCAGCACATGATCCATCATTCCAATAAACAGAAAATATCGACCTATTGTTGGCCAATACTAATGACATCCATAAAAGGTGCGGTACCGGTTTGTGATGCTGATATGCTACGCCAAGGCCCACGCTCGCGAATGTACCGACTCTTTCACTCCGCAGCGTAGTCATGCGGTTAAATTGCTTACCGCCACCATGGGGAGCTGCAGCGAGTCCAGAGATCGGAGGTTCGAATCCCGGTGCTGACAACGGCTATGCTGAGTGTGGCTATTCCGCGGATTTTTCCCCTCAATCCTTCCAGGCAAATATTGGGACAGTGTCTTATTTCAAAACCTGGGCACCTACCTCATTCCCGATCCAAATAATTAGAGTTACACACACCACTACAGCAACACCTGTTATCAGACAGTAGTGTATCGACTAGCAATATTGGTGTCGCCTCGGAGGTCCGGGTTCGATTCCGGCTCTATTGTACTAAGAAATGCAATTCTGGTCTGAGGGTTGGAACGGGGTAGGCCTACACCCAGCCTCGTGAGGCAAAACTGAGAAGAGGCAGGTTCCAATCCCACTTCAGGCAAATGCCGAGATGGTTCCTAACTTGAAGTCACAACAACCTCCTTCCCCATCCTCACCTGAATTAGAAATACACATTAATACAGTCATCACAATTATGCACGTTGACACAATATTTCCCACACACACCTAAGTACATAGGACTAAATGACCACGATGACCAAGCCCCCCAAATGAAACAACAGCAGTTATCAAACAAATTCAACACACAGCCAAATGTCCGGGTAAGATGTTCCACACCCTAAAGATGAATTATTAACATTATTTTATTAGTATATTAATATTTTTATTATTATAAGCAACAATAACAACAACAAAACAACAATAGTTTAACTTCACATTTCCATGCAAACGATAGCCACTGATGACAGTGTTGGTACTACTGAAGAGTATGGATTGTTGTGGTTTGTGGATCTCGGTGGACAAATTGGTAAGGGACAAAGAAGTTTTTGAATATTTTGGTTTTGGATGAATCTTTCTACACAAAATTGGATACGATAAACAAAGAAATGTGGACGTAATAACTAACAATTAATAATAATAATAATAATAATAATAATAATAATAATAATAATAATAATTTGAAAGACAGACTACTAACAGGATATTTAATAATGCCTTATTACTAGGGCTCGGATTCAAGCATATTTGCATATTTTTTTCCTGAATAGTACACATTGAAAGAAGCCTTTCGGTGGTATTTTCACCTCTCTGGGATCAACAGAATTGAAATTTATCGAGCATATAAATGCATAAAAACGCGGTTTTCAGAATAGAAGCATATAAATGCATATTCTTGTGGTTTTCGTCTAAATAGTTTGTTTTTCTTTGAATTCTCCCCGGAATTCGGGCTCTGACAATCCTTAAGGTTCGAAAAAAGAAAAAATTATCGAAAACCCTATCTGGTGCGAATAATAGAACCGCAGGCTTTTAACCTTTTGTGAGATCGTTCTCGTCATTGAAACTTTTATTGACTTATTTAAGAAAATCATTCAAAACTGAAGACATAGAAAATTTCTTGTTGTACGGACCAATGCAGATCTACTTCATTGACTCGCCTACTCTGAACATTTTGTAAATGAACTTTTAAACTGTATCTTTTATAAGAGCACTTCTCTTATGTATACTTGTAAAACTTGAATGCGAGTATATTGCAGCGTATCATACATACAATTAGAAAATAAAGCTCGTATTTAAAGATATGTTATTGTTTTTTTCGTTTCACTTTCCTTTCTATAGTTTTTAACGTTGTTTTTCGAGCATATTCTGTATATTTAACCACATATAATGGGGGTTTCGAGCATATCTATCGAGCATATAATGGGTTTATAATGGGTTTTTCGAGCATATCTATCGAGCATAAAACACATGGTTTTCGAGCATATCTGGAGATTTAATCGAGCATATCGATCCGAGCCCTACTTATTACTAAATCTCTAGAATAACTGGAAAATCGAAATTGAATATGACCCTCAAGGAATCAAGGCAACAGACGAAATTTTATTTTTTATTGAAAGTACAGAGCACAAATTGTGCATAGGGTTAATAAATGTGAATATACATTAGTGTTTTCACCTTCCACCTTCACAAAATTTCACAATGTAAGGACCCTGGTTCTTACATGTGATTACGTGGTACCGACTACATTGTTTACCACATAATTTACAAGTACAGGATACGTCTATGTCATGAAAGTACTCGGTGACGCACAGTTTATGGTGGTACCCATGTACCGCCATCGAGTTAACGAAGTGTCGTAGGTCTTTATTTGTGTCAGTCCATACCCTATTCGTCATGGCTTCCGTTATGTAAAATTCGAGCCAGATTTCCTCTCTCTTTTTCACCCTCTCATGCATTAGTCTTTTCCAGGCGTCCGTAGATGGTAGTCCTCTCTTCGTCCGTAGGTCCTCAATGAAGAAGATCTCCTTGGCAAGTTCGTACACTAGTCTAGATTTTGCATATTTTGATAATCCCATGGTTGCTTTTAGGAAACGCGACTTCACTGCCTCGAGCATCCTCAAGTCCGTCAGGGTCAGTTTCTCCCAGATGATTTCTATCCCGTATGTGATGATGGGCGCTATTTTCTCGTCAAATCTCATAGCTGTTCCCAAAGAGAGCTTCGAGGGTGATTTAATGCCATATATGGCTTTAGTTGCCGCCGTTGCACAAAAGACTTGATGTGGACTCTGTAGGCTCTAGATGTTGTTTGCATTGTCAATCCTAAGTATGTGAATGTATTTACTGTCTTGAGGGGATTCAATCCTAGGTATATCCTGTCTCCCGATGCCTCTCTGCCACCTTTCGAAACGTCATTTTTACTGTTTTCTCTGTGTTAATTTTCATCTTGTTATCCTTTGCCCAACTGTCGAGATTTGTTACGGCTTCTCTCGACAGTTGGACGAAATTTTATGGGACAGGGCTAACTTCATAATGTTGGAGAACAAACATCATTTTGCTGCAAAAACACCCGGATGAAAGGCACCACAGCATGGACAGAAGAAAGTAAAAGCAAGCTTGTAGTTTTACGTGACCGTTAATCGCGAGATCATGAGCCACGGGACCTTCTTTTTACGTGGAATCCGAACCACAGGACATGGCATTTCACTTCGAAAATCATAGTGAGAGAATGAAGAGATTTTGGGAAGAGAAGAGAACAAATAAGATCAATTGCGCTACTCAGTTGGGCTTAACGTTGTAAAAAGAATCATAATAATTTATTACTTAAGTCCCTTTTAATTATTGTGGCTCTTCTAGACGCCAGGGTTCCGTATTTTGCCCTGCAGGGGATTTTATACATTCCAATGAATTTCTCCCATTTAAGCCTCCTCAAAATGCCAATCCCGCAACTTTCTTTTTTTTCAACCTTGGGATCAGCAGGCGAAAACATAACCGCTGCGCCACGCAGGGAACACTCATTGCATTTTAAGTCTTTCAGTCTTACATTTCAACGTGTTTTTTGGGGGACTGGACACAGATTTCTTCGATGCAGCATCGAAGCCTCGTTGTACCGCTGAAGGAAGTGTTTGGACAGGAATGATGACTATATTGATTAGTAAGGTTCGGAAGTTTAAGACCTGAAGAAGTAGAAAATATGCAAGCATATATGCCCTAAAAACTAGGTAAATATGACCTAAAAACTATAAAATATGACCTAAAAATCTATGAAATCCTATTGAAAGGCGGAAGCACACTATCGTCATGTTCCGTGACCTCATGCGTACAGTGTCGCAAGCGCCTTCTTGGAATCAGGTCTTCTAAACCTGCTATCTGCCTATTCCGGGAAAAGAAAGAAAAATATATCTACTACACTATTCGGAAATCCTGTGTTTGATACTCGACGCAAACCTTGTTTGTACCTTGTTAACGACAACTCAATTTAAACAAAAATGCTGAAATTATAACCAAATATGACCTTATATCAAATATGTCCAAAACAATAAAAATGGCCGAAATATGCATTTATAGGCAACATCAAATTGCTTTAAACGTGGTCAGGGACC
Organism: Meconema thalassinum; assembly: GCA_946902985.2. Lineage (NCBI taxonomy): Eukaryota > Metazoa > Arthropoda > Insecta > Orthoptera > Tettigoniidae > Meconema > Meconema thalassinum. The sequence goes on from OX336391.1 coordinate 491,151,116, forward strand.
CGTCATTCAAACTTATTTTTCAGATTTCGGGTAAAATCAGCTCAGGAAAAAAATATGACTTTTCCTTAACATTCGAACCTTATTGATTAGTAAAGTATAGGCTTATCGGCGAGCTGTTGATGTGTATCCTTCTGTCTGTAAAAATAAATGTACGCATTTATTATAAAACAGCACGAAACCTAAATAACGTAAAACTTCGTAGAAATTCAGAAAAAGGTAGGGTGTTGCCGACCCAACAAATAAACAAATACACTTAGCCTACAAGGGCCTACTTACATACCACTGGGTTGTGATATTCCAGAGCATAACTTAATCTTACTGATGCCTGTTCGTGAGGTTCTTAGTTCGACCCCGTGGCTGGATGGCTTTGAAACTGGATAATTGGTGTAACAGATAATTTACGATGAATATAAGGCTTGACCAAGGTTATTAGCTTCATCCCACAAGACAGACTCGGTAGAACTCACGGTTAAATGCCATCTGGTGTCGAACCCATAATGGAGAAGCAATCTTACCGAGGTCAGCACACGCTTCGTTGTCGTATTAATGAAGATAAATATTGCAGCCGAGTCATTATTTTGCGCCAATAGCTACCAAACCAGTTACTGGGCAACATAATTATATTTACGGCATATAACATGATAGCGCATGTCACAAAGCAGTATGGTATTACAATGTGACATGTTGTGTACGTCTAAAGCAAGGATATTAGCACTGAGTTGCTGTGAAAAATATATCTCGTCTTCAAGTGACACTAACACCTTCTTTCATGTGGGACTAGTTTTCTAGGACTCATTTCGATTAGCATTCTTTGAGGGCAGGTCGTAGCATGTGCGGATAAGTTAAGGTTCACATCCATCACAAACTAAATTGAAAATCTTTTGGGTTTTGTGCTTATCAGTTTATTTAAAGTCACGTGGATGAACGTATTTTAATAGACTTATCACCATACAAAATTGCAGGTTGATTGCTATAATATTTTCGGAGGTAATGAGAACCGGTGAAATATTCCGAATGGCCGCCATATTATATTATTATTTCATACGTGAATTGTCGAGTTATGTGCAAGCAGATAAAGTTTATTATGGCGGTACGTTATACAAACTTTCATTTTGATTGTTTGATAAGGACACAAGAGTTAAAAGAAACAAGATTTTTAATTACAGCCGCCTTCCTGAATTTCTCAAAACAATTGAATTTAACTAAACGACAGTGCTTTAACACTTGTAGGCCTATAACTACACCGTGTCACGTTTCACTGCGCACTGATGATTAAGTCGCGAGAAAAGTCCATCTTCGGTGGCGTAGCATGCTGAACTGCTAAGCCCAAGATCGCTGGTTCTAACCCGGCAGTAGGCGTCGGATTCTTAAGATCGTTAAAATCCTTCAGTATACCTTCCTTCGGAGGGGAAGTAAAGCCAGCGGGCCCATGTCATTCAATTATGGCATGTAAAAGAACCTACCACTGCAATTGATAGGCCTACTGTAGTGTGTGGCCAAATGTGTAGGTTATATTTTGCTGGTTAGAAACGCTCTATCGAGTTCCAACGTTAGCCACTAGGTATTAGTGACAGCGGCATCTGGTAGCCAAAGTTGGAACTACTTGAAATTGAACTTGCTGGGAGCCTACGGGTGTTCAGTTAAAATACCCCACTATGGCCATTGGCTGCAATTCAAATATAATAAAAATGTGTCACTTATCAGGAAACGGTGAAACCCGACAAATTTTAACAGTCGCCATTTTTTATATATGGTGACTTATGAGAACTACACAGGGCCAAAAATTGTGGGTCTGTCTGTGTGTGAGTCTCTGTGTGTGTGAGTGTGTGTACTCTGAACGTCTGTCCACCCCCACCCCCTATCAATTCGAACACGGTGTAACCGAATTGAACCAAATTTGGTACAGAGGTATAACTAGTAAAGGGCACCTCAGTGTCATGTTTTATATCGCAGCCATCTTGACGGAAACGGAATGGCGGTCACCCAAATGTTCAACGCTTAGGTCAAATTACGTCCAACCTAATCACATGATGTCTACCAAATTTTGCAACATTATACCTTTGTGTATGAAGAATCTTTTGACCAAACTACAAGGTCATCAGCCCAATACTTTGTGGATGGCGGCCATGTATGTGTGCAAATCGATTCTCCCTATCAATTCAAACACGGTGAAACTGAATTGAACGAAATTTGGTACAAAGGTAGCACTAGCAAAGAAAACCTCAGTGTCATGTTTTATATCGCCGCCATCTTAACGAAAACGTAATGGCGGCCACCCAAATATTAAAAGCTTACATCAAATTACGACCAACCTAATCATCTGATCTCTACCAAACTTTGCAATATAATACCTTTATGTATGTAGCTTCTTTTGACCAAACTACAAGGTCATCAACTCAATACCTTGTGGATGGCGTCCATGTATGTGTGAAAATCGATTCTCCCTATCAATTCAATCACGGTAAACCGAATTGAACGAAATTTGGTTCAGAGGTAGCACTAGCAAGTATCGTTAGTAGAATATGGTAGAATCGGTGATAAAAAATTGTTTACACTTGAAGGTGTTCAGCTGGACCGACCCCGTTAATTGCAGTAACAATTCCGGAGATATTGCATGCCAGTGAATCATTTGGCTCGGCCATATTGGATTTGTGACGCTAATTAAAATTTAAAGACAAACGCGGTCGAGGTCGAACGAGGTAATAGGAAGTCCTTATAAAATTTCATTGATATCGCTCAAACCGTTTAGATTTTATTAGGGACACACACACACACTCGTCCAAAATAGTGATCCCTTAAGTCTATACTGTATTTCGTAAGATAAAATTATCTGGTCTGTCAGCATTCCATGTATCATGGTTTAATAATACAGGGCAAGTCTGATGTAGTGCGGTGAATTTAAAACCAATCCCATTCACAGGCACTGAACTGCATTTTTGAGGCCAATAAAAGCAGCAACAAAACTGTTTTAGTTGATTCATTCGAGGGATTCGTAGTTATTCATCCCCATGCACCTGGGTGTGTGCCTGATGATCTGTGTTGTTGTGGTATCTATATTAGTGTGTGTATTTGTAATTAAGTTTAGGATTGGGAAGGAGGTGGCCGTAGCCTTCAGGCATCCAGGCATTTCCCTGGTGGAAAAGAGGGGCGTAATGGTACAGTGGTCAAGCTGCTTGTCTCAGTCAATGCATGCGAGATTTTCGAAACTGAAATGTCACGTCTTGTGGTTTGGATTCCTCGTAAGAAATTATGTACCGTGGCTTATGATCGCGAGATTAATGGTCACGTACAACTAGGACTGTGTTCAACAAAATTGGAAAAAATTTAAAAGTCCTGAGTTAAAATTAACTACAAAAATGAGACTTCTTCGATGCTATTTGTTTTCTGTTCTTCATTACGGAGTAGAAACATGGACTTAAAGAAAATCACTCAATAAAAAAAAATTAGAGGCTTTTTAGATGTGACTCTTGGAGTATCATGGACAGATCATATCACAAATGCCAAGATCCTTCGAATAATGGGAACGGATATGGAAGTACTGGTCACTGTAAAAACGAGAAAGATGCAATACCTCGGTCACATTATGCGCAACAGAAGCAGATACCATCTACTGCAAGAAATTATGCAAGGAAAAATACTCACAAAGAGAAATGTTGGCAGGAGATGAATGTCCTGGCTAAAAACCTCAGAGACTAGACTCTCAAGACATCGGAAGAGTTATTCCAAACGAGAACAGAGAAAGCACAGCCAACATGGTTGCCGACATCCGGAACGGATAATGACTAGAGGAAGAAGAAGAAGAAGAAGAAGAAGAAGAAGACCAAAAAATTCAATTCCAGGATGACTAGGTGGGAACCGAACCTACCTCTGGTCATGTTTGCCTCACGAAACTGATGGAACCTCTTTCGAATTCTCAGACCAGAATTGAAAAATCTTGGCTGTACCGGAAATCAAACCCAAGACCTTTGCGACCGGAGTCTCAATACCTACCCCGAGACTAAAGAAGACTGGAGGAAATAGTCATCTCTAACTGGGTCCTGAAGCCATGGACCATGTTGGAAATTTATATTTTCATAGGGAGTGGGGAGGTAAATCTCGTCTTGTAGAAATCGCATCCTGCACTAAACAAAGTGTAAATTGAGCGGAGGAAGTACCGTGTACCGACTCACAGCTGGCGTTGAAGGAACACGATATTATCAGTGAAGCTTAGGTTACGCTGCATGTGTTTGTAGACACCAACAGACAGACCATGCTGCACCGACTGCTCTGCAAAATGCATCGCTCAAGGCTTATGACGTCAACGCAGCCAGCATAGCAACACCTTGGTTCAAATTGCTGTTAGTTAACCCGAGAAAGACAACGTTGGATACAAGGAACATTAATGAATAATGATAATGCGCAGTCATTTTTATGACTATATTTTCTAGCAATAGGAAAGGAGATATTTTGATTGTTATTTTGGTAAATGAAGAGCCGAGGAGAGCAATGGCGAGCCCTAAGACTAGATCAATGGGCTTTACAGTGAAACACTTAAAATAATATTTTCCTTCTTTTAACTCACATTTCTAATTATGGCTAGCCTATGCGGAATGATTTATAAGGCAATAGGTATCTTGGTTTTCAGTAATTTCACTTGCTCTGTGTCTGTGTCTGTTCTGTTTTCTTTTGTCTAGGAACTCTCCTCAATTGGCAACGCTGTCTTCCGCACTGTATTGACAAAAAATTACCTCTTTCTTGAATTTAAAATATCCATTTAGCGATCTCTCTCTCTATCTATCTATCGTGGCTTTTAGTGCCAGGAGTGTCCGACGATAAATATAGGGGATAATTTTTTTTTTTAATATGCAAAATTGGACATTGGTTTGATTGAAATGTAATATTTCTGCTCTATAACGGCTCAACATCCTCAAAAGTTTAGTCATTTCTCCCATTTGATATACTGTGCCTCCGTGGCTTAGGCGGCAGCACGCCGGCCTCTCACCGCTGAGTCCGTGGTTCAAATCCCGGTCACTCCATGTGAGATCTGTGCTGGACAAAACGGTGGCAGACAGGCTTTTATCCGGGTACTCCGGTTGTCCCTGTCAATATTTCATTCCAGCAACACTCTCCACTATCATTTCATTTCATCTGTCATTCATTTAATCATTGCCCCAGAGGAGTGCGTCAGTCCTCGGTAGCCGGCACAGTTCATATCCTCGCCGCTAGATAGGGGCTTCATTCATTCCATTCCTGACCCGGTCGGAGACTGGAAGCAGGCTGTGGATTTTTATTTTCATTCCATAACAAAAATTAAAATGCAATGCTATTTCCAAAATTTCAGAGTAACTACTACTTCAATATTTTGAGACTGGCTGCTTCGCTTAAGGTTGCAGGATCGAATTCTGGTGCAGTCACTTGGCATTTGAGGGTGCCTTGTCAGTAGATTTACAGGCAAGTTAATGATCCCCTTTGGGGCAAAATTCCGACACCCCGGCGTCTCTAAAAGCCCAATAACAATAACCAATAACATTATTATTATTATTATTCAATATTTTGAAAGGATTTTTCTTTGTATCCGTAGAAAAGTATGGGTTAAATTTACGTTAATTACGGAGAGTGGGGCTTCCTCCTCCGGGCCCCGGGGCAACTGCCACATTTGCACCGCCCTCTCGTCGGGCGGGATAAATGTTTTATGTGTCGGTTGTGCGCTAAGACTCAAAAACTGCTCTCTATTACACGGGATTTCGGTATTGACTTATTCATCACAAGCTACGTAACTCATCGTCCATTTTGACTGCAGCAGATATTCTCTTGGCGCGTTATAATTATGCCCTCCTCGTGGTGTAGTGGGTCGCATTCTTGGCTATCATGGTGGACATTCAGGTTTGACACCAGGCACTGCTATAAAATTCAATTGTGGTCTGAGGGCTGGAATGGGGGTACACTCAGCCTCGTGAGGCAGAACTGAAATTCCCACCTCGGCCACCTTGGAAGTGCTTTCCATTGTTTCCCACTTCAACTCCAGGTAAATGCCGGGATCGTACGCTACCTACTGAATATTAAGTGCGCAGCTACCTCGTACCCTAATCGTAGCCCCAAATACAAATACCCACATCAGAACGCCATCACAGAGACACAGGTTTTGACTAGTAAGTCATGAACACCAACAGTTAGACCACATCCTTTGTCCATGGCCGACTGGATGCGAACTACGCTCTCTATACCGGCTTTGACATTCCCAGTTAGAACCCATGCATAACTTGTAATTGAAAAAAATTCTCTAGTTGCCGATAGAGCGCACCCCCAACCTATGTATAGGCATGATTAGTCAACAGCTGTGCAGTACGTTTATTAAATGTGTTTCTCATAGTGATACGTTTAGAGCAACAAAGTTTTGTTTCAGTTTATTATTGTAAGTAGTCGGTATTAATATACTGAATTCCTACGTTGTTTGGAGTGTTTGCTGAAAAAATTGTAAAATACTGGGGCAAATTAAAAACTATGGTTTGAACGCCGATGCTCAACTCCAGTATGCCATACTGTTTTGTGCCATTTTGCACTTCGAATAGGAAGAAAATAGGAGGTGTGCTTTCATTTCACGAGTTTCCGTGTGACAGAGATAGGTGTGATGATTGGCTTAACGTGATTTGCCCCGATAACTTTGTTCCGGACACAAACTCTCCTTCGTCTGTTGTATGTAGTCGTCATATTAAGAGTCCCGAGTCGTAGTTGTGAACGTAGTTATTTATTGAGGTTTTTAGGGGCGGAACTACGAGGTCATCTAACCCTGCAGTTGTGATCGTTTAATCGTTCACCATGGCTGCGAGGGCAGCTGTAGCAAGTCCAGAGATCGTACGTACAAAACGCAGCACCAACCGAAAATAACCTGAGTGTGGTTTTTCTACACACCATCCTGGCAAATGCCGGGTTAGTACTTGACCACTGCTAGTAAAGCACATGTTATTAAGGACTTCCTGGCCTCTGAGCCCTACGAAGATATCCAATTAACTACGGAATCAACCGTCCAGTGCATACCCATAAGGTATCTTCTGAAAAATGGGTATCATACTGTTTTCTTGCGATTCTGTTGAATCATTCTTCACAACATCCCCCAGGGGCTCACGACTAGTTGAACGTGGGTTTGGTGACCACGGGACCCCAGCTGAGTCCGGTATTGCTTGCACTTACTTGTGCCGGGCTCCTTTCTGTTATCTTTCATGTCAACCACCCTTGGTCGCCTCTCGTTCACTTACGACATTACGACACTCCCCTTCCCTCAGGGGCTTACAACTTGTGGGACATTGGTTGGCGACCAGGGGGCCCCAGCTGAGTTCGCGATTGCTTCCACTTAATTGTGCATATTTCCTGTCGACCTCCCATGATCAACTCGTGTTCTCTACCTGCCCTGGCGGTATTAGGATATCCGAGGTCTAGGGAGTCTTTCAAATTCCCGCCTTAATTGGATCTTGTCTCATCTTTCTTGATACCCTCATTCTTCAAAGGGACGACCTGTTGTTTTTCTTTTCATCATATCTCCTGCTTTCTGCACAAGGTCATAAAAGAGGCAGGGTGTGTGTAGCCCCACCACTGAAGGTGCACCCTGGATAGTGATACACCCTCAAAGGTTCACGGCTGTTGAGTTTGGGAGGATACCTGAGCTGGATCTGTTTTTTTTCCCTTTTTCCAGGGACTCTGGGGTGGACTCTCTCCTATTTCCCTTCCTATCTGCCTTTCATGGCTCTACATCCTTCTAAATCCGTCAATTCTCATTTTTCAAGGGTTGAGGGCATTTCTTTTACCTATATTTTATTTCCCAAATTCCTTTCTTTTTGTCCTTTTCTTCTCCTAATCGGCAAGTTAGTTGTAAGTTGTATGTAGTTAGTTTTAGTTCTCGTGTTCATTTCATCATCATATTTCATTTTCACACCGTTGCTCTGCAGAATAATTACTGGTTGCCTGATAACTACTCCTGTCCACAATCTACATTCCTAGGCAGGAATAGCCTCTCCTGAGGTACGCCGTGAGGTCATAGCACAAACGGAACGAAAAAGTCCGCAGAGGACCATCCTCACCCTCTCTTTGGTCACCAGCCTCCAAGAAGGCGGCTAAAATCAAGGAAAAGTTTTCTGCCTACTACAAAACCCGAGGTCGCCAGAATACTGCTATCTCAATCCACCATACCACCAGATTGGATGAAGGCCAAGGCAAGGCTTCCAGCAGGCCACAACAACAACTGGGAAACTTGGCGGTCACTCAACAGACTTCGGAGTGGTGTTGGGAGCTGCAAAGTCAATCTCCACAAATGGGGATACCTGCAGGAATCGGAACTCTGTGAGTGTGGGAAGAGACAGACCATGGTACACCTGTGTTCATGTGAACTGTGCCCGTACTCTTGCACAATGCAATTCAGATGGAACAAGATGTTCAGTAAAGAACATATAGCCTACTTTCTCCTAAATGCATGGGTATTGTTATAACTCTTTGTCCTTTTCAAGGAGTATGATTGAATGTTGGTTGTAGGAGCTTGTTGAAATACAACGTGCTATAGGGATATTAAACATGAATATGAGGTGCCCTTTGCTAGTGCTACCTCTGTACCAAATTTCGTTCAATTCGGTTTCACCGTGTTTGAATTGATAGGGGGAATCGATTTGCACACATACTTGGCCACCATCTGCAAACTATTGGGCTGATGTTCTTGCAGTTTGGTCAGAATATGTTTCCCACATAAAGATATGGTGTTGCAAAATTAGGTAGAGACTAGATTATTAGGTTGGTCGTAATTACATTTTAGCTTTTAACATTTGGGTGGCCGCGATTACGTTTCCATCAAGATAGCGGTGATATAAAACATGACACTGAGGTGCCCTTTGCTAGTGCTACCTCTATACCAAATTTCGTTCCATTTGGTTTCAGCGTGCTTGAATTAATAGGGGGAATCGATTCTGACACAAATATGGCCGCCATCCACAAACTATTAGGCGAATGACCTATTAGATTGGTCAAAGGATGCTCCCTCCATAAAGGTATGTAGTTGCAAAACTTGGTAGAGATCGGATGATTAGGTTAATCGTAATTTGATTTAAGCTTTGAACATTTGTGTGGCCGCCATTACGTTTCTGTCAAGGTGGCGCCGATATAAAACATGACACTGAGGTGCCCTTTGCTATTGCTACCTCTGTACCAAATTTCGTTCATTCGGTTCCACCGTGTTCGAATTAATAGGGGGAATCAATTTCGACATAAAGATGGCCGCCATCCGCAAACTATTAGGCTAATAACCTACTAGATTGGTCAAAGGATGCTCCCTCCATAAAGGTATGTAGTTGCAAACTTTGGTAGAGATCGGATGATTAGGTTAATCGTAATTTGATTTAAGCTTTGAACATTCGTGTGGCCGCCATTACGTTTCAGTCAAGATGGCGGCGATATAAAACATGACACTGAGGTGCCCTTTGCTAGTACTACCTCTGTACCAAATTTCGTTCCATTCGGTTCCACCGTGTTCGAATTAATAGGGGGAATCAATTTTGTCATAAAGATGGCCTCCATCCGCAAACTATTAGGTGGATGACCTATTAGATTGGTCAAAGGATGCTCCCTCCATAAAGGTATGTAGTTGCAAAATTTGGTAGAGATCGAATGATTAGGTTAATCGTAATTTGATTTAAGCTTTGAACATTTGTGTGGTCGCCATTACGTTTCAGTCAAGATGGCGGCGATATAAAACATGACACTGAGGTGCCCTTTGCTAGTGCTACCTCTGTACCAAATTTCGTTCCATTCGGTTCCACCGTGTTCGAATTAATAGGGGGAATCAATTTTGACATAAAGATGGCCGCCATCCGCAAACTATCAGGTGAATGACCTATCAGATTGGTCAAAGGATGCTCCCTCCATAAAGGTATGTAGTTGCAAAATTTGGTAGAGATCGGATGATTAGGTTAATCGTAATTTGATTTAATCTTTGAACATTTGTGTGGCCGCCATTACGTTTCCGTCAAGATGGCGGCGATATAAAACATGACACTGAGGTGCCTTTTGTTAGTACTACCTCTGTACCAAATTTCGTTCCATTCGGTTGCACCGTGTTCGAATTAACAGGGGAATCGATTTTCACACAAAGATGGCCGCCATCCGCAAACTATTACGCTGATGACCTATTGGTTTAGTCAAAGAATGCTCCCCCCATAAAGGTATGTTGTTGCAAAATTTGGTGGAGATCGGATGATTAGGTTAATCGTAATTTGATATAAGCTTTGAAAATTTGTGTGGCCGCCATTACGTTTCCGTCAAGATGGCGGCGATATAAAACATGACACTGAGGTGCCCTTTGTTAGTACTACCTCTGTACCAAATTTCGTTCCATTCGGTTGCACCGTGTTCGAATTAATAGGGGGAATCGATTTTCACACAAAGATGGCCGCCATCCGCAAACTATTACGCTGATGACCTATTGGTTTGGTCAAAGGATGCTCCCCCCATAAAGGTATGTCGTTGCAAAATTTGGTAGAGATCGGATGATTAGGTTAGTCGTAATTTGATTTAAGCTTTGAACATTTGTGTGGCCGCCATTACGTTTCCGTCAAGATGGCGGCGATATAAAACATGACACTTAGGTGTCCTTTGCTAGTGCTACCTTTGTACCAAATTTCGTTCAATTCGCATTCACCGTGTTCGAATTGATAGGGGGGGGGGGACAGACATTCAGAGTACACACACTCACACACACACACACACACAGACACACACACACACAGACTCACACACACACATACACACACACAGACAGACACACTTTTTTCGCCCTGTGTTGATCTCATAAGTCTACTTTCTTTTTTTGCAAAAATCGAAAGTAGGCTAAAAACGCACATTTCTGATCCAAAATACTCACAAAGTGCAATTGAAATTCAAAATGCTTACAAAATGCAATTGAAATTGAAAATGCTTACAAAATGTATGGTAGATTCAAACTAATTTGGATGGGCAATACTTACAAAATGCAATATAGATTGAAAATACTTACAAAATGTAATTTAGATTCAAAATACCCCAAAATGCAATTGAGAATCAAAATACTTGCAAAATGCCCACCATACAAAATGCAATTTAGATTGAAAATACTTGCAAAAAGTAGTTTAGGTTGAAATACTTACAAAATGCAATTGAAATTCAAAATACTCGCAATTGAAATTCAAAATACTCACTAAAGTCCCAGGCCCTATATTGAAAGACTTACTAAAAATCAATTTAGATTGTCAATCCTTACAAAATGCAATTGAGGGTGAAAATATTCGTAAAATGAAATTTAGATCGAAAAAACTTGCAAAATGCAACGTAGATTGAAAATAACTACAAAATGGAGTGTAGAGGCAAAAAATTCGCTAAATGGAATTTAGATACACGGGGAGCCAATTAACAAAAACAGTGCGGGAATCTTAAAGAGAAAAGGAAATATAATGAAAAGAAAACAAGAGGTCTGACCCCTCGAAGAAAGAGGGATCACGAAAGATGTGACAAGGGCCAATTACGGCGGGAAAGGGAAAGACTCCCTACCGGTAGGCCTCGGATACCCTAATACCGTCGGGGTTGGAAGAGAACTAGAGTTGACCAAGGGAGGTCGACAGGGAAGAAGACTGAGTGGAGCCCTGCACAAGTAAGTGGAAGCAATGCCGGATTCAGCTGGGGTCCCGTGGTCGCCAAACCACGTCCCACTAGATGTGAGCCCTTGGGGGAACGAGCGTTAGTGTTGACCCATACAAGACCAAATCAAAATCGAAATATCTACTTCCGTTTTGACTGACAAGTCATGAACACTAACCGTTAGACCACATCCTTTGCCGTACGTAGTTCATTAAATTGATGTTAAGAGTATTATTTATTTTCTTTCTTGTTATCCTAAAATCTTAATTCCCAAGTAATGTTTTCAACATTAAGTTCCCAGCCTAAGGGCTAAAACTGTGAATTTTAAAAATTAATACTGTAATAATAATAATAATAATAATAATTTATTTATCGTATGGCTTTTAGTGCCGGGAGTGTCCGAGGACATGTTCGGCTTGCCTGAGTTTGTAGCTTCTTCCAGCGGACACCCTAAAGGGTGAGCTACAAGTTCCGTTCAATTTCAAGTAGTTCCAACTTTCGCCACCAGATATCAATGATACCTAGTGGTGAACGTTGGAACTTTGATAGAGCGTTCTGACGAAATCTAACCTAACAAATTTTGCTTTACACAAGTTTAGTCTGTGAAAGGATCTTTTACATGCCATAAATCTATGACATGGGACCGCCGGCTTTACTTCCCCTCCGAAGGAAGGCATACTGAAGGATTTTTAACGCTCTTAAAAAATCCGACGACTTAATAATAATAATAATAATAATAATAATAATAATAATAATAATATCGTATGGCCTCGGGTGCCGGGTGCAAGCTTTTTAATTTGACACCCAGAGGGTAGCTTGCATGTCGAATTTCGTTGTTCCTTGAACCACTATGAAAGTCAAGGAGGTTAGATATCTAAGCTCCTTGAACACTATAGCGCTTTTTAGTAGAGAAATACCGACTGTAGTGGCTACGCGCGCTAAAGCGCTGCGTTAGGTCAAGGGGCCAAGCTCTCTGCTAACTCGGTAGACGCGTGGGTTCGAGCCCCACCGTCGGCTGTCCTTGAAATGTTTTTCCGTGGTTTCCCATTTTCAACACCAGGCAAATGCTGGGACAGTACCTTCTGACAGGCCACGGCCGCTTCCTTCCCCATCCTTGCACAGTTTCATTCATCTTCATCCATTCCATCTCTCATCCCGACGCGCAGGTCGCCCACGGGCGTCGACTAGAAAGACCTGCACTCGGCCTCTCAGGAGGCTACACGACAAAAAAAAAAAAACTAGAGAAATGAGGAACTTTGTGTTGGCGGAAACTCCCGAGATTAATTTTGCCATTATGAACACGGCCTACATGCCAACATGGTATGACATGCGCGTCGTATTTTTGCCGCCTTTCAAAAAAAAATCACTTACCACGGCCAGGAGCGAACCTGCAATCTTGGGGTTAGTAGACCGACACGCTATCCACTCACCTACCGTGGCAAGCTTTTTAAAAATTAATAAATAATGATCGTGTGCCCTCCGTAGAGGCCGAGTGCAGGTCTTCCTAGTTGGTGCCCGTGGGCGACCTGCGCGTCGTAATGAGGATGATGTGATGATGAAGACGGCACATACACCCAGTCCCCGAGCCACGGGAATTAACCCCAGGAGATTAAAATCCCTGGTGACTCGGCCGGGAATCGAAACCGGGGCACTTTGGACCAAAGCCTAGCGCGCTAACCATTAAGCCCGGAGCTGGACTTAAAAAAAATAAGAACACACCTGTACAATAATTTTGTTACATTAAATACCTGGCATTGCCTAAATGTGTATGTATTGTAGATCTGGCATCAGCGCATACACACTATAATGGTAAATTCACATCATTGGCAACACTGTCGCTAAGACTGTCTTTGTATTTACCGAACACAAACATAGGAAGAGTTTTAGTGTTCATTACCACCGCGAATGTTTGCCAAACATTTGAAGCATGTGCACGTTACGCAACTGTTTTTCCTGACCTTTCTCAAAGCGGGCGGCTTGTCCGTCTGACCTTGGGGAAATGGCGGCTATCGCAGCAACAGCAGCAGCCCACTCCCTTGCGTCACGCTATTATCCGGGACAGGCAATGCTCCGGTTATGGCAGTGCGTGGTAGTCTCTTCCCCTTTCCCCTTGCACACTGCTTTTTGCATATAGTTGAAGAGAGCAGGTGTTCGTTCATACAGCTCAATCTCCCTTCGTCTCTACACGGAAAACATAGGAAGATTTAAGTAGTTCCTTTCCATCAATTTCTTTTGAATAAAATCTTCCTTATATTTAGGGGCTGGTGACCTTGATGTTCCTCCCTTTAAAAATAACATTATGATGATGATAATTGTAGTTTTAAGGTGCCTACCATTTGGGTTATCCGCCCCTAATGGTCTGAGTGATAGCGAAAATGACAATGAAAAGGAAATGAAAATTAAGCTGGTCTGAAAATACAACAACAACAAAAATGGAACTCAGACTGAAATGACTCTCAAAACGTGGAGTGGAAATACTTACAAAAGGTAATTTAGAAGGAAAATACTCCCAAAAGGAATTTAGATTGAGAATGTGCACAAAATGCAGTTTAGGTTTAAAACACTTACAAAATGCAACGCACATTCCAAATACTCACAAAATGCAGTTGAAATTCAAAATACGTACAAAATACAATTGAAATTCAAAATACGTACAAAATACAATTGAGGTTCAAAATACTTTCAAAATGCAATTGAAATTGAAAATACACAATTCAAGTTAAATTGAAAAAGGCCGGTTCAGATTCAAAATACTCACAAAGTAAAATTGGAATTCAAAATACTTACAAAATGCAATTGAAATTGAAAATGCTTACAAAATGTATGTATGGTAGATTCAAAATACTCACAATATGTGGAAGCCCGCGATACCGTACTGACAAAATGCAATTGAGATTGAAAATACTTACAAAATGGAATTTAGATCGAAAATACTTACAAAATGTGGTTGAGATTCAAAATACTCACAAAATGTAAGTTAGAGACACGGGGGCCAATTCATAAAAACAGAGCGGGAATCTTAATTAAAGATACAAGGAACTATAATGAAAAGAAAAAGAAGGCTGATCCCTAGAAGAATGAGGGATCAGGAAAGATGAGAGAAGGGCCAATGAAGGCGGGAGAGGAAGAGACTCCCTAGGCCTCAGATACCCTCATTCCGTCGGGATCAGAAGATGATGATGATGATGATGATAATTGTTTTAAAGGGCCTAACATCTAGGTTCGATGGTTTCGGTGGTAGTGAAAGATGGCATGAGAATGAAAACTATAACTAATACCAACTACAAACATACAGACTAGAAGAAGAAATGGTAAACTAATAAAAGGATAAAGCAAATAAAGGACAGGAAGAAAAGAAATGCCCTCAACCCTCGAAGAATGAGGATTGAGGGACTTGGAAGGAAGAAGAGCCATGAAAGGCAGGTAGGAAAGGGGAAAGAGTAGGGGGCCCGCCCCAAGGTCAGAGGAGAAAAGGGGGCAAAACGGACCCAGCTCAGGAATCCCTCGGGGTCGCCAAATCCCAAACCCACCAGCCTTGAGCCCTTGAGGGTGTAGCACTATCCAGAGTGCAACAGAAGGGGGTCAGAAGAAAACAAGAGTGAACCAAGAGAGGTCGACAGGAAAGAAGACGAAGAGGAGCCTGGCACAAGTAAGTGGATGCAATGCTGGACTCAGCTGGTGTCCCGTGGTCGCCAACCCACGTCCCACTAGATGTGAGTCCCTCGGGTATTAAAAATAACAACCATCTCCATTTTTAGCCTATTTTCAATTTTGAAATAAAATAGGCTTATGAGATCACCTTTTGTCCGTGTGTGTGTGCGCGCGCGCGCGTGTGTGTGTGTGAGGTGTGTTTGTGTGTCCCCCTAATAAATTGTAATCGGCTGGAGCGATTTCAATGAAACTCGGTAAGTTCATAGCACTATTCCGGGCGACCCCGACCGTGCCCTTCAAATTTTGTTACGTCTCACCAATCCAACATGGCGGCTATGCGAAATATTTCACCAGCACTCAATATCTCCGAAACTATTCCCGATATCGCCCTGGAATTTATTACGGTGATAAAGGGAACTACTAAAAGTTCACCAATGTGACTTTTGAAAACCTGGTAACTACAAAACCAACATGGCGGCCACGGGAATTCGCGATATTTAAATGGACGTTTCTCGCGATTTAACCAACCAAACGCAATAAAACTTGGTACAGTATATGTTTATACACATTGTAATGCACCGACATCTAACTTCGTTCAATTGTTTTCATAACCACAAGATGGCGGATGTGCAAAATATTTCACCGGCATTCTATATCTCTGAAATTATTAGCGGTATCACCCGGAAATTTTGTAAGGAGATAAAGGGCACTACTGGAATTTCATCTAAAACACTTTCAAAATCCGGTTAACTTCAAAACGAACATGGCGGCCAAGCGAATTTGAAAATTTTAAGTAGACCTTTCACGCGATTTATTGTTCCAAACGCAATGTTTATACACATTGTAATGCACTGGTATCTAATTTAGGTCAATTGTTTACATAACCTCAAGATGGCGGCTGTGTGAATTTTAAAATTAAGTTTTTATTTCTTGTGTCGTAATCATGCGATCGAAGTGAAAGTTTGAATAATGAACCTACGCAATAGTTTTCCTTTATTGGTACATGACTCTATGGCCCATACATTTAACAATCCAACATGGCGACCATCTTAAATATTTAGACGGCTCTGTGTATCTACGAATCTATTATAGCAATCAAACTGATTTTTTTATGTTCATGGCGACTATCAATTTAAGTTCACCTATAGGACTTTAAATAACCTGGTGATCACAAATCCAACATGGCGGCGACGCGAAGTATAAATATTCACATAGTCGTTTCTCGCAATTTAACCATTCGAGTGCAGTAAAACTTTGCAAGTTAAATGCTTATACGAATGTTAATCCACTGGCATCTCATTAATTTCAATTGTTTCCATAACCACAAGATGGCACCTGTGCGAAATTTTAAAATATCCTTGTTACTTCTTGTGTCCTAATCATGCGATTGAAGTTTGAATGCTACACGTACACAATAATCTTCATGTAACAGTCCATAACTCTAGGACCTACTGAACCCATGGGCCATAGGGTCCATGAAGGTCGAACCCATGTCCTTAAGGAAGAAATGAAAGAAACGTATAGTTTCATAAAGGAACGGAGAGAGATTTTAAGCCAGGATTATAGCTTAACGTTGTGCAAGCGACTAGGGACAGATGTTCCTTAGATGAGATCACCCCACTCGACATTCAAGAGAGGGCTGGTCACGAGTATTAATAACTGAATGGAAATTTCCACCGTGATAGACAAGGAAGCCTGAATCGGAATTCGAGCTAACGTTGCTGGAAATTGACAACGCCGCTTATGCGCCAGAAGAGGAATAATTAAAATTAACACGTTTACGAGCATAATAATGAGTAAACAAGCACAGTACAGTGAATCATTTTGAATGAGAGATTTTTCAGTAAAGAGAAACCATTTAAATATTGTGCAGAAAAAAACTGCCGACGTAAGACGACGTCATTGGGGAATTACCTAAGCCTCTGTGGAGGGGGGAGAGCAAAAGGAATGCAACACCCACACAATTGAGGACGAGAAATTAATTAATATCTCCGAATTGCACGATCGATTCTTAGGTGCAATAAGATCATTTGACATTGAGAAGACGAGCTTTCGGAAGGTATAATTTTTATATTTGTGGCACCATTATTTTAGAAGTTGACCACAGGAAAGTCTAGAGTCTTATTTTTTTGTAGTAAAACAGTATAAAGCTTCGGGCGTTTCCAAGCCAATCATGCAGTCCTACGAGCACTCCGTGAGGGAAGTGCTGCTCCACGACGTAGAAGTAGTCATTCCGACAGTCCGTGAGGGATGTAACTCTGCGTTACATCGAAAAACAGCTACCAGTACTCCTTGAGGGGAGAAACGCTGTGTTACACCGCAGAAGTAAGATCCGATAGCCACAGGCGTCATAGTATTAACGACTTGCTTGCCTCCATAGGAGTGGTCAAGACGAAATTTTAAAGTATCGCCGTAGTGAAATATTAGGAAAATCCTAATTATAGGATTTAGGCCCGACTGTATACAAGTTAAAGTGAAAATTCGTAAGATATAGTCAGAGCAGGCCGCGAACATTGGACTTAAAGGCGATAGGTCGTTAAATGTACGAACGAATGGATCATAACGTACGGAAGTATCGTACCAGACAGATAAACTGTTATTTAAATTAAAGAAACCTAAAAGGGAAGAACAGAATAATAAAACAGTTCAAATAAAGACGATAGGAGACTATAAACATTATCTCCAGAAAGCAGGCGAACTATTCTAAAAATACTAGAATTGAGAAGTGCTAGCTGCTATAAACTAAATCTATAGGTCTTAGAGGAGACCTCGATCCGTATAGACTTTCGTTAGGATCGATAGACAGATCTACAAAGAAGCCGTTCAAGTTAGATAAATAGCCGGTTATCCAGGATAGGAGTAGCAGAATTGGACTCCAGGGAACAGTAGATGTTTCGGGACTTTCGCATTCTGCAGGATAGGAAGCCGACATCGAATAAATTTCACCCTTGGAAACGGGAATTTAAGAAGATCACGTGTGATAGGCTCAGAAATACGGCCTAGTGATCGAGAATTGTGAAGTGTAAAATAATCAAGATTGTGTGTTAAATTAATATTTTTAGTGTTTATTATGTGTTCCAAGGGAACACATCAGTATATAAAAATGTCGTCAATGTTAAGTGTTTTAAATGTATATCAAAAAGTGTTTTTAAGTAAGATGAATTCCTTTAATATGGAGTAAAAAGTTCAAAGTGGGCCCAAAAATGAAGCACCGCACCAGATTAAAGATCATGGGATGATCTGGAAACATGTGAGTACTAAATTCATTTTATTTAGGTGTCAGAGATTGATTGTGTACAAACCCACCGGAGTTTTGGAGTGAAAGGGATGTGTTTAAATAAATAAATACTGAATAATCAAGAACACGGTCTGAACAATAATAAAATAAATTGAGAAATTATAAATAATTGTGTAAAGAATAAATCCCGTAGAGGAAATATGTGAATGAAGGGTTAATGTATTTAACAAATGTCATAAGAGCAAGCAAAATATCATTAATTATCATGAAAGACATTGAAATAAAGTAAAGTTGAGATATGAAAGAAATAGCTTTTGAGCTTATATAAAGAATAAAGATAATAATAATAATTAAATATGGAAATGTTAAATAAAAATCAAATAAATTGATATGAATATAAGAACGTTAAGCCTTAACGTATGTGTAAGAGATGAGGTTCAATGGAATATTTTAAAACAGGGAGCGATTTATCGACAACGGAAAGATTAATATGTGAATTAAAATAATATGAATTGTTACTAAAGAGATTTTATCAGTTCTTGGGAAGACATTTTCGGCTTAAATAATGCATAGCGCATAATGAGCGCAAATATAATATTAAAGTGTCACGCTAGGAACGCGTAGTGGTTAAAATACTTGGTACATTACTTATGGAGGGTAGTTGATTGCAGTGAATTGATAATTGTATAAGTCCTCTATTTGTGACATAGTATCACGAGGCATTGTGTATGTATTTAAAAAGGGAGCTAATATATGGTATTATTGAGCGTATGTCATTGGGCCACGGCCGACTCTAAATCGCATTTTGTATAAGTCCTCTGTAAGGGATTGGTTCCCGAGGCACTTGAAGAGATTCGAATGCAGGATCTTCTTATGATAAAAGCCCCTGTAATTCTCCGTCGTCGTATGTGTATTAATCTTCCCAATCAATGAGGACCCTCTCATAATTAATAAATGCCAAGGATACGAAAATGGTCTTTGAACCAAAGAATAGTTGTTTGAATGTATACGGTACAATAAAGCCCGGTCTCCCCAGAACTGGATATAATGGGAAGGTTTGTTTTGAAAGCCTTGGAAATAGCTACTAACGTTGGGTCAGACAGGGAGTCGCCGTCACCCTAACGTGTCATAAATCGCACCCCAAGTAGTAGAGTCTAGCTCTCTTAAAGCGAGGGGAACAGAGACCGTCTCGTAAGCTGTTGTAAAGAGAAATGAATACACCAGGAGTGTTTAAAGTTGTTAACGACCCGGGCGTTGAACCGAGGTCCTTATAGATGGATATTTCGTTTGCCGGTTCAGATCGTAGTTTCTTATATGTTAATGGTCTATTAAGACATAAGAGATAAATAACAATCCCTATTGTAATAATGTATGGACGTGGGATTCCACGAGTTGATTGAAGGCAACTGAGTTCGGGAGTAACTATAGTTTTTTGACTGTGTCAAGTACCTTCACGCTCTGGAGTACACAATTGATTTTCTGATTACCTTAATATATTTGTGAAATAAAGAGAGATGATAACAACTGAATGTGTGGACTTGCCCAAAAATATTGAGTTAGATAATTGACATAGATCTTAAATATAATTATATATTTGTTTTTGAGAAATAAGAAAATATAAAGGATAGTGTTTGAGGTGTACAAGAATGACACCATAATAATGTAAATGCATGGAGCCAAAGAGCTCGGAGTTATGTAAACTTAATGTTAGTGCTTTATGGAAGTGAGACTAAGTAAAAATTGTTGGTTTATGTGGAAACCACAGGTTTTGAATACAACATTTGTTTATAATTGTGATTCCTTGTTCATTTGGAACAAGCAGTTGATATTTGGGTCAGTAATTAAATTGTTAAAATGTTTGTAGCGCCATTAATTTTATTAATTAAATGTGTTTAAATAGGAGTTGATTTTGTTGTTATTTTTGCAAGTGTATCCTCTAATTAATCCAAAATATGTGAGTCACAGAGTGGGGGAACTTACCGCTGCCCCGAAATCCCGAATTGAGCTACGCTGGTATACTGTGATTGGCATATTTCTTGCTAAATGGGCACACTACATATATAAAATCCAACATGGCGACCATCCGAAATATTTAGTCGGTTCTCAATATCTACGAATCTATTACAGCAATCAAACTGAAATGTAGTATGTTGATAGTGGCGGTTAACATAAGTAGGATATATGCAAATAGGCTGTAGAGTTCTTCACGGAACTACTTGTTTTTTTGTCGTATGGCCTCCGGAGAGGCCAAGTGCTGGTCTTTGTAGTCGACGCCCGTGGGCAACCTGCGAGGCGGGATTAGAGATGGAATGGATGAAGATGAAGAAATTTGGTAAGGATGTGGAAGGGAGCGGCCGTGGCCTATCAGAAGGTACCGCCCCAGCATTTGCCTGGTGGTGAAAATAGGAAACCACGGAAAAACATTTCAAGGACGGCCAACGATGGGCTCTAGCCCACGCGTCAACCAAGTCAGCAGAGAGCTTGCCCCATGAAGTGACCACATTGTACTGCTCGAGTCTAAGCTGCGTGGACCTGAGAGGAATGTGCATCGCAGACTATAAGTAGTGATGGTGACGAGTGATGCGGTTTCTCGGTCCTTGCGTAGTAACCGAAGCAAATACATTAGTCGGTGACTCACTCATTCCCAACGCCACACTGGTTTCAGAAAAGACCCATGTTAGCAGTATTGGAATAGACGAGAATGTCAGGTAACACGGCGGGCTGTCGACAGACTTCTCAATTCTCGCCTGTTCCTACCCTACCTCTGCTCTTCATCCCGCAAGTTCACAGAACTTGGAACCGAGCAGTAGTGTAGCCACTAGCAATCTTGGCTGGCAACCCGGAGGTCCGTATTCAATACCCGGCTCTGGCAAGCAAACTAATTCTGTTCTAAGGGCTGGAACGGAGCAAACAAACCCTCGTGAGGTAAAACTGAGAGGAGATGGGTTGGATTCCCACAAATGAAACAACAACAACAACAAAGTTTCGTATTAGTTGAGTATTGCGTTCACAAATACATTTTGTATGACATATTAGGCTACAAGAGATGTAACCGCCTCATGTCACCTACTTGTAAGCAGGCGCGGATTCAAGGGGGGGGGGCACGGGGGTCATGACCCCCCCCCCCCCAAACGGAGACCAAATTTTTTTGCAAACTCAAAAAACGAAAACACAAATACCAGACAAATAAAACTTAACGAATTTTAACTGAAAAACAGGCTTTTTTCATTTTATTCAATACTGAATTATCTTTATTGGAATGATTATGTTCTGTTACAAATGTACATATTTACAACTTCAAACCTCTTGTATACAAACTATTAGTTATACAACAAAATCAACTCGTCTATTTTGTTTAGCAAACCTTGTGATCACCGAATCGATGTTTACAGTGATGTCACGATGAATGTGCAGCAATGCACGGATAGGAAACTGGGGCTTTTTTCGCACCAAAAATTTTTGCCGACGTCCAAACCGCAAGCTTGGTTGGCAATTTAAGCTGTGACTTTCTCCCTTTGTCGGTACCAACTCGACTTGCCGAAACTGTAACGTACCTTGATCCTTTTCTCGAAGCTCGATGTAAAAGTCGCAAAACACGCCGTTGCAATTTGTACGAATATTTTTGGTGCGCTAAACGCATCAAATTTCTATCCATGTAGCTTGCAAAAAAATTGGTCTGGTTTTGTACGTTTGGTTATTTTGTGATTGCGTTGTTAGTGATACCATTTTTCTTAACAATTTCGATTCTCTGACCCCCCCCCCCCCCGCCCCCCCCCCCCCCCCACCGCAAAGCCAAACTCTAGATCGATTCTCTGACCCCCCCCCCCAAAACCAAACTCTAGATCCGCGTCTGCTTGTAAGCATGTGTGAACTTTGTTATAGACATGGGGAATAGTGATATTAGGTCTTCCATGTCATAATGTGCATTTAAATTAGGTGTGTCGTGTGTTTATGAAGGAAGTCGCATATATACTGCGTGCGTATATATCAACTGCCTGTTCCTGAGGCAGCAGTGCTCAGCAGAAATTACGCTATTGTTCACAGTTGTTCTGTGTTTACTATAGACAGCTCGAGCGGCCATTGCAAGTGCCAGTTTCTGTGTTCCAAACATGGATGACGTCAGTGAGTACAGCCCTGATTCAATCCAACAGCGTGTAATAATGCAAATGGTTTTACGTCTCTTTTAATAACTGCGGGTTTCAGAGACGCTGGGGTGCCGGATTTTTTATTAGCCTACTTTTCACATTTTGCAAAAATGAGGAAAAAGTAGACTTATGAGATCGGGCAAATGTCTGTCTGTCTGTCTGTCTGTCTGTCCTTCTGTCTGTCTGTCTGGCTGGCTGGCTGTGTGTGTGTGTCCCCCTATCAACTCCTAAACGGCTGCAGCAATCGAAACAAAATTTGGTAGGAGTAAAGATCTATACCTGAATATCTCACGGCCATATTTGAAAATGATGTCAGTGCTACCAACTGCTGAAACATCGCAATTGAAATTTGAGCTCCATGTTGGATATCTTGGAAGGTATGAATGGGAGCTATTTAAAAATTGGCACACGTATAGATAATAATATTGCAGTTTAATTTCCAGGAGGCCATACATGGCATTGTTGCCAAAATTATTATAAGCCTGCCGATAGGTCCAAATTTTAAATGCATATAACTTCTACACTATCAATTGGATTTCAACCAAATTTCGTATGTGCTATGTGTACATAAACAGATATTACTGAGCGTATTCTTCAGAGCCACCAGGGCTGCCAACTGTTAATAAATGCTCTCAATTTGTTTTTATCACAATACCCATATATCAGAAAGTATGCAAGCCGACAGTTTTAAACTATGCACACGTATAGTACCTGACATTCTATATTAATTTGGAGTAACTTTCATACGTCAGTGCTACCAACATGATTCTAAGCCTGCTGAGAAGTCCAATTTTAAAATGCATGTAACTTCTGTACGAATTAATGGATTTCATTCAAAATTGACCCAACAATAGGTCATATTATTTCAGATTATTTCTGACCATTACATGTATGTCATTGTTGCCAACATGATTTTACGCGCGCTGTTAGATCCAAATTTTGTATTCTGTACCTTAAGAGATGGAACTAACAATATATTCAGTCACCAGGACTGACAGTTGTAGTGCTCTATTAGACTACATTATGCCAGGTACATAGTATTTCCAACTAATTTGAAATTTCGATATTACCAACTTAATATCGTCATTTTTCTAGATAGATC
Organism: Meconema thalassinum; assembly: GCA_946902985.2. Taxonomy (NCBI): domain Eukaryota; kingdom Metazoa; phylum Arthropoda; class Insecta; order Orthoptera; family Tettigoniidae; genus Meconema; species Meconema thalassinum. The sequence continues at coordinate 491,174,874 of OX336391.1, forward strand.
CATATACGTTAATAATTGGCATTTTAAGAAAAGTAGGCTCTTTAGTTCGTCTCGGAACTTCTTGTTTTACATGAGATTAATAAAATACACTTGGATGATCAGTTGCGATCATCATCAGATCCATTACACTTAGGCTGTTCAATCTATGCCTACAAGTATGGGTGATAGTATTTGCAATAAGTAAACTTATTTAGTTGCACTAACACCACTATTCATCATCATCATGCACAGTTTCCAGCCACTGGCCGGGTCTGTTTGGAACACAAGCCTCTCCAACGTCTTCTGTCTTCCCATCGTCTCTCAGCCTCCACCCTTGTCCAGTCTTCTCCTCTCTTCTTCACGCTTTCTTCCACCCCCTTCAGCCACCTGTCTCTTGGTCTTCCTCTCGGTCTCTTTCCTTCCCACTTCGTCTCGTGTACCCTCCTGGGTATCCTCTTCTCCTCCATTCGTTTTACATGTCCATACCATCTAAGTCTAGATTTCTCAATACCATCCTGTCATGGTTCCTCCTTCATTAATTCTCTGGTCCTCTCATTTCTTATTCTGCCCATCTTTGTAACTCCAATACTGCTTCTCAAGAACCTCATCTCACTGACCTGTATTTTGCTCTTCTCCCTTCCATTCATAACCCAGGTCTCCGAGGCATACGTCAGGATAGGGACATAGTACGTCCGATACATGATCTTTTTGCTGTTCTGTTCTGAGGGACATCCTTGCTCCATAACATGGTTCTCACACTCCTCCGGAATACTTCTGCCTGTCTTCCCCGCTCATTTATTTCTCTATCGTTTCTTCCATTATCTTGTATCAGGCTTCCCAGATACTTGAAACTCGCCACTATCTTCAGCTGTTCCCCACCAATTGTTATTCCCGTCTAACACCACTAGTCAATATTTGTTATTATGTGATATTTTGTAAGGATATTGAAAGTGGTGATTGACCGTCGAATTTGCTTGCTTGGTGTGATAATATGATTGTTATTAAGTGGTCAGTTCAGATTGGATTATATACTAAGCTGCTTGAGTTCTTCGCGGTCCGGATACGAGCAGTTGACCTCATCACTGTTAGGTTTACTACTACTGCAACCAAATGTATACATACTGTATTTTAAATACAGGGTCTTTATATTTACATGGCAAGGACATTCTCGCTCACGCGCTCCGCCAGTGACGGCTCAGTTGCCGCCTACCTCGCGCGTATGTACGGCAGAATACGGTAATTAAAATCAGTATCATGCATTTTTACTCACCATGCTTACAGTTGATGCTGCAAATGTTCCCCATACGCTGCCAAACATAATCGGCATATCCTTATGAAGTTTCCAGTTACTCCGGTTAATTTTGCTTCGGTAAGGAAATAACGACCTTTACGTCTATTTTTGCTTGTTTACTGAACCTGTACGTTTGAATCTCAAATTACCCAGTTGTTATATTGTCCGATTTATAGAAATAGGCCTCCCTGGAAATTTCACTCGAAACTTTTGTCTTGTTCTAGCGCACGATTTCGTACTTTATGTACGTATTGTGCAGATATACACGTTCAAGTAACGATTATTTCACATAAGGCATTGCAGCACTACACACAATCACAATAAAACAACTGGCTAAGAGATTCAAACGTACAGGTTCAGTAAACGACAAAAATAGACGTAAAGGTCGTTATTTCCTTACTGAAGCTAAATTAACCGGAATAACCGGAAACTTCGTAAGGAGATGCCGATTTTGTTTGGCAGCGGATGGGGAACATTTTCATCATCTACTGTAAGCATGGTGTGTAAAAATGCATGATACTGATTTTAAGCACCGTATTCTGCCGTACATACGCGCGCGTGGCAGCCGGCAACTGAGGCGTCACTGACGGTGCGCTTGAGCAAGAATATCCTTGCCAAGCAAATATAAAGACCCTGTGCTATCATCCATACTCGTAGAAATAGATTTAATATCCTAAGTGTAATGGATCTGATGATGATTGCTTGACGATCGAAACTGGTCGTTGAAGTGTATTTATTAATCCCACCCTCCGAAAAACATGATATTTCGAACAAGGACATTGGTATAAATCATTTTGTTTGTAGTATTGGGGAAACGGCAAGTGGTAACTTATATAAGGTGAAGCGGACTAAACAACCTTTCGATTTTCCACTTTTTCGGTTAGTGTTCAGTTGGGTACGACAGTTGACTCCTAATAATAATGATAGGCAATGACAACCTATCTTAAACCCGATTATATTCCTTAACAGGCCGCCAGATTGCAATGCCTGGATAGGTAAACACAATACTAAACTCTTTAAGATTAGCATACACCATAGGAGTCGTCCAGTTGCAAAACTCGTTTAATCCACTTGTGAATAAGGATCATGTCGTAAAATTATTTATTTTATTATTTTATTTCATTATACTTCATTTTATTTTGTTTTATTTTAATTTGTTTTGTTTTATTTTATTTTGATTTTGTTTTGCTTTATTTTATTTCGTTTTATTTTGATTTAAATTGTTTTTTTTTGTTTTTTGTTTGCTTTATTTTGTTTTGTTTATTTTTATTTTGTTTTATTTTATTTTGTTTGGTTTTATTTTGATTTTCCAGAAAACAAACATAAAACCAAAAACAAAAACAAAAATTCAAAAACAAAATCAAAAGCAGAAAACAAAAAACAAGAAACACAAAGCAAAAAGAAAAATTCAAAAATAATCAAAAGCATAAAACAAACACAAAACCAAACGCAAAAAGTAAAATTCAAAAGCAAAAGCACAAAGCAAACACAAAACCAAACACCAAAAACAAAAAAGCATAAAGTAGAAAACAACAAACACAAAAGATACGCGAGGCAAAGTCCAGAGAAACATTTCTCATGAAAATGATTTTTATTCACTAGAGGATTAAACGAGTTTTACAACTGGGCGACTCATAAGGTCAACCAGATGGACGGAATTGTACTGAGTAACTAGTGTAGCCCAGAAGGCAGCTTCTTCGCACGTTCAAATTCGCGCTCACCTTAACGAGTGTATTGCACGATTTACGGCGTGTAGGTGTCGGAGATTTATCCTTGCATAGTAGCTGCAGGTGTCGACAAGCTCGAAACATAGTAACTATCGCCCACAAGTTAAATCATGACACGAGTTACCAGATTAAATCACTCAGTTTCTGTTGAAGCCCCCAGGATAATCTTCAGACGCTAGATATTAATTATGCATTACGTAACTCGCTCCTCTCTTGCATACAATGGACTCAAGAGGTGGCCGTGTTGATATTCATAACAAAACTAAAAAAGCTAATGACATGGATTGAACGATGTACGAGATCTTCTTATACGAGCGTGGATAATTAAATTGGGTTTTCAGAGCGACACTGATCTGATATTTAATAAAGATGATACGCATTTTTTCACAGCCATTGATTAAAGTTATTTGCCTAAGCCTATTACAGACTTCACAGTGAATTACGAGGGCGACACCTCGTCGTCTAGTGGTGCAGATGAGAAATCACATTGTTAGGCTGAAGAAAATCCTATTTCATTTTAATTTAATTTAAAGGGTGTAATTCTTCTAAAAGGCTGAATCTCATGAAGAGAAAGTACTTACTAGATAAATCCAGGAAAATATATGTGTGTCGGTCTGTTTGTCCATCATGTTGTCTGCCTGCCCTTCTGTCTGTCTGTGTGCCCCGCCCCCTATCAGCTCGTAAACGGTTCCAACTATCGAAACCAAATTTGGAATGAGTGATGAGGTTGAAGGACATGAGGAGAATGAAGTGGGATTGTTCTGAATATCATGTACGTGAGTTAACATTCGTGTAAGTTTCCTTTCCCTATTTACACAAAAAATATAATTTTGGCCTTTAAGTAAATGTTTCTCACAAAATACTAATGCAACAGTACTTAAATTTGGAACAAATATTTATCATTTTCCTAACGTTCTCCCATATTAAATTTATGACGAAATAAAATGCTGCTCAATTAATATGGTCCATTATTATGCATTTCTTTTGAAAGTGAATAAACGATTCACATTATTCCTTATAATAAATATGTACTCAAAATAATAGATTTACCATGGGGTATAGGCAATTATGTATTTAATAACCTCACTTATTTTCATTTAAAAATCATAAAAACATTACTAAAGTGTAGGACAGGTAGGCCAATTTTAGCAGCCCAATGTGTAAGCCGTATTATGTCACATTAAACAGGTGGGCCTATAGGCATGACATCCTTATTCATTCTGAACGAGAGCCAATCGTGGATTTTGCACTTGCACTTGGATAAGTTAGTATATGATTTTAATACCTTATTTCACATTCTAGGAGTCATTACCAATTGAGATTACTGTCCATTATCACTACTGCACTGGAAATATGTGCTAAATTACGTAAATTTGCGTTTTATTTCTTGCTCAGTTTGCCACGGTGGGTGAGTGGTTAATGTGTCGGTCTACTAACTCCAAGCTTGCAGGTTCGCTCCTGGCCATAGTAAGTGATTTTTGAAAGGCGGCTAATATTACGACACGCATATCATACGACGTCAAAGAACCCATTTGAATTCAGTAGGCCTTATTCATAATGGCAAAATTAATCGCGGGAGTTTCCTCCATCACAATGTTCCTAATTTCTCTACTAGAAAGCGCTATAGTGTTCAAGGAGCCTAGATATCTAACCACCTTGACTTTCATAGTGCTTCAAGGAACAACGAAATTCGACATGCAAGCTACACTGTGGGTGTCAAATAACAAAGTTTTCACCCGGCACCCGAGGCCATACGATCTTATTATTAACATTTCTTGCTCATTCAACGATGGCAGCCATGTTTGACAGGCGCATGAGGTATCTTCAACTGTTACCAACGCGCAAACATTGACGTCACATTACTATTACCAACATGTGGGATACAAAATACACCTTGTAATTATGTGAAAAAACATTAATTGGCAAAACGATTTGTCTGGCTAAAAATTATTGATGCGTGAGTACTTCTATAGTACTCTGCGTGACAATACCCAGAGGTGTGTATATCGATAACGCTACCTAGTAATTCTTAGTCCAGGCAAAATGTATTGGTCTGGATAAAGATTATTGACGAGTAGTAACGTATGTGCGAAGTTGGCAATATTCTATTTGATCCATAATTCACGCGTATAATGGTGGATATAATAGGAATTTTACTATACAAGTCGTGATCTAAAAAGGGAAGGCGGGTGGGTGTATGAGTGAACTACATCATTTCCAGATCTATTTTGAATCATTACAGAAGGTATTCAGTAGTTTAGAAAATTCTATCGTGGGTTCTCGTCTCCTTCACAGGGGTTATGCCATGTGGAAATTTAAAACAGTATTGAAACACCTCTAGGTTAAGTTTCGTGAGGGCCATGCCTCCTTTCCAAATAGAACAAAACAATATGGCAAAAAATGTGCGTCAATGAGCTTACAAAACAACCAGAGAGGTTCCTCTGTTCGTCACTAGACGACTGACTGAAGCTACTGTATGGACGCAGGCAGACAAGAGCGCCATTTTAAGTAGACGAGCGAAAAGTGTATAAAGCAGTAGGCTACTGTATTAAAACAGTGTGCTGTGTAGGGATATCGTTGATATATTTCGAGATCCTTTATGATATCTGAACCCTGATCGGCCATGTATTAAATTCACTGAACGTACATTTGGAATAAGTTCCAAGAAGAGACAAGCTAATGAGGGGACATAATGGAACACGGAGTATTGTACAGTATTTCAGAACAAGCTATGGTAAATACAACGTGGTTTTGCTGTAACGCATGTCACATTGCACACAATTGTTACAGGTCAAGGTTCAACGTCCCTTTTAACTATTGTGGCTTTATACCGTCAATGACGGGGTGTCGGAATTTTATTTAGATGGATATCTCAATTAGCAGCAGATTAGATTCATGAGACGAACTTCTGGTTATTCCTTATTCGATCATCGGAAGAATGAAGACATCCTGCAAGAACAAAATATCACCCCAGTTGTACAGCATATACAACAGCATAGGGAAAAATAGAAAGAACATGTGGACAGGATGAGTCCTAGCCGTGTCCCTAAACAGATTCTTCCGTATGCTCCAAATGGTCGAAGATACCTGGGAAGACCAAAGAAACGCTGGGAAGAGACCGTAACATCATTAGGCCTACGTGAAAGTTAATGATGACGACAATGATGATGATGATGATGATGATAATATCGTATGGCCTCGGGTGCCGGGTGCGAGCTTTGTTATTTAACGCCCAGAGGGCAGCTTGCATGTCAAATTTTGTTGTCCCTTGGAGTGCTATGCAAGTCAAGGAGGTTAGATATCTAATCTCCGTGACACTATAGTGCTTTCTAGTAGAGAATGGAGAAATTTTGTGTTGGCGGAAAATCCCGAGATTAATTTTGCCATTATGAACACAGCCTACTGAATTCAAATTTGTTCTTTAACATGCCAACAACGTTTGACATGCGTGTCATACCACGGCCAGGAGCGAATCTGCAAGCTTGGGGTTGGTAATCCGACACTATAACCACTCACCCACCGTGGCAAGCTTGATGATGATGATGATGATGGTGATATCTTCATTAAGCCAGTAAATCTATTGTTACATGATCATCGCATCTCAACACTCGCAAATACCATTAAAATGACCTGGGATCGAATCTTTAATCTGAGTATTTGAAGTTCAATGCAGAATCAAATGCGGCACCTAACCCGACATTGATATTCAGTAAGTAAAGGAACGTCGATAATTAAGTACCGTAGCTTGATAATTCACTATCTCCTACATTACAATCCTTCATGGGATATCCATTGGACTGCATATTACTGAGCCTTGATAAAATAGTCGGGTCGCTGATTATGCATACCTTAGCTTTAACAAATTCAATAAACATTTTGGAACTGGAATAAGTACTGTACGGTCAGCAGTAATACAGTTACAAGGGAACATTCATTTAACGTCTTAGAATAATACAGATAAGGAATCAAGGTCTTCTGCTGTTTATTGGCACCGTAAGATACTATTGATCCAACTTTTACAATTACGAACGTGCGTTGCTTCTACGGCACATGTTAAGTTTATTACTTAAACATCTAACAGTTCAAGACATGATTAAAATCCCCTACCTTGAGTTCCTTTCCTTGCGAATGGTCAGTCTTCTCGAACACCGATTGTCTGCGATGCAGTGCTGGCTGGAACGACGAACCGAATGTTCGGACGGTTCACGATAGTCTACTTAATGCGAAGGTCACATTGACCAGACAAGGGATGTACAATAAGGAAGTATAAATACAGGCTGACTTTACCTCTGCTATGACCCATGAGTTGGTGCGGCCACCTAGCCAAGGCAGTCGCTTGCGTAGGAATGAAATGACTCCTACCATCATCATCGTCATCGTCATCACCCATGGTAAACTTTTCAAACAGCAGCCCGCTCAGACCAGCCCGACCTCAACCGAATAATTTTTATCCTGTAGATCCCCAGTATAATGAGAACTGGTAAAATCTTATTATATCTTATTATATAATACGCTAAGATGTAGCCTATGTTTCAAAAAACTGAAGGTCCTAAACCAGAGGGAATTAGAAGGTGTGGTTTGTACCAAAACCTTCCAAATCGTCTCCATAGCACAGGAAAAATCTTGCATTTCTTGAAAAGTCAACGCAAATATATTCATTTGTTTATAAAGTGAATTTAATCAAATAAACAAGACGATAGCCCCTCGCAGAACTTTGTCGCATACAGCCACATAGCACTAGAGCCGAGCGGGTAGTGTGTACACATGGGGCACACACAACCCATTATGCGAGAGCTCTCGCATGGGTCCGCTAATATTTACTAATTCTGAATGAAACATCACTCATTTCTTTTCCACTTTCATTTTGATAATAAGCTAATATGATTGTCATAGCTTCTTTCATCTTCTGGTGGACATTAACAATTGAAAGTACTAACCCTGTTCACTACTGCTCCGGATATGTGCTATATTACGTAATTATGTGTTTTTATCTACTGTATTGCTCATTTAACAACCACATCGCATGTGACAGCGCATGAGGTCTATTCAACTGTCACCAAAGCGCAAACAACGAGGCGCACACATTGTTGCCACCATGCGGGATACAAAATACACCATACTAATTAAAGATTATTGATGCGTGACTGCCGCAGTGTGGGTGACAAAACCAGGGGTACCGGCCGCGCTACCTAATGTGTATTGGTTTACATTAGACAAAAGTCTTTGGTCTGGATTCCACACATTTTACAGTAGTACCGTAAGCGCGAGGTTGGCAACACTGTACTTGATGATAATTCACGCGCATAATGACGGACGCAGCTGGGATTTGTCTACGGTTATATATAAGTCGTGATATAAATAAGGGATGGTGGGTGGGTATTGAACAGCGGAGGAGTAAACATCTATTACTACATCATTTCCTGATTTATTTTTCATTATTAGAAAAGGTATTTTGGCTAATTTCAGAACAGTTCTTTCGAAGGTTTTATCTTACGAGGGATATCTCATTCAGTGTTACTAAATACTTCACGTGGCTGCCAAGTTGGATTGTTTTAAATGTAGGCCACAAAGGTATGTATCAGTAGATAAATATTATAGAAGTGGAGAAATAGTGGTTCATTACACAAAGTTTTGATCTGATCACTTCATAAGAATGTAAGAAATAAGAGCATTTTTCCCAAAATTCCTGAATTTAAAAATATTATTACATAGGCGCTAATATATTAATCTGTAAATACATATTTACTAAGTTTTGCCAAATTTCGCGGTGATCGGATGGTTAAGTCATCAGAAAAGTTCATTTAAGCATTTGAATTTTGCTTGACTGCCATGTTGGTTTTGTGCTTGCTATGTTTTTTGAAGATTTGAAGATTTTTGAACTACCTTTATAGTTCAGGAAGGAAACATACTGTTTTATGTTTCCATTTACTCTTGTTAGTAACAAATTAATTATTGAACAACTGGAGCAGTATTAAGACCAAAGAAGCTGTTAAGGTGGTTCATTGCGCTGTTCTGATGAATTGGCATAAGAGAAATTGCATGTAGGCGCGATTAAAATGAAAGCCAAAAGACAATGTTGTGATGATCGGCATCTGTGATTGGTTGAAAATCTTCATACTCTTATATTGGATAGATCAGTGATGAGCAAAGTAGTCTCAGCAAATACCTCTTAGCTCTCAGAACTTTCCATTATTTAATTTTTTTGTTATAATAATGTTTAGTTCGATTTCTCTTTCAGAGAATTGAAGAAATCCTACTGATCACAATATATGCATTTTTGCTAGGTGCAAGTCGTAACTTTGGTCTCGAATTCAAACGCAAAGAGACTAAAAGATAATAAGAGTAGACGGAAATGACCGACTTGTTGGAGGAAACACAACGGGTGGTGATACTGTGACCGAAATACACACCTTGGCTTAACAACGGGAGATACCAAGGAGTTCAGACGCAGACATACAGTATAGGTAATGGCGAAAAGGGCTATTTTCAACTCATTCCAATATAGAATGATCGCTCCCTTTGTATCTAGGTAAATGTATGACTAATCCATACACTTAACTCTTCCATCTTCCTTTATGGAGCTGAGACGTGAACTGTCAGTGCATCAGACAAGAAGAAAATAGATGCATTCGAAATATGATGCTGGAGAAGAGTGCTCCGAATCTCAGTGAAAAAAATATAGAACTAATGTGCCAATTTCACAAGAACTAAAAGTTGAAAATAGATTGTCCACTCGGTCTTCAACACCACGTAAGCAATAAGCCCTAACCTAGAATTATAAACTAATATGCTGAAATGAACTGCGAGTACTATGTTGAGAGGATGGTAAAAAGCTAGAACTGTGTTTGTCTACTAATAAGGCACCACTAAGGAATGGTTGCTAAGTTCACTATGTGATCATGTTCACTTGACGAACGAAACTTGTCATCTACGTAACCAACCCCTCACCCGCGTCGTAATATCTGCATAACAATCACATGCCACTTGTTTTCTGATTGAGTCCGACTTTTCACATCTGATCATCATATATATTAGGCCTATTTCAGTAGTATAGATCCCTCCAGCGGCACCCACAGGCGACCTATCGTGATAAATGAGCATTCAAATGAAAGAGAATAGACATTAGCAGTGACGAATTGCACTCAAATTTCATAAATATCTATAATTTCTTTAAATATGACATTTGAAAAAATGTATGAAGTGTGCGATTTGCAGATACTGTTGCTGTAGGAAAATGCGCTCCATAATTGCTGTTCACTTAATACTTTGGCCGCTGTGACGTCTGTTTCATGACATTTTAACATTCTGAGGGCTTTCTTTCCTATATCATTTTGCATGGATTTCAGAAACAGTAAATCAAAAAAAGTAAGCTTGTAGTTTAACGTGACCGTTAATCTCGCGATCATAAGCCACGGGACCTCCGTTTTACGTGGAATCCGAATCACAGGACATGGCATTTCACTTCGAAAATCTCACATGCATTGACCGGCAATCGAACCCGGACCGCCTTGGTGAGAGGCATACAGCTAGACCGCTGAGCCACCACGCCCCCCAAATAGTAAATCAAAGGAATGAGTACTAAAATCGTATAATTTCATAAATGTCGAATAACCGGTGAGTGTTATGATGATCCAATTTTCAGTGATCGCCTTCTTAAGTTAGGGAACGTAGAACTTGGAATTCTAACTGAAATGTAAATAGCGTTCAATAATCATTTATTTGAAATAAAAACATAACAAGCTTTCTCCTTAAGTCTCTCTTTCAATGGCGGATCCAGGCCCTGCGGGGCCCTGGGCGATATGATAAGGTGGGGCCCACAACAATAGGAAATTTAAAAATAACAAATCAAATGGAAAGTAGTTTTGTAGTAATAATAAAATAAAGAATAGTTACGATATTTTGAATACACTACAGTACAAACCTTTTAATAATATGAAATAAACCTTTAAGTCCCCTTGAAGAAGATTATGTAAACTAGAAAATATTAAAATATTACCTTGCGACTTCTTTTTTTTCCGGCTGAAGTCTTCTATAATTTCACTGAAATCTAAACTTGCTAAACGGTCAAGGGAGGTCATAGCTGCACTGAAAAATCAAGATGTTCAGTAAAGAACATATAGCCTACTTTCTCCTAAATGCATGGGTACTGTTATAACTCTTTGTCCTTTTCAAGGAGTATAATTGAATGTTGGTTGTAGTAGCTTGTTGAAATACTACGTGCTATTAAACATGAATATGAAGTGCCCTTTGCTAGTGCCACCTTTGTAAAAAATTTCATTCAATTCGGTTTCACCGTGTTTGAATTGATATGGGGAATGGATTTACACACATACATGCCCGCTATTTGCAAACTATTGGGCTGATGACTTTGTAGTCAGTCATAAGATGCTTTCCACAAAAAGGCATGTTGTTGCAAAATCTGGTAGAGATCAAATTATTAGGATGGTCGTAATTTGATTTAAGCTTTTAACATTTGGGTGGCCGTCATTCCATTTCCGTCAAGATGGCGGCGATATAAAACATGACACTGAGGTGCTCTTTGCTAGTGCTACCTCTGTACCAAATTTCGTTCAATTCGGTTTCACCGTGTTTGAATTGACAGGGGAATCGATTTGCACACATACTTGGCCACCATCTGCAAACTATTGGGCTGATGATCTTGCAGTTTGGACAGAATATGCTTCCCACATAAAAATATGTTGTTGCAAAATTTGGTAGAGACTAGATTATTAGGTTGGTCGTTATTACATTTTAGCTTTTAACATTTGGGTGGCCGCGATTACGTTTCCGTCAAGATGGCGGTGACATAAAACATGACACTGAGGTGCCCTTTGCTAGTGCTACCTCTGTACCAAATTTCGTTCCATTCAGTTTCACCGTGTTCGAATTCATAGGGGGAATCGATTTTCACACAAAGATGGCCGCCATCCGCAAAATATTATGCTAATGAACTATTAGTTTGGTCAAAGGATGCTCCCTCCATAAACTTATTGTTTTAGATCCCTTAGTTGGGGGGTTAGTTAGGGCTAAAACACTTGTGTCACTGTACTAATTTGGATGGTGGTTCCTAGGAGAGGGTAGCTTCCCGTAGCTGGGTGAGCTTACCAGTGTAGTGTGTTGTTTAGCGTTTAAACGCTAAGGGGTGTTCCTGCAAAGACGCAAGTGTCGATTAGGGGATGGACCTCTAAATGCAGGCTAATACACCGGCCTGCCAGCTGGACGGAATGAGCAATACAATAGGCGTGCTTACGTCAGCGGCTCGACGTTATGTAGTCGAGTCACATGCGGGAAGCACAATGAAACCTGACCAAGCAATTACTGGCTACTATGGTCACGGTCAATCGTGACGAGAGTCAGGAAGGGTATGAGGATGTAAAGAGGCGTGTAATTACCAATACAAGTGTAATTTACTGACCATGTGTTTATTGGTCAGTGAGTGTGAATTTGTAAGTCCCTCTTAGGGGAATGTAAGCAATGATACAAGTAGAGTGTACAAGATTATGAGTGTTTACAAAATAAAGGATTCTGAGCACTTGCTGAGTCTCACCTGATGATGCAGCTGGAACAGTCGTTGGCTAGGGCCTTCGGCGACGCACACTGTATAACAGATAATGCTCCAAAAAGACCTCCCTTCTTATAGTTCTCAGCGGTGCTTGGTCAGCATTCCGCCGTCGTAGCTGTCCCATTTAGTTGTTGTGTAGATGTTTATGTGTGTGTCGCAAGTAGTTGGCCAACCTCCCAAGCTGGGCGGTCGCCTCTTGCCGTGTGAAGATAGTGTTCTGGTCTTATGATGTTGCCAGTTGGGGTGGTTTTAGTAAAATATTGGGGGTGGCCTTCAGGGGGTACAGCCCCCCGGGCCTGTACAAGTCCTCTTCTTCAATTAGTTCGCGTCCCCGCGATCGGGAACGGGACGTAGAGTGGGGGTGTCGATGGGTCGTTTTTGATTTCTTCTTGTACCTCTTCTTCTTTTCTTCAGTGTTGGTGTAGATGTAGGTGTGTTGATGTCGTGGTGATGTGAGTTCAGCTTGTGCTCAGAGGGGTAGGTTTCGGGTTATACATGTTATACCTATTTAATTTTTAGAATGGCTTATTTTTGCAACTTGATATGGTAATAATAAAGATAGAAACACAAAAAAATGCATGTTCTCGCCGTTGTACATATATATGTTGTTAACTTTCAGGGAGGAAAAAAAACCATGCCCGGACGGCTGGTTGCGCTGTCCGGCGTTGTATGGAGAAAAAAATGCTCCCCTCAGTGTATTGTTGAAAAGATGGAAGAGAATAGCAAAAGTAGGTGTCCCAGGGTATAAGTTAAAGGAATACGTAAAAAATAGTTTATTGTGTTGGGGTAAAACGGGACACCTTCACAAATTTTAAGTTAGAAGGGGAGAAATGAAAATCAGTGCGTACATGAGAACAAATATTAAATGTGTGGCATCTTTGTTGACAATTTTCGTGTAGGGTGCCTCATATAAGTGTTACATTTTCTTTGACATTGTTGCATTACTACATTACCTTGTTACATTGTTATACATTACATTGTTACATTATTATACATTTATATTTATCTTAGCTATTTATATCTAGACGGCCGTACCCTATATGTACCTGCGTGCCCGCTATTCTTTGTACTCATCTCTCATTATGTGATCACTTCATAGCGCTCTCATCTGGCCTTGGTCCTACCTTTTCCTCCATGGCCATTTTCTACCCAGCCATTTTACTGTGTTTTAGTGGCTGTGCCGCTAATTCACACCTGTCGTGCATTTTCCCCCGTGGGTGAGAAAATTGCACCTTGGAAGCAAAGGTGAGCGCTTACAACCCTTGCGCTGTCCCTGGCTGCCGTAGGTCGCTCATTATTTAAGCGCTTTCTAAGAGTTGCGTCAGTGGCGTTCAGTGTCCCACGATCACTTCACGTTGCTGATCGCGTCGCCGTCACCTTATCGGCGCGACTTGAAAATGTAGCAAAGTGTATGTGTTTGTGTGACATCAGTGTTTTACATTTGTGTGTGATTCGGGATATGTATTTACAGGGTGTATGTACAGTACAATGATCTTGACCTGTGAGAAATAAAGCTTTTGTTAGTGGGTGTGCTGCTATCCATGTTTCCTTTCTGCAATCCTGAAAGAGAACGCATGGGTATGGTTATATTGGCCAATGCATTGTTGCCATTCATACCTGTATATACCTTCCAGTCGCCCTTGGCGCCTTACTCTATTCTTATTCTATGCCGGCTAGATTTCTATCTTAGCTTAATGTTGGCGTCTTAATCTTACTTATCCTAATGTATTGTCGGTCTTACCCTGATGACGGGTTTGTTTGTCACCAGGCGCCGAACGTGTTATCTTAATTTTACTTAACTTAACGTGTTGTCGGGCTTACCCTGATGACGGGTTTGTTTGTCACCAGGTGCCGAGCGTGTTTAGTCTAAATTATGATAAATGAAAAAAAAATTGGTATTTACAAGTCGAATGGTTTTACCTTAATCTAGTGTCGAAATGTGCTGTGCTATTATTTAGCAACAGCGCTTATTAAATTTGCTTAATTCTAAGTTGCGATTCAAATGCAACTGTCTTACATGCTAGAATTTTGCCCGGAGCGATCGCCTGAGGCAATTTACTTCCTCAGATCACCACCCGCGTGTATTCTAGAAACACCGGTTGTCTCTAAAACCAATGGATTCCGCTCCCTTAATACTAGTTGTCGACATTTATATTATTGCTTAATAACTAGTAATTACTAAAGTTCCGGACGCCTGCGCTGCTGGAGGGCAAACGCATCGCCGTTGTACTTGCCTGTGTTGTCATCCTTCTTCCTGTGTTATTCATTGATGTATTCATCATTGCAGGGTTTGCCCACTGTAACCCCTCTTGGCAGCTCGCTGCATGCCTATTTAATATCTCTGGCCGCTCGCTGCGTTACCATTTATGTGGGCATTGGACATCGTCCGATAGAATAATATCATCCGGGAATTTGAGCGTCCGGGCATCCTCTTCGCCTATATTGGCATTGTTGGGTTTGCCCACGCGAACCCCTTTAGGCAGCTCGCTGCATGCCTATTTAATATCCCTGGCCGCTCGCTGAGTTACCATTTAATATCTCTGGCCGCTCGCTGCGTTACCATTTATGTGGGCGCGGGTTCGAATGATCGCATTCATTCTATATATATTATTCATTATTTGTTTATCCATTATTCATTTGTTTGGTTGTCTTCACCTTGCCACGCGGGGCAAGGTCTTGTCGGATCTAGGATTGATCCCGCTGAATCCTGAGATCCTTCTTCACTGCTGCGGGTAGAAGACTAACTTCCCGCCATAGAACCTCTACTTACTTACATACCAAACTAGGAGTCTAGTCCTAATTTGGTCGTCCCTAGGGTCATCTCCTGAGTCCGGCGTGGAGCTGGCTAATTCTCCCACCAGCCGTAGAAAGTCTCCCCTGCAGGTCTGGCTTCGATGCCCGTAGCACATGGTGGGTGTAACGTTTCTTTGTCCGGGGGACAGGCTAGGTACTCCCGGGACTCCGAAGTTTGCCCGTGCTAGGTCATCGGCGCTTCGACCTTACGTAACTCGTCTCTTTGGTCTGGGTCATTGAGCCAACTGGGGTAGGGCTCATCATCGCCTTCCCCAGCTCTGCTCCTGTGTGGCGCCTCTGCCCTTCTGTTTACGCTGTCATCACCATTCAGCGTGTCATCAGATTCCTTTTGTGTTAAAAAAAAGAATAGTATGATTTGTAAATAATTTACTGTGTAATTATGTAAATTTTTTAAGTGTTCTGGGGTTGTAGAATCTTCTAAATGCATGGACTACTTCAGGCCTTCTGTCGCTACGTCGGACTTCCAGCGGTAATGCCTTGTTAATTTTCTTGGAGGCGTTAATAGGGTTTTATGGCGTTGGGTTCCGTGTTATTAGGATCCGGGGGTGTTATCTGCTGGATGGGCTTAAAGCGTGGTAGGAGAGGGTTGCGCATCGTTGGGCTCCATGTTAATGGTGGCCGGGAGCCGGTGATGTTGTCAGGATGCTTTTACAGTGAGTGGATGGGGTAGGTACTTCCCGGGTTTGCAAAAATTTTAAAAATCCCATGCAGGTGTAATAATAATAACCCAGGTGTGTGGGTAGGATATTACATGCATGTGGCTGGATATGAGGCGTGTCCGCTCTCATTTGTGGATAGTTATAGGCCGAGGTGTAATAATCCTATGTCCCTTGCATGCGGGATTATTTAGTAAAAAAAAAGAATTGTTATTATAAATTTGGCCTCATCTCTTGCTTAGAGATGTGCATTACGCTTAATGTTGATATTTCCGACTCACCCCTAATACTCGGGCGTAAGCATTGAGAGCCAGGGCGTAGTGAGCCCTCTCTTTAGACGCATGAAGTCTATCAACCCCGATGTATATTTTGGCATGTAGTTTATCTGTTTTATGTGTTTATGTGTTTGTGTTGGCTAATGTTGTGAGGACAAGGTCATGGAAGGAGAAGGGTGGTATAATGGTAGCCCGTAAGTGGTATCTTGGCTATCCTGCCGGCCTTATCCATCTCTGCTCCTGTCATCCTCACTTGGTCAATATCTGCTTTCTATCCGCTCCCTGGGATGGTGAAGTGTGGTGACGCTGTGACGTCACGTCCTAATCTGGTCTCTCATTTGTAATGTTAAGGTAGCAAGTGATCGTAGTGTAACTGGTCATGTCCTGATCGCCTATGATGGTTTTAGGATTAAAAAACAAGAAGAGAAGTAGTTATTGGGGGGGGTTGTTCCTTCAGGGAATCTGTCTGTATTCGCCCCTGATTAGTGGTCGCGTGTGGGCAGGGGCTGCCCGTGGCTGTGGTTACTGAGGCTTGCGTGACTGTGGTTGTGTTCCGCTGCGCATACTGGCGGGCGGGCTGTTATCGCCTAAGTCCTATCGTGTCTCGCGTGGCTAAGTGTCAGGTGGCGCGTGTGGCTTGTCAACATCTTTGTA
This sequence comes from Meconema thalassinum, assembly GCA_946902985.2. Classification (NCBI taxonomy): domain Eukaryota; kingdom Metazoa; phylum Arthropoda; class Insecta; order Orthoptera; family Tettigoniidae; genus Meconema; species Meconema thalassinum. The sequence continues at coordinate 491,191,832 of OX336391.1, forward strand.
AACATGTTTCTGTGGCCCTAAGATAAATCCGGCCTATCGTGTCTGTACATTGCTAAATGTTATGCCTATTGTAACAGCGCTGAATCCTGTGTCAATATCCGTGTGTCTGTATGCTGTTATTATTGATGGTTTATGACATCGTCATCATATTTGCGTGTCACCAGCACGTCTGTGTGCTCTAGGAATGCCTACCGGCAACAATGTTGAAATGCGCGAGAATTTGCAACGCAGTGTTTTGTAGTGTTTTTGTTTTCATGTTCTTGTGTACGGGAAGTCTCTGACGTTACGTATGGCGGCTGACGGAACGTGACTTTTGCCAATGTCCGTGTGTTGTCATTGTTTGGGATTCCGGGAGGGCCAGTGTGCTAATCTTCCCCGTCTTTGCTTACCGTTGTTGTGTGGACATTTATTCCGTAAGACTTTTGCCTTGTGTAATTGCTATGACTTGTGTTTAGGAAGTCTATTTCCTATGTTTGGGGTAATGGAAATTTTGCATGGCTTTTTGCCGGAAAAAATGGGTTGTCACCTGTTTTGTGTCTGTGGGCGTGGTGTCTCTCGTATCTAGGTGTTGGGCGCTATGGTTCGGAGGAAAGTATTTTGTGGCCGCTAAAGCCCTAAGTAGGCTGTGGTAGCGAGAACCTTGGAGCGAATCTATGCTCCAGTATGTATGGTAAAGAACCTCTCTGTCATTGTAATTGTGTATCTGACCCGCGTATGTACTTGTATGGGGCCAATTTCAGTCTAATTGGGATTCTGGATATTTGTTTTCCACGGCGTCCGATTTTACTGGGCATTCGGACCCGCGATCCCGTGTCATACTCCGTGTTTTATGTCTGCGTTGTCTGTTGGTTTTGTGTGTCCCTGGTGTGGCTTTTGATTGTGTTTTCGCGCCAAAAATACCATTGGTTAGTTTGTTTTGGCACGAAGGTATTGTGTCTCTGTGTGTGCGCGCTCGCCTTGTTCTAAGGTCCTGGTCTTACGATTTCTGTACCGTATGTTCCCTGGCACGCGTATCGTGCGTTTGAGATACGCGGATGAAAGTATGTTTTAGCGTGAGTGTTTTGTGCCTTTTGTGAAGACCCTCGTACTCTTATTTTGGGAGTTATGGGGTTTTGAAACTAGCGTGAATGTTCGTGTCTACTACATTCAGAGCTGAGAGCTGTTAGTTGGTTTGCGCCTGGCGAAGGCCGTGTGATTATGTGTGTGTGTTATCGCTGACCCGGCGATAGTATTGGATTACAGCATTGCAAGGAAGTGCTTTGCCGGCTAGATGGCTGGCCCATGTGCCAGGCCAATGTGTGTATGCTTGCCGACACGTCTTCCTACTGTCTGCACGTACGGCGTGTCTTGGGTCCCTTGTAATGTACAAGACCCTACGACTATATATATTTGTGTCCCCAATTTTTTTGTGTTATTGTGGGCCTGGGATGAATATATCCCTGTTAGTGGTAACTAGATGTCATCATGCATATGTGTCACCGGGCCGCTAGTCGCGTGTTTGGTGACTAGGTGTCGCAGGTGATTTTATTATTTTATGCATATAAATGTCTGTCAATGTGACTATCCCTTGTTTCCCTATCCTTCAACTGGATAGTTACCCGACCTTGCATTCCTGGTATTCAGCAGGTCGCGGGTCCGAGACCGTCTTTGTCCAGGATAATTATTCCTGGTGCCTTTTAGGCCTGTGTCTCCGGGACAGTTTTACTAAGTGTTACCGATGTTTCGTAGCAATTTGAGCTTACTGTGTACCTTCCGGGAATATGTGGGTTTTCCCAAAGTCTGGGATTTTCACCCTATGGTGTTTATGTTTAGTTTGCGCGCTGTTATGGGGGACAAGCAAACTTCATGTTATAGGCAGTGTAATATATAACGTATACCTATGGATCAAATATATACAGTTCAACTTGGATAATTCGCATTTCACGGGATTAGTGAAAAAAAATGAGTTATCCAAAATTCAAATTAAGAAGGAAAGCGTAGGGAAAATATATTGTATGACGTTTACATAGTGGTTTACGTTCACTTAAGCAAATTAACAAACGATGGTACTTTAGAAAGATTGTACTGTAATTAATTTCAAAAGGTTCAAAATGAAAGATAGGACCTGAGTGTACTATTCACCTATTTGACGCCGTTAGTAAGGCAGTAATCTAGTTATGTCGCGGAGAAATCTACTATGTTTCAAAAATAGTTTGAGATTCTTGACTGTTTCTTACGATTAGGGCTCTCGGCCATCACAAGAGATTCTAGCAAATTGTAGGAACGGAAAATAGAATAACTTAGTCATTTCTACTTAGAAAGTCCCGCCTAAGCTCCATGCTGTGGTTTGTTGCTTAGGCTGTATTCGGGACCGTTCTTGCCGACCCTGAGCCGCGTGGACCAACTGATTGGGTTCCGCTTGGCTTTGCACATTAAAAACTTTGAATTGTCCAAAATATGTCTTGAATTAACCACGATTATAATCCACTGATGGCCTAGAAAATGCTAGGGGCCGAGAAAAAAACTAAGAAAAATTTTGAATTATACAATTTTGACTTAGCCATGTTCTACTGTATATACATGAAAAATGTGCAGTTTTGTCCATGAGTCTCTGCGTGTCTACCGTTTACAGGGGTGGAACCTGCCCGTTGTGTGTCCATTGTAGTGTTTCCTTCATGTAAAAGAGCCAACCTGTATCTATAATTGTGATGCAAGTGACATTGGTGTGTGTTATATTCCTGGTGAAAGTTGTTATCCCCGTCCGAGCGTCCTTGCTCGGGAAGGTGAATACTGTCGCCCTGTCACTAAGGCGTAGGCCCCTGAAACCCATTGAGGTGCTTCTTTGCTATTTTCTGGAGGAGTTTGTAGCAAAGTAAGCCTGGGCCTACTTTCACCGTAGTGCCTGGATGTTGGCCTGAATGTGGTTGTGTCTGAGGGGCTGATTGCACTCCGCGCTACCCTAGCAGTGTTTATAGGGGTGTGTGTATTCCTGACTGCCCGGCCTCTTGGGGTAGGTAATAAGACCTTTCTTATACCCCGTGTACTGTGTGTCTGCGCCTGGACAGTGTTCACAGGCGTACGTTTTGCACCCTGAGGGGCTGAAGGCAACACCCTCTTATGCATTTGCACCTGGGGTACACATGCTGGTGCCCGCTTCCATTCTGGCAAAATTGCCCTTTGAACTAGCGGTAAAGGCCGTGTAATTGCCTGTGATTGCCCTGGTGATGTATTGGAGTGTAGTCTAACCGATTTCTGGCCTATGGCCACGGTAGACCCCTGTCCTTGTGTTTGCCTATGTGTGTAGGTTTGTGTGGGCTTAATGTGCTGTAGGGCGGGTTCTACGTCCCCAGCCCATGACATGTTTACCTCCCGTTTTCTCCCTGTGTTATTATGCGTGCCCGAGAGTCCTGGCGTCAACTACCTCTCGCTCGTCCGTTCCGAGGGGGTTGGCGTAAGTTCTGCCCTTCGGTTTGGCAAAATTGCCTTCCGAACCGGCGCTGAGGGACGTATGTCCATGTGATCTTGGCCCTGTAATGTGTTGGAGCCTAGCCGGGCCGTCTACTGGACTGTGGCCACGGCGAACTCCTTCCCCTGTGTTTTGTAAGTGTCTGAGAGGGACATCCTCGCAAATTTCTGCGTTAGCGTATCTACGCTTATGTCCTCTCTGGTTGGGCTTGTGGCCCTGCCATGAATTCGAAAATGGCCTTGTTAGCTTGGAGCTCGCGGTAGTCATCCCAAATATGGGCGTACTGCCTATTGAGGCATATGGCCTGTTCGGCAACTTTGGTGCCATTGGTCCCTATCCGTTGGTGTTCCCTGATGATTGTTTCCCATTGCTGGAACATGAATTCGTGTCGGCAGTGTAGTTGCCAGTGTGCCTTAATGATTTGTGTACGGAGGGTGGAGATTTTCGCTCGAATCTTGCGAATCTTGCTGCGGAGTGTCCGGACAAGTGCCCTTATAATTCGCATATACTGGGCGTGCAGGAGCTGTTGAAACCTTGTGAGGTAGTCCTGTCTTGTCTCAAAGACCTTGTGCCAGGCAATTAACTCCTGGTATTCCCCAATGCTCCTCAGCACAGCTAGGCGGTATAGAGGGGCCTTGCTGAATCAAGTGTATGTATATATATATAAAAAACTGTGTATGCTTGGCAATGTATTATATCTCTGATTCTTTCAGGGGCTGGGGGTTGGTTTGAAAAAAAAATCCCTCGTGCAGCTAGGCTGAAGGCGAAATAATGCCTTCTGAGAAGAAAAAAATATTCAACTTTTTCGCTTGGCTGTGTGCGGTACGGGCCGTTTCTACCACGAGAGCTCGTTGTATGAGTCCTACCCTTACTGTGCGTGGTAGCCGTGCCTCCACAAATATATTTTAGATCTCTTAGTTGGGGGGTTAGTTAGGGCTAAAACACTTGTGTCACTGTACTAATTTGGATGGTGGTTCCTAGGAGAGGGTAGCTTCCCGTAGCTGGGTGAGCTTACCAGTGTAGTGTGTTGTTTAGCGTTTAAACGCTAAGGGGTGTTCCTGCAAAGACGCAAGTGTCGATTAGGGGATGGACCTCTAAATGCAGGCTAATACACCGGCCTGCCAGCTGGACGGAATGAGCAATACAATAGGCGTGCTTACGTCAGCGGCTCGACGTTATGTAGTCGAGTCGCATGCGGGAAGCACAATGAAACCTGACCAAGCAATTACTGGCTACTATGGTCACGGTCAATCGTGACGAGAGTCAGGAAGGGTATGAGGATGTAAAGAGGCGTGTAATTATCAATACAAGTGTAATTTACTGACCATGTGTTTATTGGTCAGTGAGTGTGAATTTGTAAGTCCCTCTTAGGGGAATGTAAGCAATGATACAAGTAGAGTGTACAAGTTTATGAGTGGGTGTTTACAAAGTAAAGGATTCTGAGCACTTGCTGAGTCTCACCTGATGATGCAGCTGGAACAGTCGTCGGCTAGGGCCTTCGTCGACGCACACTGTATAACAGATAATGCTCCAAAAAGGCCTCCCTTCTTATAGTTCTCGGCGGTGCTTGGTCAGCATTCCGCCAACGTAGCTGTCCCATTTAGTTGTTGTGTAGATGTTTATGTGTGTGTCGCAAGTAGTTGGCCAACCTCCCAAGCTGGGCGGTCGCCTCTTGCCGTGTAAAGATAGTGTTCTGGTCTTATGATGTTGCCAGTTGGGGTGGTTTTAGTAAAAGATGGGGGGTGGCTTTCAGGGGTACATCCCCCCGGGCCTGTACAGTATGTTGTTGCAAAATTTGGTAGATATCGGATGATTAGATTAATCGTAATTTGATTTAAGCTTTGAACATTTGTGTGGCCACCATTACGTTTCCGTCAAGATGGCGGCGATATAAAACATGCCACTGAGGTGCTCTTTGCTAGTGCTACCTCTGTACCAAATTTCGTTCCATTCGGTTTCACCGTGTTCGAATTAATAGGGGGAATCGATTTTGACACAAAGATGGCCGCCATCCGCAAACTATTAGGCTAGTGACCTATTAGATTGGTCAAAGGATGCTCCCTCCATGAAGGTATGTTGTTGCGAAATTTGGTAGAGATCGGATGATTATGTTAGTCGTAATTTTATTTAAGGTTTGAACATTTGTGTGGCCGCTATTACGTTTCTGTCAAGATGGCGGCGATGTAAAACATGACGCTGAGGTGCCCTTTGCTAATGCTACCTCTGTACCAAATTTCGTTCCATTCGGTTTCACCGTGTTTGAATGAATAGGGGGAATCTATTTTCACACAAAGATGGCCGCCATCCGCAAACTATTAGGCTGATGACCTATTAATTTGGTCAAAGGATGCTTCCTCCATAAAGGTATGTTGTTGCAATATTTGGTAGAGATCGGATGATTAGGTTAGTCGTAATTTGATTTAAGCTTTGAACATTTGTGTGGCCGCCATTACGTTTCCGTCAAGATGGCGGCGATATAAAACATGACACTGAGGTGTCCTTTGCTAGTGCTACCTTTGTACCAAATTTCGTTCAATCCGTGTTCACCGTGTTCGAATTGATAGGGGGGGGGGGCAGACATTCAGAGTACACAGACTCACACAGACACACACAGACTCACACACATACACACACACACACACAGACACACGTTTTTAGCCTACTTTCGATTTTTGCAAAAAAATGAAAGTAGACTTATGAGATCAACACAGGGCGAAAAAAAAGTGTGTCTGTCTGTGTGTGTGTGAGTCTGTGTGTGTACTCTGAATGGCTGTCCCCCCTATCAATTCGAACACGGTGAACGCGAATTGAACGAAATTTGGTACAAAGGTAGCACTAGCAAAGGACACCTCAGTGTCATGTTCTATATCGCCGCCATCTTGACGGAAACGTAATGGAGGCCACTCAAATGTTCAAAGCTTAAATCAAATTACGACTAACCTAATCATCCGATCTCTACCAAATTTTTCAACAACATACCTTCTTGCGGGGAGCATCCTTTGACCAATCTAATTGGTCATCAGCCTAACAGTTTGCGGAAGGCGGCCATCTTTGTGGGAAAATCGATTCCCCTTATTAATTTGGACACGGTGAAACCGAATGGAACGAAATTTGGTACAGAGGTAGTACCAGCAATGACCACCTCAGTGTCATGTTTTATATCGCCGCCATCTTGACAGAAAGGTAATGGCGGCCTCACAAATGTTCAAATCTTACATCAAATTACGACTAACATAATCATCCGATCTCTATCAAATTTTACAACAACATACCTTCATGGAGGGGGCATCCTTTAACCAATCTAATAGGTCATTAGCCTAATAGTTTGCGGATGGCAGCCATCTTTGTGTCAAAATCGATACCCCCTATTAATTCGAACACGGTGAAACCGATTGGAACGAAATTTGGTACAGAGGTAGCACTAGCAAAGGGCACATCAGTGTCATGTTTATATCCCCGCTACCTTTACGGAAACGTAATGGCGGCCACACAAATTTTCAAAGCTTAAATTGTATTACGACTAACCTAATCATCCGATCTCTACCAAATTTTGTAACAGCATACCTTCATGGGGGGAGCATCCTTTGACCAAACTAATACGTCATCAGCCTAATATTTTGCGGTTGGCGGCCATCTTTGTGGGAAAATCGATTCCCCCTATTAATTCGAACACGGTGAAACCGAATTGAACGATATTTGGTACAGAGGTAGCACTAGCAAAAGGCACCTCAGTGTCATGTTTTATATCACCGCAATCTTGACGGAAACGGAATGACGGCCACCCAAATGTTAAAAGCTTAAATTAAATTACGACCATCCTAATAATTCGATCTCTAACAGATTTTGCAACAACATGCCTTTTTGTGGAAAGCATCTTATGACTGACTACAAGGTCATCAACCCAGTAGTTTGCAAATAGCGGCCATGTATGTGTGCAAACCCATTCCCCATATCAATTCAAACACGGTGAAACCGAATTGAATGATTTTTTTTACAGAGGTAGCACTAGCAAAGGGCACCTCATATTCATGTTTAATATCCCTATAGCACGTTGTATTTCAACAAGCTACTACAACCAACATTCAATTATACTCCTTGAAAAGGACAAAGAGTTATAACAATACCCATGCATTTAGGAGAAAGTAGGCTATATGTTCTTTACTGAACATCTTGTTCGCCTGTGTTGATCTCATTAGTCTACTTTCATTTTTTGCAAAAAACGAAAGTACGCTAATAATAATTATAGATTAGTTTGAAAAGTCTAATTAAACAGTTAAGTTTTAAAAATTCCTTGGCGCGGGTTTCCCCCTCACCGCGGGACCCTGGGTGGTCGCCCTCCTCGCCCTCCCCTAGATCCGCCCCTGCTCTCTTTATAAACATATTGGGGAAAGTGTGGTTTATGAACATGCGAGATTTTTCGCACGGGTCCTCTAGTAGTATATAATTGGGTAGAAATTCGTGTTGACCGACTGCAAGAGTTGTCAATTAATTGTGGGCCACCATGCCATCTGAGGACGTCTTCACAATCCTTTTGCATCTTGAAATGACAAGTTTCTTTGACTTGGTTTTACGACTGGTTGCCACCTGACATCAAGACTGTCACCAATCTGAAGGAATAAGCTCCGCTATTGGTCCACCACGATCAGGGGATCATCCCCCGTCGTAATCTTCAGTATTCTATACTAGAGTCTGAGCACACAGCATTACCTACAATTCCACCTCAGAAATGTCCGAGAAGGTTATCGGAGGGTTTTATTGTAGGCTGTACGTAGGATCCTTCTTCAGTTACGTTCTACCATTTACATATGAAGAATGGGGTTGTCACTTTCACCATCTGCGCAGTACCAAAACACAAAATCTTCACCGTCGCTGTCGTAACCTTCTCACATTTTATTTTTCCATTTACTCTGAAGAATTAATTTCCCGTTCCACCACACCAAAGGCCACCTTATTTGCAATAGCAGCCGTAACCATTTCCAGTTACCTTCTTCCATTTACTCTGAAGAGTGGGTTTGCCCCTTCTGCCATCTTCACCCCACTGATGGGCACCTTCCTTGCCTTAGCTTCCGTAACCTTCTCCAGTAACCTTCTTCCATTTACTCTGAAGAATGGGTTAGCCCCTTCTACCATCTTCACACCACTGATGGGCACTTTCTTTGCCATAGCTGCCATAACCTTCTCCAGTAACCTTCTTCCATTTACTCTGCAGAATGGGTTTGCCCCTTCTGCCATCTTCACCCCACTGATGGGCACCTACCTTGCCTTAGCTGCCGTAAACTTCTCCAGTTACCTTCTTCTATTTACTCTGAAGATGGGTAGGCCCCTTCTACCATCTTCACCCCACTGATGGGCACCTTCTTTGCCTTAGTTGCCGTAACCTTCTCCAATAACCTTCTTCCATTTACTCTGAAGAATGGGTTTGCCTCTTCTGCCATCTTCACCGACTGATGGGCACCTTCTTTGCCTTAGCTACCGTAACCTTCTCCAGTAACCTTCTTCCATTTACTCTGAAGAATGGGTTTGCACCGTCTACCATCTTCACCCCACTGATGGGCACCTTCGTTGCCATAGCTGACGTAACATTCTCCAGTTACCTTCTTCCATTTACTCAGAAGAATGGGTTTGTCCCTTCTACCATTTTCACCCCACTGATGGGCACCTCCCTTGCCTTAGCTGCCGTAACCTTCTCCAGTTACCTTCTTCCATTTAGTCTGAAGAATGGGTTTGCCCCTTCTACCATCATCGCCTCACTGATGGGCACCTTCCTTGCCTTAGCTGCCGTAACATTCTCCAGAAACCTTCCTCCATTTACTCTGAAGATTGGGGTTGCCCATTCTACCATCTTCACCCCACTCATGGGCAACTTCCTTGCCTCAGCTGCCGTAACCTTCTCCAGTTACCTTCTTCCATTTACTCTGAAGAATGGTTTTGCCCCTTCTACCATCTTCACCCCACTCATGGGCACCTTCCTTGCCTTAGCTGCCGTAACCTAGTCCAGTTACCTTCTTCCATTTACTCTAAAGAATGGGTTTGCCTCTTCTACCATCTTCACCCCACTGATGGGCACCTTCTTTGCCATAGCTGCCATAACCTTTTCCAGTAACCTTCTTCCATTTACTCTGAAGAATGTGTTTGCCACTTCTGCCATCTTCACCCCACTGTTGGGATTCTTCTTTGCCAAAGCTGCCATAACCTTTACCAGTAACCTTCTTCCATTTACTCTGAAGAATGGGTTTGCCCCATCTGCCATCTTCACCTCACTGATGGGCACCTTCATTGCCATAGCTGCCATAACCTTCTCCAGTAATCTTCTTCCATTTACTCTGAAGAATGGGTTTGCCCCTTCTACCATCTTCACCCCACTGATGGGCAACTTCCTTGCCTTAGCTGCCGTAACCTTCTCCAGTTTACCTTCTTCCATTTACTCTAAAGAATGAGTTGGCCCCTTCTACCATCTTCACCACTCTGATGGGCAACTTCCTTGCCTTAGCTGCCTTAACCTTCTCCAATTACCTTCCTTCATTTACTCTGAAGAATGGGCTTCCCCCTTCTACCATCTTCACCCCACTGAAGGGCACCTTCCTTGCATCAGTTGCCGTAACCATTTCTAGTTACCTTCCTCCATTTACTATGAAGAATGGGTTTGCCCCTTCTGCCATATTAACCCACTGATGGGCACCTTCTTTGCCTTAGCTGCCGTAACCCTCTCCAGTAACCTTCTTCCATTTACTCTGAAGAGTGGGTTTGCCCCTTCTACCATCTTCACCCCACTCATGGGCACCTTCCTTGACTTAGCTGCCGTAACCATCTCCAGTAACCTTCCTCCATTTACTCTGAAGAATGGGTTTAACCCTTCTGCCATCTTCACCACACTGATGGGCACCTTCTTTGCCATAGCTGCCATAATCTTCTCCAGTAACCTTCCTCCATTTACTCTGAAGATGAGTTTGCCCCTTCTACCATATTCACCCCACTGATGGACACCTTCTTTGCCATAGCTGCCATCACCTTCTCCAGTAACCTTCTTCCATTTACTCTGAAAATGGGTTTGCTCCTTCTACCATCTTCACCCCACTCATGGGCACCTTCCTTGCCTTAGCTGCCGTAACCTTCTCCAGTTACCTTCTTCCATTTACTCTGAAGAATGGGTTTGCCTCTTCTACCATCTTCACCCCACTGATGGGCACCTTCCTTGCCATAGCTGCCACAACCTTCTCCAGTAACCTTCTTCCATTAACTCTGAAGAATGTGTTTGCCACTTCTGCCATCTTCACCCCACTGTTGGGCAGCTTCTTTGCCAAAGCTGCCATAACCTTCTCCAGTAACTTTCTTCCATTCACTCTGAAGAATGGGTTTGCCCCATCTGCCATCTTCACCTACCTGATGGGCACCTTCTTTGGCATAGCTACCATAAGCTTCTCCAGTAGTCTTCTTCCATTTACTCTGAGGAATGTGTTTGCCCCTTCTACCATCTTCACCCCACTAATGGGCACCTTCCTTGCCTTAGCTGCCGTAACCTTCTGCAGTTACCTTCTTCCATTTACTCTGAAGAATGGGTTTGCCCCTTCTACCATCTTCACCCCACTGATGGGCACCATCCTTGCCTTAGCCGCCATAACCTTCTCCAGTCTCCTTCTTCCATTTACTCTGAAGAATGGGTTTGCCCCATCTACCATCTTCACCCCACTGACGGGCACCTTCCTTGCCTTAGCTGCCGTAACCTTCTTCAGTTTACCTTCTTCCATTTACTCTAAAGAATGAGTTTGCCCCTTCTACCATCATCACCCCACTGATCGTCACCTTCCATGCCTTAGCGGCCGTAATCTTCTCCTGTAACCTTCTTCCATTTACTCTGAAGAATGGGTTTGTCGCTTCTATCATCTTCACCACACTGATGGGCACTTTCCGTGCCTTAGCTGCCGTAACCTTCTCCAGTTTACCTTCTTCCATATACTCCAATGAATGAGTTTGCCCCTTCTACCATCTTCACCAGACTGATGGGCACATTCCTTGCCTTAGCTGCCGTAACCTTTTCCAGTTACCTTCTTCCATTTACTCTGAAGAATGGGTTTGCCCCTTCTACCATCTTCACCCCACTGTCGGGCACCTTCCTTGCCTTAGCTGCCGTAACCTTCTCCAGTTTACCTTCTTCCATTTACTCTAAAGGATGAGTTTGCCTCTTCTAACATCTTCACCACACTGATGGGCATCTTCCTTGCCTTAGCTGCCGTAACCTTCTCCAATTACCTTCCTCCATTTACTCTGAAGAATGGGTTTGCCCCTTCTACCATCTTCACCCCACTGAAGGGCACCTTCCTTGCCTTAGCTGCCGTAACCTTCTCCAGTTTACCTTCATCCATTTACTCTAAATAATGAGTTTGCCCCTTCTACCATCTTCACCACACTGATGGGCACCTTCCTTGCCTTAGCTGCCATAACCTTCTCCAATTACCTTCTTCCATTTACTCTGAAGAATGGGCTTGCCCCTTCTACCATCTTCCCCCCACTGAAGGGCACCTTCCTTGCCTTAGTTGCCGTAACCATTTCTAGTTACCATCGTCCATTTACTCTGAAGAATGGGTTTGCCCCTTCTGCCATATTAACCCACTGATGGGCACCTTCTTTGCCATAGCTGCCGTAACCCTCTCCAGTAACCTTCTTCCATTTACTCTGAAGAGTGGGTTTGCCCCTTCTACCATCTTCACCCCACTCATGGGCAACGTCCTTGCCTTAGCTGCCGTAACCCTCTCCAGTAACCTTTCTCCATTTACTCTGAAGAATGGGTTTACCCCTTCTGCCATCTTCACCACATTGATGGGCACCTTCTTTGCCATAGCTGCCATAAACTTCTGCAGTAACCTTCCTCCATTTCCTCTGAAGATGGGTTTGCTCCTTCTACCATCTTCACCCAACTCATGGGCTCCTTACCTGCCTTAGCTGCCGTAACCTTCTCCAGGAACCTTCCTCCATTTACTCTGAAGAATGGGTTTACCCCTTCTGCCATCTTCTCCCCACTGATGGGCACCTTCTTTGCCATAGCTGCCATAACCTTCTCCAGTGACCTTCCTCCGTTTACTCTCAAGATGGGTTTGCCCCTTCTACCATCTTCACCACATTGATGGGCACTTTCTTTGCCATAGCTGCCATAACTTTCTGCAGTAACCTTCTTCCATTTACTCTGAAAAATGGGTATGCCCCTTCTACCATCTTCACCCCACTCATGGGCACCTTCCTTGCCTTAGCTGCCGTAACCTTCTCCAGTTACTTTCCTCCATTTACTCTGAAGAATGGGTTTGCCTCTTCTACCATCTGCACCCCACTGATGGGCACCTTCTTTGTCATAGCTGCCATAACATTCTCCAGTTACCTTCCTCCATTTACTCTGAAGAATGGGTTTGCCCCTTCTGCCATCTTCACCCGACTGATGGGCACCTTCTTTGCCAAAGCTGCCATAACATTCTCCAGTATCCTTCTTCCATTTACTCTGAAGAATGGGTTTGCCGCTTCTGCCATCTTAACCCACTGATGGGCACCTTCTTTGCCTTAAATGCCGTAAACCTCTCCAGTAACCTCCTTCCATTTACTCTGAAGAGTGGGTTTGCCCCTTCTACCACCTTCACCACACTCATGGGCACATTCCTTGCCTTAGCTGGCATAACCTTCTCCAGTAACCTTCCTCCATTTACTCTGAAGATAGGTTTGCCCCTTCTACCTTCTTCACCCCATTCATGGGCACCTTCTTTGCTATAGCTGCCATAACCTTCTCCAGTAACCTTCTTCCATTTACTCTGAAGAATGGGATTTGCCCTTCTACCATCTTCACCCCACTCATGGGCACCTTTCTTGCCTTAGCTGCCGTAACCTTCCCCAGTTACCTTCTTCCATTTACTCTGAAGAATGGGTTTGCCTCTTCTACCATCTGCACCCCACTGTTGGGCACCTTCTTTGCCATAGCTACCATAACCTACTCCAGTAACCTTCCTCCATTTACTCTGAAGAATGGGTTTGCCCCTTCTGCCATCTTCACCCCACTGATGGGCACCTTCTTTGCCAAAGCAGCCATAACTTTCTCCAGTAACCTTATTCCATTTACTCTGAAGAATGGGTTTGCCCCATCTGCCATCTTCACCCCACTGATGGGCACCATCTTTGCCATAGCTGCCATATCCTTCTCCAGTAACCTTCTTCCATTTACTCTGAAGAATGGGTTTGCCCCTTCTACCATCTTCACCCCACTCATGGGCACCTTCCTTGCCTTAGCTGCCGTAACCTTCTCCAGTTACCTTCTTTCATTTACTCTGAAGAATGGGTTTGCCCCTTCTACCATTTTCACCCCACATATGGCACCATCCTTGCCTTAGCTGCCGTATCCTTCTCCAGTTACCTTCCTCCATTTACTCTGATGAATTGGATTGTCCCTTCTACCACCTTCACGCCACCGATGGGCACCTTCCTTGCCTTAGCTGCCGTAACCTTCTCCAGTTACCTTCTTCCATTTACTCTGAAGAATGGGTTTGCCTCTTCTGTCATCTTCACCCCACTGATGGGCACCTTCTTTGCCTTAGCTACCGTAACCATCTCCAGTAACCTTCTTCCATTTACTCTGAAGGATGGGTTTGTCCCTTCAACCATCTTCACCCCACTGATGTGCGCCTTCCTTTCCATAGCTGCCGTAACCTTCTCCAGTTACCTTCTTCCATTTACTCTGAAGAATGGGTGTGCCCCTTCTACCATCTTCACCCTACTGATGGGTACATTGCTTGAATTAGCTGCCGTAACCTTCTCCAGTTACCTTCTTCCAATTACTCTGAAGAATGGGTTTGCTTCTACCATCTTCACCCCACTGATGGGCACCTTCCTTGCCTTAGCTGCCGTAACCTTCTCCAGTAACCTTCTTCCATTTACTCTGAAGAATGGGTTTGTCCCTTCTTTCATCTTCACCACACTGATGGGCACCTTCCTTGCCTTAGCTGCCGTAACCTTCTCCAGTTACCTTCTTCCAATTACTCAGAAGAATGGGTTTGCCCCTTCTACCATCTTCACTCCACTGATGGGCACCTTCCTTGCCTTAGCTGCCGTAACCTTCTCCAGTAACTATCTTCCATTTTACTCTGAAGAATGGGTTTGACCCTTCTATCATCTTCACCCCACTGATGGGCACCTTCCTTGCCTTAGCTGCCATAACCTTTTCCAGTTACCTCCTTCCATTAACTCTGAAGGATGAGTTTGCCCCTTCTATCATCTTCACCCCACTGATGGGCACTTTCCTTGCCTTTGCTGCCGTAAATTTTTCCCGTTACCTTCTTCCATTTACTCTGAAATATGTGTTTGCCCTTTCTACCATCTTCACCCCACTGACGGGCACCTTCCTTGCCTTAGCTGCCGTAACCTTCTCCAGTTTACCTTCTTCCATTTACTCTAAAGAATGAGTCTGCCCCTTCCATCATCTTCACCACGCTGATGGGCACCTTCCTTGCCTTAGCTGCCGTAACCTTCTCCAATTAGCTTCCTCAATTTACTCTGAAGAATTGGTTTGCCCCTTCTACCATCTTCACCCCACTGAAGGGCACCTTCCTTGCCTTAGTTGCCGTAACCATTTCTAGTTACCTTCCTCCATTTACTCTGAAGAATGCGTTTGCCCCTTCTGCCATATTAACGCACTGATGGGCACTTTCTTTGCCTTTGCTGCCGTAAATTTTTCCCTTTACCTTCTTCCATATACTCTGAAGAATGGGTTTGCCCATTCTACCATCTTCACCCCACTGACGGGCACCTTCCTTGCCTTCGCTGCCGTAACCTTCTCCAGTAACCTTCCTCCATTTACTCTGAAGAATGGGTTTACCCCTTCTGCCATCTTCACCACACTGAGATGGGCACCTTCTTTGCCATAGCTGCCATAATCTTCTCCAGTAACCTTCCTCCATTTACTCTGAAGATGGGTTTGCCCCTTCTACCATCTTCACCCCACTGATGGGCACCTTATTTGCCATAGCTGCCATCACCTTCTCCAGTAACCTTCTTCCCTTTAATCTGAAGAGTGGTTTTGCCCCTTCTACCATCTTCACCCCACTCATGGGCACCTTCCTTGCCTTAGCTGCCGTAACCTTCTCCAGTTACCTTCTTCCATATACTCTGAAGAATGGGTTTGCCTCTTCTACCATCTTCACCCCACTGATGGGCACCTTCTTTGCCATAGCTGCCATAACCTTCTCCAGTTACCTTCTTCCATTTACTCTGAAGAATGTGCTTGCCCCTTCTGCCATCTTCACCCCACTGTTGGGCTCCTTCTTTGCCAAAGCTGCCATAACCTTCTCCAGTAACCTTCTTCCATTTACTCTGAAGAATGGGTTTGCCCCATCTGCCATCTTCACCTCACTGATGGGCACCTTCTTTGCCATAGCTGTCATAACCTTCTCCAGTAATCTTCTTCCATTTACTCTGAAGAATGGGTTTGCCCCTTCTACCATATTCACCCCACTGATGGGCAACTTCCTTGCCTTAGCCGCCGTATCCATCTCCAGTAACCTTCCTCCATTTACTCTGAAGAATGGGTTTACCCCTTCTACCATCTTCACCCCACTGACGGGCACCTTCCTTGCCTTAGCTGCCGTAACCTTCTCCAGTTTACCTTCTCCATTTACTCTAAAGGATGAGTTGGCCCCTTCTACCATCTTCACCACTCTGATGGGCACCTTCCTTGCCTTAGCTGCCGTAACCTTCTCCAATTACCTTCCTCCATTTACTCTTAAGAATGGGTTTGCCACTTCTACCATCTTCACCCCCACTGAAGGGCACCTTCCTTGCCTCAGTTGCCGTAACCATTTCTAGTTACGTTCCTCCATTTACTCTGAAGAATGGGTTTGCCCCTTCTGCCATATTAACCCACTGATGGGCACCTTCTTTGCCTTAGCTGCCGTAACCCTCTCCAGTAACCTTCTTCCATTTACTCTGAAGATTGGGTTTGCCCCTTCTACCATCTTCACCCCACTCATGGGCACCTTCTTTGCCTTAGCTGCCGTAACCATCTCCAGTAACCTTCCTCCATTTACTCTGAAGAATGGGTTTACCCCTTATGCCATCTTCAGCACACTGATGGGCACCTTCCTTGCCTCAGTTGCCGTAACCATTTCTAGTTACCTTCCTCCATTTACTCTGAAGAATGGGTTTGCCCCTTCTGCCATATTAACCCACTGATGGGCACCTTCTTTGCCTTAGCTGCCGTAACCCTCTCCAGTAACCTTCTTCCATTTACTCTGAAGAGTGGGTTTGCCCCTTCTACCATCTTCACCCCACTCATGGGCACCTTCCTTGCCTTAGCTGCCGTAACCATCTCCAGTAACCTTCCTCCATTTACTCTGAAGAATGGGTTTACCCCTTATGCCATCTTCACCACACTGATGGGCACCTTCTTTGCCATAGCTGCCATAATCTTCTCCAATAACCTTCTTCCATTTCCTCTGAAGAATGTGTTTGCCCCTTCTGCCATCTTCACCCCACTGTTGGGCACCTTCTTTGCCAAAGCTGCCATAACCTTCTCCAGTAACCTTCTTCCATTCACTCTGAAGAATGGGTTTGCCCCATCTGCCATCTTCACCTCCCTGATGGGCACCTTCTTTGCCACAGCTGCCATAACCTTCTCCAGTAATCTTCTTCCATTTACTCTGAAGAATGTGTTTGCCCCTTCTACCACCTTCACCCCACTGATGGGCACCTTCCTTGCCTTAGCTGCCGTAACCTTCTGCAGTTACCTTCTTACATTTACTCTGAAGAATGGGTTTGCGCCTTCTACCATCTTCACCCCACTGATGGGCACCTTCCTTGCCTTAGCTGCCATAACCTTCTCCAGTTTCCTTCTTCCATTTACTCTGAAGAATGTGTTTGCCCCTTCTACCATCTTCACCCCACTGACGGGCACCTTCCTTGCCTTAGCTGCCGTAACCTTCTTCAGTTTACCTTCTTCCATTTACTCTAAAGAATGGGTTTGCCCCTTCTTCCATCTTCACCATACTGATGGGCACCTTCCTTGCCTTAGCGGCCGTAACCTTTTCCTGTAACCTTTTTCCATTTACTCTCAAGAATGGGTTTGTCCCTTCTATCATCTTCACCACACTGATGGGCACCTTCCTTGCCTTAGCTGCCGCAACCTTCTCCAGTTTACCTTCTTCCATTTACTCTAATGAATGAGTTTGCCCCTTCTACCATCTTCACCAGACTGATGGGCACATTCCTTGCCTAAGCTGCCGTAACCTTTTCCAGTTACCTTCTTCCATTTACTCTGAAGAATGGGTTTGCTCCTTCTACCATCTTCACCCCACTGTCGGGCACCTTCCTTGCCTTAGCTGCCGTAACCATCTCCAATTTACCTTCTTCCATTTACTCTAAAGAATGAGTTTGCCTCTTCTACCATCTTCACCACACTGATGGGCATCTTCCTTGCCTTAGCTGCCGTAACCTTTTCCAATTACCTTCCTCCATTTACTCTGAAGAATGGGTTTGCCCCTTCTATCATCTTCACCCCTCTGAAGGGCACCTTCCTTGCCTTAGCTGCCGTAACACTCTCCTGTAACCTTCTTCCATTTACTCTGAAGAGTGGGTTTGCCCCTTCTACCATCTGCACCACACTCATGGGCACCTTCCATGCCTTAGCTGCCGTAACCTTCTCCAGTAACCTTCCTCCATTTACTCTGAAGATGGGTTTGCCCCTTCTACCATCTTCACCCCTATGATGGGCACCTTCTTTGCCGTAGCTGCCATAACCTTATCCAGTAACCTTATTCCATTTACTCTGAAGAATGGGTTCGCCCCTTCTACCATCTTCACCCCACTCATGGGCACCTTTCTTGCCTTAGCTGCCGTAACCTTCTCCAGTTACCTTCGTCCATTTACTCTGCAGAATGGGGCTGCCTCTTCTACCATCTTCACCCCACTGATGGGCACCTTCTTTGCCATAGCTGCCATAACATTCTCCAGTAACCTTCTTCCATTTACTCTGAAGAATGGGTTTGCCCCTTCTGCCATCTTCACCCCACTGATGGGCACCATCTTTTCCAAAGCTGCCATAACCTTCTCCAGTAACCTTCTTCCATTTACTCTGAAGAATGGGTTTGCCCCATCTGCCATCTTCACCCCACTGATGGGCACCTTCTTTGCCAAAGCTGCCATAACCTTCTCCAGTAACCTTCTTCCATTTACTCTGAAGAATGGGTTTGCCCCTTCTACCATCTTCACCCCACTGTTGGGCACCTTCCTTGCCTTAGCTGCCGTAACCTTCTCCAGTTACCTTCTTCCATTTACCCTGATGAATGGGTTTGCCCCTTCTACCATCTTCACCCCACTGATGGGCACCTTTCTTGCCTTAGCTGCCGTAACCTTCTCCAGTTTACCTTCTTCCATTTACTCTAAAGAATGGGTTTGCCCCTTCTACCATCTTCACCACACTGATGGGCACCTTCCTTGCCTTTGCTGCCGCACCCTTCTCCAGTTACCTTCCTCCATTTTCTCTGAAGAATGGGTTTGCCCCTTCCTCCATCTCCACCGTAGCTGTCATAACCTTGGGCTGGGCCCTCTGTATTTATGAAATAAAGTTTTCATAAAGTTTTGCCAGTTGGAGTCTTCTTAGAGTAGCCCCTTTTAATGCTGTATTCACATTGTCTCTCTGAAGTTCTCAGAAATATTCCAGTCAGGTGTACGGCATAGGCGTCTATACATGCATATCATTCTCACCTTGACTATCAACCTTGGTGCAAGTCTGGCTCCGAACTCCAGACTGCTGCTAAATAAGGTCCGTCTGAGGAATGTGAAGTAACTTGTACATAAATAATGAGGACGGAAATGGTATAAGAGATAATTGCATTCAGCTATTTTACCCGCGTAATGCGTCATGTCAAACTGCTCCTTATTCAAAACAAAACAAAAATGAGAATTCATAGAGTAAATTTATGCATGTATTTTGTGACAACCGAACTGAGAATCGTTCCAACTCCGCAAAAGGAAATTAATTCACTTTCGCCAATACCAAGGGCATAGGAATTGTTTTCCGGAGGAGAGGGGGATTAAAGACTCATAACATGTTTGAAAATTTCCGGTAGGAAATTTGGAGCCACAATACAAACTAGAATAGCTACGCGTGTTAAGGCGCAAAACGATCTTCATAATCTTTCGTCCTTGAAGATGGTATCTCATTTTCAGCTCCAGGCCAATGCCTCGATGGTACCTTATGCAACAGCCACTTCCTTGTAATTCCTTGCCCAGTTCCATTCATCTTCATTTATGTCATCGCTCATTAATTCCCCTCTTGAGGTTGATATCAGGAAAGACATCCAGCCGCAAAACCCATACGCCACATAGAAAACTGATCTTAACTCACCCATGACCTCGTTGTTGTGGTTAATTCATTTGAGGGGCTTGGGACATCTTGATCATCAGCCCCGTGTAGGAATGAAGCTTGTAGTTTTACGTGATCGTTAATCATGCGATCATGAGCCACAGGACCTCCTTTTAACGTGGAATCTGAACCTCAGGACATGGCATTTCACTTCGAAAATCTCAAATGTATTGACTGGGATTTGAACCCGGTTCAACTTGGTGAGAGGCCAACAGGTCGACCGCTGCGCCACCACGTCCCCTAGCTCCATGTAGCTGGGTGTGAGTTAAACCCGTCCAACAACCTGTGTTCCTGTGATAAATGTAGTAGCATGTGCAACTGTATTAGGGACAGGGACGGGATAGGTGCGCCGAAACTGTAAGTACTATAAGGCATTGTCCCAGTATTTGCCTGGAGAGAGTGTCGGAAAACTCCGGGAAAAATCTACACTCAGGATTGCAACTGTCTGAGCCGGGATTCAAACCTGTGACCTCCGGAATTGCTGCAGCTGCCTTCACGGCCGTGGTGCACGATTTAACGAGCATGGCTACGCCGCGGGGTCCATGACCTGGAAGAGACGAGAACAAGTAGTTCCGTGAAGAACTATACAGCCTATTTTCATATATCCTACTCATGTTAATTGCCACTATCAACATACAAAATTTTAGTTTAATTGCTGTAACAGATTCGTAGATATTGAGAACCGTTTAAATATTTCTGATTGTCGCCAGGTTGGATTTTTATTTTTGAACTATTACATTAATATTATTGTGTACGTGTCGTATTCAAACTTCAGTCGCATGATTAGAACACAAGAAGTAAAAACGAGATTTTAAAATTATGCACATCAGCCATCTTGTGATTATGCAAACAATTGAAATAAATTAGATGCCAGTGGATCAACATTTGTATAAGCATTTAACTTGCAACGTTTCACGGCACTCGGATAGTTAATTCGCGAGAAACGTCCATTTAAATATTTATACTTCGCGTCGCCGCCATGTTGGATCTGTGCTCACCAGGTTAATGAAGTCCTATAGGTGAACATATGTTCATAGTCTCTATGAACATAAAAAAATCAGTTTGGTTCCTGTAAAAGATTCATAGATATTGAGAACCGTCTAAATATTTCGGAAGCTTGCCATTTAGGATTGTTATATGTATAGGCCATAGAGTTATGTACCATTCAAGGACAATTATTGCCTAGGTTCATTATTCAAACTTTCACTTCGATCGCATAATTACGACACAAGAAATATAAACTTAATTTTAAAATTTCGCACAGCCGCCATCTTGAGGATATGTAAACAATTGAATTAAATTAGATGGCAGTGCATTACAATCTGCAAAATCATTTACTGTACCACATTTCACTGCGCTCAGAGAGTTAAATCACGAGAAAAAACTATTAAAATATTTCAAATTCCCTTGGTCGCCATGTTCGTTTTGTAATTTACAGGTTTTTGAAATATACATAGGATAACTTGTAGCAGCACCCTTCATCACCGTACAAAATTGCAGGGTGATATCTGTAATAGTTTCGGAGATATAGAATAACAGTGAAATATTTCGCACAGCCGCCATTTTGAGGTAATATAAACAATTGAACTAAATTAGACTCCAGTGCATTACAATATGTATAAACATTTGCTGTACCAAATTTCATTACGTTTGGATAGTTAAATCGCGAGAAAAGTCTATTTGAAAGTCTCAACTTCGCTTGACCGCCATGTTGGTTTTGTAGTCACCAGGTTTTTGAAAGTCTCATAGGTGAACTTCTAGTAGTTCCCTTTATCACCGTACACAATTTCAGGGCGATATCGGTAACAGTTTCGGAGATATTGAATGCTAGTCAAATATTTCGCACAGCCGCCATGTTGGATTGGTGAGACGTAACAAAATTTGAAGGGCACGGTCGAGGTCGCCGGGAA
This sequence comes from Meconema thalassinum, assembly GCA_946902985.2. NCBI lineage: Eukaryota > Metazoa > Arthropoda > Insecta > Orthoptera > Tettigoniidae > Meconema > Meconema thalassinum. The sequence goes on from OX336391.1 coordinate 491,213,571, forward strand.
TAGTGCTATGAACTTACCGAGTTTCATTGAATTCGCTCTAGCCGTTTAGATTTTATTAGGGGGACACACACACACACCTCACACACACACACACACGCACACACACACGGACAAAAGGTGATCTCATAAGCCTATTTTTTCAAAATTGAAAATAGGCTAAAAATGAGTGGACATGCAATGTGGAGCCATACAATCGAGTAAATAACGAGACAATAAATTAAGGGTTCCTCCAATGCGAGTACAGTTGATGCGACCACCGCAGTGTTGTTTCTTGTGCTAGGGATCTGTTTTTTGTGACAGAAGTTGGCTACACTGTTGGGGGACTCAGTACCTTCTTAAATAAGTTTCGATTTTAAAAGATCGTAATTTGCATTCTTTCGAGTCGAGTCTCTTGTTGCTAACGAAGAATAGCATTTAAAGACCGGCGGGGTGTTGTCAGACCCCGCATACCCAGGTACGTTACAAATCTTGTCGAGTTGGTTATCAAGCTATCGTTTGATTGTCGAAGGGTACTTCCTTGTTTGCTGACTTCATGGTAAGTACCGTTCCTGGGAATTAATTTGCTTTTACAGAGTTATGTTTGCAAATGTTTGTCTGGAGATAATGAGAAATTAGGCTTAAAAATGTATTTGCAGTTTGAGACTTAAGATTTACCGGTACCTTAAGTAATGTTTTTCGATTTAAACGTGTGGTGCTAAAACTTCTCATAGTAATATCATGGTAATGTTTTTAGCCTATTTTCAATTTTGAAAAAATAGGCATATGAGATCACCTTTTGTCCGTGTGTGTGTGCGTGTGTGTGTGTGTGTGTGTGTGTGTCCCCCTAATAAAATCTAAACGGCAGGAGCGATTTCAATGAAACTCAGAAAGTTCATAGCACAATTCCCGGCGACCTCGACCGTGCCCTTCAAATTTTGTTACGACTCACCAATCCAACATGGCGGCTGTGCAAAATATTTCACCAGCATTCAATATCTCCGAAACTATTACCGATATTACCCTGATATTTTCTATGGTGATAGAGGGAACTACTATAAGTTCACTTACGTGACTTTTGAAAACCTGGTAACTACAAAACGAACATGGCGGCCAAGCGAATTTGCGACTTTTAAATAGACGTTTCTCGCGATTTGACCAACCAAACGCAATGAAACTTGGTACAGTATATGTTTATATACATTGTAATGCACCGACATCTAACTTCATTCAATTGTTTACATAATCACAAGATGGCGGATGTGCGAAACATTTCACCGGCATTCTATATCTCTGAAACTATTAGCGGTATCTCCCTAAAATTTTGTACTGAGATAAAGGGCACTACTGGAAGTCCATCTATAAGATTTTAAAAAACCGGTTAACTACAAAACGAACATGGCGGCCAAGCGAATTTGAACATTTTAAATAGACCTTTCTCGCGATTTAATGTTCCAAGCGCACTGAAACCTGGTACAGGAAATATTTATACACGTTGTAATCCACTGGTATCTAACTTAGTTCAATTGTTTACATAACCTCAAGATGGCGGCAGTGCGAATTTTAAAATTAAGTTTTTATTTCTTGTGATGTAGTCATGCGATCGAAGTGAAAGTTTGAATAATGAACCTACGCAATAATTTTCCTTTAATGGTACATGACTCTATGGCCTATACATTTAACAATCCAACATGGCGACCATCCGAAGTATTTAGACGATACTGAATATCTACGAATCTATTTTAGCAATCAAACTGCATTTTTTAATGTTCATAGGGGCTATGAACTTAAGTTCACCTATAGGACTTTAAATAACCTGGTGATCACAAATCCAACATGGCGTGACGCGAATTATAAATATTCACATGGACGTTTCTCGCAATTTAACCATCCGCGTGCAGTGAAACTTGGTACAGTGAATCTTTATCCGAATGTTAATCCACTGGCATCTAATTTATTTCAATTGTTTCCATAACCTCAAGATGGCAGCTGTGAAAAAATTTTAAATCTCCTTGTTTTTTCTTGTGTCCTAATTATGCGATTGACGTTTGAATACTACACGTTCACAATAATCTGCATGTAACAGTACATAACTCTAGGACCTACATATATAAAATCCAACATGGTGACCATCCGAAATATTTAGTCGGTTCTCAATATCTACGAATCTATTACAGCAATCAAACTGAAATTGTGTATGTTAAATAGTGGCAATTAACATAAGTAGGATATATGAAAATAGGCTGTATAGTTCTTCACGGAACTACTTGTTAATGCAGTAATTCAGGTTCAAATTCGTATTCTTTGCGCCAATGTATTTAACATTTGTAAAAGGATAGAGCAATTTATATTCAGGGAGTTCTGATCATCCCCACCTACCCATTTACGTAACTTTTTCCTACATATCTTGTTAAAAATTAACATAACTTCGATGATTCAGTTTAGGAGAAGGTATACCATAAAGTATTACGTTTCTCGTAACAGTATTCTACCTGAAGACGACATTGTATATGGAGACATACTTTGGTAAGTCACTAGAATAATTCATGCGGCTTATGCATTTATTTTATAGTATGATTGATTAGTGGGCTTAAATGGGCATATATGATCTGCAATGTTTATTACCCATCGAAAACTAATACTGCGGAGAAGGCCAACAAGGGGAATCGACTGAATTTTTAGAGATTAAAAGATTGTACATTGTGCTTGGTTATTGGGCTTAGTATTATGATCTGCACTTTGTGTTACCCATTGGAAAGATTGAACAGCGGAATAGACCAACAAGTAAATCGACTGAATTTTTAGAGGTTAAATGATTGTATAATATGCTTGATTGCTTTGTTTAATAAATAACCTGCACATTGCGTTACCAATTAAACAACTATAGCAACAAAGTGGGCCATCAAGTTTGGGAATCGGCTGAATTTTTTAGGTTAGAAGACTATCTTATATATTAAATAGTTTTCAAAAAATTTCACCCTTTACTCAAACTGAAATATCTCAGGAATTATTTGCGCTACGACGACGTTTGTTGTCTTAAAATGTAATGCCCGTGAAGCACCGTCGATTGATATCCACCTTACTTGATTATATCATTCGAGTATAAAAATAATTGCGAATATTACTTCCTTCAAGGTCTCACGAAAATAAAATATCGAATGACTTGACGGACATATTGTCGCTAGGCGACAACGACTAACACTGTATCATGATACACAACGCCGCCACAATAATAAATCTAACTTGATATTAACAGAGAGTTCCCTAATTACGTCATGATATCGTTAACTTCTACCTGATCCACTCGGGCGCTAATGTCGCATGTATCCATACATGTTATCGTTAACTTCTACCTGTTCCACTCGGGCGCTAATGTCGCATGTATCCATATAATAAGTTGAAGGGGATTCTGTGCACATAATTTTGTTAAAACTTCTCAAAGAATGGATTACTTTGAGACTGAAATGCTCATGCACAATCAGAAGTCATTTTGCTAATGAAACTGTCATGTCAAAATAAACATGCCGCTACAGTCGAATGTTGGAACCGCCATTTTGTATTGTGTATCCGATCTTTCTGTTATATAGTCTTTGGTCTCACCAGCTACAAACTGTCTTCTTTTCGTTTCATCATTCGCCCTTATAGGCTGTGTGCTCAATCAATACAATGAATCATATTATGATGAATGAGAGGCGACACTCAATTACAAATGTTATAAAGATTAAAGGTGACGGTAATTGTCTGTTCAGGTCATTGGCATATTGTGTGTACAACAATCAGAGTTTATTTACACAGGTTAGAAAGCGAATTGTAAAACATGTTACAGACAAGAGGAATAATTATTCTTCCTTTATTGTTGGCAACAGCGATATGTACTGTGCCCTTTCAGTAAGAAATATGCAAATCACAGTATGCCAGCAATGCTCAAATCGGGATTTTCGGGGTTTTGGTGCGTTCTCCCACTCTGTGACTTACACATTTTGGATTAAATAGAGGATACACTTCCAAAAATAAAAACAAAATCAACTCCTATTATAAAACATTTAATTAACCAAAATTACGGCGCTACAAAAAAATTAAACAATTAAACTACTGACTGTACAGAAACCAGACAGCAGTCATTCGAGTTGAAGGACATGAGAGAGAAGCTGGTATTCAGAAAGGTGTAAGGCAAGGCTGCAACTTATCACCCATACTTTTCAATCTTTACATTGAACAAGCAATGAAGGAAATTAGAGAAAAATTTAAAGTGGGAGTGAAGATTCAAGGAGAAATAATTTCAACTCTGAGATTTGCTGATGACATCGTCATCTTGGCCAACAAGCCTGAGGATTTGAATGAGTTTTTGAATGGTATGGACTCCGTCTTACGGAAAGAATTCATGATGAAAATTAATAAATGTAAAACAAAAATACTGGAATGCAGCCGAAATAAATCAGAAACCTCTATGGAGATCAAATTGGCAGGTGAAAAGCTGAAGGAAGTAGGAGATTTCTGTTACTTAGGAAGCAGAATAACCAGTGATGGACGAAGCAAAGAGGATATAAAAAGTAGGTTGGCTCAGGCAAGAAAAGCATTTCTACAAAAAAGGAATCTGCTGACATCGAATATAGATTTAGGTATTAGGAAGTCATTTTTGAAAGCCTTTGACTGGAGCGTGGCGCTCTATGGAAGTGAAACTTGGACTATTGGTGCAGCAGAAAAGAGGAGAATTGAAGCATTTGAAATGTGGTGCTACAGGAGAATGATGAAGATCAGATGGGTAGATAGGGTTACAAACAAAGAGGTATTAAGACGAGTGGGAGAGGAGAGATGTTTCTGGCGACTGCTAATGAAGAGAAGAGATAGGTTGGTAGGACACATACTAAGACACCCAGGAATAGCAAGCTTAGTTATGGAAGGAAGGGTCGAGGACAAGAACTGTAGGGGTAGACCAAGGTTTGAATATGTTGAACAGATTGCCTCGGATGTAGGGTGTGGTAGCTATGTAGAGATGAAACGATTAGCTGAGGACAGGGAGGCATGGAGAGCTGCATCAAACCAGTCAAAAGACTGAAGACTCAAACAACAACAACAACAACTGACCAATCCTTCTAACTTGTTCAAAGTGAACAAGGAACACATAAAATAAAACAAATATTATATTAAAACACATGGTTTCCTTTAAACCAACAAACTTATAATTCTTTTCACTTCCATAAAGTGTCACTTTAAAGTTCAATACAAACACGAGCTCCCATGGCTCGATACTTTCCAATATAAGATGCGTTATTCTTCACAAATCTCAAAATCATTTTTTTAATGAGCTTCTTACAATCAAAACAATATATATTCTTATTTAAAATAAATGTTATTCCTTTATTTAAATGTTTGGGCATTTCACAATGTTCTCACGTTACCATCTCTCTCAAGTTAACAAATTCACTACAGTGATTGGGAAATTACTTGTGTACTCCAGAGTTACGGAAGACTACTTGAACAAAGTCAAAAATTAAGATCACTCCCGAAATCTAATTGTCCTCAATGAACTCGTGAAATCCTACATCAATACAACATTACATTAGGGATTTTTATTTATTTATTTATTTGTCTTAAAGATCATTATCATATAAGAAAGCTACGATCTGAACTGGCAAGCGGTACTTTCAATCTCCAAGAATCTTGGTTCAAATCCCGGGTCATTAACAAATTCTAAACACTCACGGTGTATTACTACTTCCAGCAGACGGTCTTCTCCGACCCTACCACAACAAGGGGTCTGACCGTAACACTTGACGTAATTTATTGCCTACGAGGGGGAGGCTCTATGTCTCGTCCCCACAGGACAGCTACATTCATGCTTTTAAAACAGCTATTTCTTCTCCACAGTTCTCTGAACAGACCTGGCGTTTCTCTCATGTATTTAACAACATTATTTAGGTTCATAGACCACTTTCGTAACCTTGGCATTTATTAATTATGAAGTGTCATCATTGATGGGTAAGAATAATTCAATACAACAACAATACTTAGGGGCTTCCACAACTATACGAGTCTGGGTTCGACTCTCTCAACTGCCTCGGGAACCAATCCCATACTGGAGGGCTTACAACAAATTAGCGGCAAAGGGCGACCTCGGTCTGACCTGCGCTCATCAAATACAATAAATTCGCACCCATTATTCAATACAATATAACACACATGGCCTCGGGAACCAATCCCATACTAGAGGACTTATCATAGCTCAATTACCGCAATCAACTGTCCCTCACAATTAATTTTCCAAGTATATTTAGATTCAATGCCTTCCTGGCGTGACAATTTACTTTTACTGCGCGACAATGCGCTATACTTTACTTTAAAGCCTAGCGTCTTCCAGAGAACTGATAAATTCAACATCAACAATTTATCTATATCTCAATTTTTTATATTAATCCTCTCCCGTGACAATAATCGCTATATTTTAAGAACATGTATTCACCATGTCTTATACTTTTACTAAAGCTCAAAAGCTATTACTTTCATATAATTCATCTTAATCTTCATTTAGGTAGTTTTATTATTATTATTATTACGCTTGCTTTCATATTTTTTAAATACACTGATATTTTATCTCATACATTTCCTCTAAAGGATTTCTTCATTTCACATAGTTATTTTATAATTTCTTAATTTTGTTCAGATCGCGCTCTTATTCTGTTATTTGTTATTCAAAAACATCCCTATTTCTCAAACTCAGGTGGATTGTACACAAACAAATTCCCAACACATAACATAATGAAAATAGTTACTTACACGTTCAGATCGGTCCATGACCGTACTTTCCAACGATGTTTCATCTCGCCCACAATTTGTGATTACTCCATATTGCACAAATTCATTTCATACACTGACATATCTTGACACACATATAACTCATATACATTAAACACTGGTGACATTTTAAATTACACTGGTGTACTCTTCTATGATACACAATAAAATCACTAAAACATTACTATTTAACACAAATTTTATATATTTACACTACACAGATTCTAATCACTAAGGCATTTATTATGCCTTTCTCACGTGATTTCTTGACTTCCCGTCTCCAAGGGTGAAATTCGTAAATGTCGGCTTCCTATCTGACCAGAATGAAGGTCTCGAACCATCTAGCCCTTCCCTGGAATAGTACTCCTTCAAATCCGGTTTCCTGACGATCGGCTATTAATTATTAGCTCTATACTGCTTCTTTCTAGACCCTATTGGTTGGTCTAACGAAAGTTTGTCTTGTCCACGGTCTCCCAGATTCTCTATCGGTGACCTATTGATTTCTAGCATCTAATACTCCTCGTAACTTAGTGCTTTGTATAATTCGTTTGTTTCCATGAAACAATGTCTAGAATTTACTTCTCCTTTCTGCTTATTCTGTTCTCGAATTCCTATTTTCCAGAACCCTATGCGAACCTTGTTTTGTCCGACCCTGGTCGGTTTCTTCAACGTTGATAGAATGTTTATCTCGCTGTTATGGTACTTCAAAACGTTACGATATTTTCGGTCGTTTAATTGGACTGTATTTTGAAGACCTATCGCCTGTTCTAAGTTCGCAGCCTACTCTGACTGTAATTACTGAACTTTTCACTGTAAAACTGATACTGGCGGAACTAGATCCTGTATTAGGATTTTCCTAATTCTCCACACGGCGATACTATAATAATACTTCTCGGCTACTCCTTACGGGTGCACGTTAGTTGTTGATACAGCGACGCCCTCTGGCTGTCGGATACTGTCTATACGATGTGATACAGCGTTTCCCCTCAAGGAATGATTGTAGACTGCATGTGCTTTGCGAAACAGCACCGTGCCCTCCGGCACGTATGGTAGACTGAATAGGGTGATGCTCCAACGTCACGCCCCCCTGGGCTGACTGATACTGCATTCAAGATGATAGTGACACAGTGTCACGCCCGCAGGCTGACAATAACTGCATGAATGGCTTGGTTCTGCCAGGATTTTTATACTCTTTGGCTACAAAAAGATAAAATCCACGCCTTTTCCAGAACCAACTTCTGAAATAATGGTCGCACACATATAAAAATTATATCTCTGGAAAGCTTGTTTTCTAAACGTAAAAATGACCTCTCTGCACCTGAAAATCGATCGTGCAGTTCTGAGATATTAAATAAAATTTGGTCTTCAGCTGTGTGGGTGTTGCAGTTGATTTTTAATTCCCCACTCCTTGGGTCTCGGGGACCTCCCGATGACGTAGGGCCACGTCTGCACTTTCCTTCTAGGCAATTATTATAACATCTTTCTCCACACAAAAATCTCTAATCCGAAATGATTCACAATGATGTATTTCTTTAGTTAATATTATTCTTGCAAAGGGGTTAAATCTAATTATTATTCTTCTGGCACAGCTGCGCGGTTGCCATTATAATGCAATCGTAAGCTTAATTTCCGAAACAAGGTCTCTGTCTAATCGACGGAAAGTTCCACTCGTTCTAAATATAGCTATGATAGGCTACGAGCGATGCGTCAGGCGTGATCTCATCTCCTAACCATCTGGCCTCAGTCTCTTACTCAACGTTATGCCTGCTCTCTTGTATAAAATCTTTCTATGTTCTTCTGAAGACTGTATATTTCTTTCCTTCCTTTCACCAATAATACATGGATTTGACCCCTTGAACCAATGGTACATGGGTTCATCTCTCCCCTCCTTGGGTAAATAAATTTTCGAAAAATTTTGAGGAAATTTATTTCAAATATTCAAAAACTCTGGTTTGTCTTCATGTCGAAACCATCATAATATTTCTCAGTACCTTTAGTTCTTTATTCTTTTAAAATCCCACGGTAATTTGGATTTTCCACCTTTTAAGTCATATCCGGTGATAGTGTAGGTTGGGTACGCCCTGTCCCTACCCTTTCTTTCTTTCTTTCTTTCTTTCTTTCTTTCTTTCTTTCTTATTTTCCAGGATTAAAGTCTCCAGAACATAATTCTTCGTTACGGGTGTGGTCTATCCCTACCCGTTTCTTTATTTCATCATTCTCTCTTCTTAGATTGAAATTTTCTTTTTCAACAAAATCAATTATTTCTCTTATCTCCCAATACAGTTTCTCTAATTCGCATTCGCAATCGAATGGTTGAGCTCTGTTTCCTTTTTCTAACTTCCTATTGTTTCTATCAACAGTGGATTCATCATCATTAAATTGTTCCATAACCAGGGCTTGTTCATTTGCTTCATCGAAGTCTTCGGGAGGGTAATATACTTTTAAATTCGCTGAGTTCATGGTCACTTCGTGATTCGTTTCACAGTGCCGAATTCTATAGGCATTATTTCTTAAATCTCTTATTATTTGATACGGTCCGTGGTACATTTTCTGGAACTTCTTGTGCACGCGGTTCCCTGGATCCGAAATGGCTGGTCTTTTCACTAACACCATTTCTCCTGCTAGTAATGGTCGATGATACCTCTTATGCCTGTTTCTTCTTTGCCTTCTATCAGCTTGAGCTTTTATATGCTCAAAGGCTCTTCTAATACGTACATCTCTTCCAGGCTGAGCGTCTGCTGGTCTAGGAATTACCAGACTCCAAGGTCTCTCTGGTTGCTCATTCCGATGTAACGTTATTGGTATCTCTCTCGTAGATTCATGGATTGTGTTGTTTATACAAAATTCGATAATATCAAGGATATCTATCCATTTCCAATTTTCTTCGGCACAGTATATCCTACAATACTTGGCCGTTTCCCTCATAACTCTTTCCACAGGATTTGCCTCAGGATGGCGAATGCTAGACAATATCTGACGTATTCCAAGTCTCTCTTATTCCTGTCTGAATTCTACACTTGTAAAACAACTACCGTGATCCGACAACAAATTCTCGGGTTTTCCCAGAATAGGTATCACTTTTTCTTTGAGTCGTTTTAACACCTGTTTGGTACTAGTCTTCTGTATGGGAGCAAGGACAACCATTTTTGTGAAAACATCCATAGCCACCATTATGTGTCTATTTCCTCGCCTAGCCTTTGGCAAAGGTCCGAAATTGTCAATAGAAATAACTTGACCTGGCCTCTCGGGCAACAATGGTATTGGCTTTTGTCTCATCAAAAACGCATTTGGCTTAATCCTTTGACATAGATCACATGTCTTGAGCGTATCCCTTACAGTTTCTCTCAGTCTCGGCCATACAAATGCTTCCTTCAGCATCGAGACTGTTTTGTCGACTCCCATATGTCCGAACGATCTATGGGCTAACCATACTATTTTCCTCTGCAAAATCGCAGGTACAACGATCCTCAATCGTGTATGGTCAGAGTCCACAAACTTATACAACAATCCATTAAAGAACGTGTAATCCTGAGCTATCTTATTCGCTTCAATGTACGCCGGTGTTCCCCTTATCAAACTCCCTTCCAAGAGAGATATGAGCATGTTCATCCATGGATCCTCGCGTTGTCGTTGACCAATGCTTCTTAACTCATCCAGAGTACGCTGATCCCTGTCTTCCAAATCAATAGCCATTACTTCCTCTTCTGTGGACTCTGGCTGTCTACTTAAATAATCTGGAACTACATTTTCTTTTCCTGGGCAATACTCTATATTTACGTCGAACTGTTGAATGTATAAAGCCCAACGCATCAACCTTTGACTGGATAAATCCGTCTTCATCAAAAAGGTTAAGGCTTTATGATCCGTCCTCAATGTGACTGGGAACCCATATACAATCTTTCGCCAATATTGCAGCGCGTGCAATATCGCTAACAGCTCGATCTCGCTGATTGTATAATTTTTCTCGTGTGGTTTCAGTCTCCGAATGGAGAAAGCTAGACAATTTTTCTTCTCAGGGTTATCTGGGTTTTCCTGATATAGCATTGCCCCTATTCCAATCTGGGATGCATCTGTCTGTATAACAAATCTCTGATTAAAATCAGGATATCCTAGCTTCACATAATCTAAGAGCATTTCCTTGGCCGCTATAAATGCTTTTTCTGTTTCCTCCGTCCATTTCCACTTGCCCCCCTTCTTCAGAAGGTCCTGTAGTGGTGCAACAGTTTTGGTGTAAGACGGACAATGTCCTGAGAAAAATCCAATCAATCCCAAAAACTGGCGAACGTTTTTCACCTTCAAAGGCCTGGGAAAATCTCTTATCGATTCTAATTTGCATGGATTTGGTTTAACACCATCCTTATCAATCACATGCCCCAAAAATGTTACTTGTCTCTGACAAAAATTTGATTTCTTCAAATTAATCTTCAAGTTCGCCCTTCTTAAATCTTCCAATAGTTTCTTTAATTTTTCCAAATGTTCCTCAATATTTTCCGAGGTAAGTAAAATATCATCCACATAACGGATAGTGCAATCTTTCACTTCCTCTGACAGGTTTCGATCAAGCGCTCTTATTAAGACGGATCCCGCGGTCTTCAAGCCAAACGGACATCTCCTGAAGCAATATGTTTGTTGGTCGAACTGAAATCCAGTTAAGAGACTGGTTTTCTCTTCCAGTTCGATCTCATTAACTCATCTTGGACCTGGTTTACTTCAGTATTGGTTTTTCCTACTTGTACCTTTAATGTTTCCATGGTTTCCTGAACCTCATTGATGCCCTTACTTATTTCATCTATCTTCTGGGTATTTTCCTTATTTTCTTCATTTCGTTGTTTTCTTTCTCTCTGGAGATGCTCTTCGTATGTAGTTAATTTTTGATTTATTCCCTCCTCGTGCTTCTTTAAGTTCTCATCTACCTGCCCGGTAAAATGATTAATCTGCTCTTTCATACCCTGTACATCTTTGTGATTCTGACTTTCCATATCATCAACTTTGGCCTGAATTTTATCGACCTTTCCCTCGAGGTTTTCTATTTTGTTCTCAAACCCCTCAAATCTACCTTCTAGCCTCTCAAAACTATCCTTTATCTCTCCCCGGGATTCTTTACAAATGTTGCTGTTAGATTCTATCTTGGCTTCTAATTCTTTCTGCACACCTTGGATCTGGGTTACAAGTTCTTCTTTACATCCGTCTACATTCTCTTTACAAGTTTTTTCCATGTTACTTGATTTAGTTTCTAAATTTTTAAAATTTTCTTGACATTTAGCTTGGGAATTCACCGTACTTTCTTCTAAGGTCTTCATTTTATCTTGTAATTCTGACTTGAGTACATTATTTTCCCTTTCAATTTTACTTGTGATTTCAGCTTGGGCAACGGCTTCATTTGATTCGAGGTCTTGTGCCAACATGTATTCCTCATATATCATCTGGGCAGCCTCTACTATTTCTTTGTATTCCCGAATCTTGACTTCTCTTACTTCAGCCAACTCCTGAATGCTTATTATATCTTGTTCATCATGCATGCTCATTATGAAGCAATGCATCTGAATCCATTTTGTCTTTATATACGCTATCTGCTCGTTAACGTATTTTTTTCTGTCTTGCTCTTTGTAAGAGGTCTTCCACCAGATCTTATCCCATTCTCTTTTCATATCCCATAATTGCCCCATTATTTCACTTACTTCCCTAGTGAATGTAACTATCTGTTCCCACGGAGCTATTTCTATTTTCCCTTCTTCTCCATGCGTCTCACAATTCCTTTTTCGTCTCTCTGAATGACTCTTTAACCTTAGGGATTTCTTTGTATAATTCCTCTAATTCCTGTTTAGGTATCTTATACCAATTTTTACTTGCCCTCTCACGGAGTTCAAATATCTTCTTTGTTTCCTCGGAAATACCTTTTCTATGTTCCTCAATTCCTTCTTTCATTCTTAAGTTGAACTCTTTTAATTCCCAAAGTTCAGTCCTCATCTTGTGATACTCATTATCTATTTCCTTAATTATATCCAAGAATTCTTTTATTCCGTCCCAAGTCGCCATTTCTACCTTTTTCTGATCCTGAACGCGGAGACTATCGTTATTTTCCCCTTCGTTTTCCGAGCCTACTTGAACGTGCCTTAATACATGAGACTTTGAATTATCTTTACCATTATTGTTTTCTGTACTAGTTACATTTTCCCTTGGAATCGGTTCACATTTTTCTCTTTCCCTTTGGAGCTCTAAAGGCTCAACTTTTACCCTGTTGTCTGCAGACATGTTACCTTCTCTTTGTGTAACTATGTCTTCAGGTGCACGCATGCTTTCTAAAGAAACCTTTACATTTTCATTACTTGAGTACTCTTTATCATCTATTTGGAGGTTCACTTTACTATTATCAGTTTTAAACATATTTCCTATGGCCTCCCAATGTTCCTTCTGGACTGCCAGTAGGGCCTCCAAAAACCTCTGCATTTCCTCACTCAATGCCATCTTATTAGAATACAGTGGGCTATTTTGCCACATCGCTGGTACATGCTTGAGAGATGGTAATCCGAACTCTTGCGTCCCAAATTTCCAAAAATTTACCTTAGTACGGGTATTTACTAAAACGTACCCTTTTGATATATTCATTCAATGTCAAAACCTTTATGGAAGTATTTAAAAATCCAAAAATTCGAAAAACCATAAAAAAATGAAATTTTTGATTTTTCATGAAAACTCGGGTTTTCCCTAGGAAAACTCATCCCAGCGTACTGGGCGCCAAAAATGTGTTTAGGTGTATGATATAATCATACAATCCCCACGTTGGAAAACAGATTAAACAATTAAACTACTAACCAATCCTTCTAACTTGTTCAAAGTGAACAAGGAACACATAAAATAAAACAAATATTATATTAAAACACATGGTTTCCTTTAAACAAACAAACTTATAATTCTTTTCACTTCCATAAAGTGTCACTTTAAAGTTCAATACAAACACGAGCTCCCATGGCTCGATACTTTCCAATATAAGATGCGTTATTCTTCACAAATCTCAAAATCATTTTTTTAATGAGCTTCTTACAATCAAAACAATATATATTCTTACTTAAAATAAATGTTATTCCTTTATTTAAATGTTTGGGCATTTCACAATGTTCTCACGTTACCATCTCTCTCAAGTTAACAAATTCACTGCAGTGATTGGGAAATTACTTGTGTACTCCAGAGTTACGGAAGACTACTTGCACAAAGTCAAAAATTAAGATCACTCCCGAAATCTAATTGTCCTCAATGAACTCGTGAAATCCTACATCAATACAACATTACATTAGGGATTTTTATTTATTTATTTATTTGTCTTAAAGATCATTATCATATAAGAAAGCTACGATCTGAACTGGCAAGCGGTACTTTCAATCTCCAAGAATCTTGGTTCAAATCCCGGGTCATTAACAAATTCTAAACACTCACGGTGTATTACTACTTCCAGCAGACGGTCTTCTCCGACCCTACCACAACAAGGGGTCTGACCGTAACACTTGACGTAATTTATTGCCTACGAGGGGGAGGCTCTATGTCTCGTCCCCACAGGACAGCTACATTCATGCTTTTAAAACAGCTATTTCTTCTCCACAGTTCTCTGAACAGACCTGGCGTTTCTCTCATGTATTTAACAACATTATTTAGGTTCATAGACCACTTTCGTAACCTTGGCATTTATTAATTATGAAGTGTCATCATTGATGGGTAAGAATAATTCAATACAGCAACAATACTTAGGGGCTTCCACAACTATACGAGTCTGGGTTCGACTCTCTCAACTGCCTCGGGAACCAATCCCATACTGGAGGACTTACAACAAATTAGCGGCAAAGGGCGACCTCGGTCTGACCTGCGCTCATCAAATACAATAAATTCGCACCCATTATTCAATACAATATAACACACATGGCCTAGGGAACCAATCCCATACTAGAGGACTTATCATAGCTCAATTACCGCAATCAACTGTCCCTCACAATTAATTTTCCAAGTATATTTAGATTCAACGCCTTCCTGGCGTGACAATTTACTTTTACTGCGCGACAATGCGCTATACTTTACTTTAAAGCCTAGCGTCTTCCAGAGAACTGATAAATTCAACATCAACAATTTATCTATATCTCAATTTTTTATATTAATCCTCTCCCGTGACAATAATCGCTATATTTTAAGAACATGTATTTACCATGTCTTTATACTTTTACTAAAGCTCAAAAGCATTTACTTTCATATAATTCAACTTAATCTTCATTTAGGTAGTTTTATTATTATTATTATTACGCTTGCTTTCATATTTTTTAAATACACTGATATTTTATCTCATACATTTCCTCTAAAGGATTTCTCATTTCACATAATTATTTTATAATTTCTTAATTTTGTTCAGATCTCGCTCTTATTCTCTTATTTGTTATTCAAAAACATCCCTATTTCTCAAACTCAGGTGGATTGTACACAAACAAATTCCCAACACATAACATATTGAAAATAGTTACTTACACGTTCAGATCGGTCCATGACCGTACTTTCCAACGATGTTTCATCTCGCCCACAATTTGTGATTACTCCATATTGCACAAATTCATTTCATACACTGACATATCTTGACACACATATAACTCATATACATTAAACACTGGTGACATTTTAAATTACACTGGTGTACTCTTCTATGATACACAATAAAATCACTAAAACATTACTATTTAACACAAATTTTATATATTTACACTACACAGATTCTAATCACTAAGGCTTTTATTATGCCTTTCACACGTGATTTCTTGACTTCCCGTCTCCAAGGGTGAAATTCGTAAATGTCGGCTTCCTATCTGACCAGAATGAAAGTCTCGAACCATCTACCTCTTCCCTGGAATAGTACTCCTTCAAATCCGGTTTCCTGACGATCGGCTATTAATTATTAGCTCTATACTGCTTCTTTCTAGACCCTATTGGTTGGTCTAACGAAAGTTTGTCTTGTTCACGGTCTCCCAGATTCTCTATCGGTGACCTATTGATTTCTAGCATCTAATACTCCTCGTAACTTAGTGCTTTGTATAATTCGTTTGTTTCCATGAAACAATGTCTAGAATTTACTTCTCCTTTCTGCTTATTCTGTTCTCGAATTCCTATTTTCCAGAACCCTATGCGAACCTTGTTTTGTCCGACCCTGGTCGGTTTCTTCAACGTTGATAGAATGTTTATCTCGCTGTTATGGTACTTCAAAACGTTACGATATTTTCGGTCGTTTAATTGGACTGTATTTTGAAGACCTATCGCCTGTTCTAAGTTCGCAGCCTACTCTGACTGTAATTACTGAACTTTTCACCGTAAAACTGATACTGGCGGAACTAGATCCTGTATTAGGATTTTCCTAATTCTCCACACGGCGATACTATAATAATACTTCTCGGCTACTCCTTACGGGTGCACGTTAGTTGTTGATACAGCGACGCCCTCTGGCTGTCGGATACTGTCTATACGATGTGATACAGCGTTTCCCCTCAAGGAATGATTGTAGACTGCATGTGCTTTGCGAAACAGCACCGTGCCCTCCGGCACGTATGGTAGACTGAATAGGGTGATGCTCCAACGTCACGCCCCCCTGGGCTGACTGATACTGCATTCAAGATGATAGTGGCACAGTGTCACGCCCGCAGGCTGACAATAACTGCATGAATGGCTTGGTTCTGCCAGGATTTTTATACTCTTTGGCTACAAAAAGATAAAATCCACGCCTTTTCCAGAACCAACTTCTGAAATAATGGTCGCATTCATATAAAAATTATATCTCTGGAAAGCTTGTTTTCTAAACGTAAAAATGACCTCTCTGCACCTGAAAATCGATCGTGCAGTTCTGAGATATTAAATAAAATTTGGTCTTCAGCTGTGTGGGTGTTGCAGTTGATTTTTAATTCCCCACTCCTTGGGTCTCGGGGACCTCCCGATGACGTAGGGCCACGTCTGCACTTTCCTTCTAGGCAATTATTATAACATCTTTCTCCACACAAAAATCTCTAATCCGAAATGATTCACAATGATGTATTTCTTTAGTTAATATTATTCTTGCAAAGGGGTTTAATCTAATTATTCTTCTTCTGGCACAGCTGCGCGGTTGCCATTATAATGCAATCGTAAGCTTAATTTCCGAAACAAGGTCTCTGTCTAATCGACGGAAAGTTCCACTCGTTCTAAATATAGCTATGATAGGCTACGAGCGATGCGTCAGGCGTGATCTCATCTCCTAACCATCTGGCTTCAGTCTCTTACTCAACGTTATCCCTGCTCTCTTGTATAAAATCTTTCTATGTTCTTCTGAAGACTGTATATTTCTTTCCTTCCTTTCACCAATAATACATGGATTCGACCCCTTGAACCAATGGTAAATGGGTTCAGTACGAAACTGCTATCAATACGAGCGATGATTACAAAATGTATATGTCTATGAATGGTGTTCATGGAGGTCATGTTGAGTTAGTTGTCGCTGCTCAAGTTTGCAAAATGGATATTTATTCGTGGATTACAACCGTCGTATGGAAGGTGACCGGTTAAAATATATACGTCATCAACAAACGAAGTTACGAGTTGATACATTTGCCGGTTTAGCAGACGCCTTGCATGTACGAGCAGAAAATGAAAATCTCAGAGTCGGTCGTATTGTAGTGTTGTCATCTTCGTTTACAGGTAGCCCAAGGAAAATATTGCAAAATTATCAGGATACGATGGCGATAGTGAGGAAGTTTGGAAAGCCAGTTTTATTCATTACGTTCACCTATAATGTGGGCTGGCCAGAAATACTTAACAGCATTCATCTCTGGGAAACGGCTATTAATATGCCTGATATTGAAGTGAGAGTTTTCCATTGCAAAGTAAAGGAATAGCTACGATTGATTAATGTTAAGGACATTTTCGGTAAGAGCATATCTATCTACAGTGGAATTTCAAAAACGAGTCTCCCGTAAATCCATTTACTCTTAACATTAACGGAAGATTGTACGTTTCGAGAAATTTCTGACATTGACAGTGTGGTGTCAGCCGAAATACCTGATCTCGAGGATGAAGCGCTAAACGAGTTGGTAGGGCGTCCTATGGTACATGGTCCTCGCGGATCTTTGAATCCTTTTCAGTCTGTATGAAAGATGGCGTATGTAAGAAAGATTTCCCTAAACAGATTCAGGAAGAGACCAAAGATAATGCCAATGGTTATCCTTCAAATAGCAGAAGAAATAATGGACGGATTATTATAAAACAATTCGAGGCATTGACATTGAAATCGATTGTCAATTCATTGTTCCCTACAGACCATTTCTTTTACTCTACGTGCAAGCTCATATTAATGTTGACATATGCTCAAGTGTTCGGAGTGTTAAATACATCCACAAATATCTTATATATTAAAATCCACAAGTATGTGTATAAAGGTCATGACTGCTGCATTGTTAAAATATGTCCTGAAGGTGAAACGGTGAACTACGATGAAATTACTTCTTTCCTAAATGCAAGATATGTTGGTCCAACAGTAGCCGCATTAGGATATTTTCATTTCACATGCATGAACAGTTACATTATATCGTGCGATTACCAGTTTACTTGCCAAACTTGCAAAATATGTATTTTAAAAATGATAACGCTCCTGATATTTTACTTCAAGCACAGTTGCGCAACACGGAATTACAAGCGTGGTTCAAGTTAAATCAAGATTCGCAAGCCAGAAGTCCGTATATATATCCTGAAACACCAGTACATTACGTCTGGAATAAGAGCAACTGCCAGTGGCAAAAAAGAAAACATGTTTCAAAAACTATAGGCAGAATGTATAATGTTACGCCTACAGAGACAGAAAGGTATTATTTACGGCTATTTATTGCTTCACGCCATAGGTGCTACCAGCTTCCAGGATCTACGAACATACAAAGCAGTTGTCTATTCTACTTTTAAAGAAACAGCTAAGGAGCGAGGTTTGCTGATTGACGATTCTGAATGGCAGCGTTGTTTGGCATAAGCGTCACAATTTCAGATGCCTTCTCAGTTACGACAACTGTTTTCTTACATATGTATCTTTCATACCCCTTCAAATGTAAGATAGTTACGGGACATTTTCAAGAATTCATTATCAGAAGATTATCTGCAGTTTCACGAATCTAACATTGCATATCAGTTATTGTTGATAATTTCCCTCAGACAAATTTACCAATTAACTATCCAAACCTTAATGAGGATCAATTAAGTCGAATGATAAACCAAGCAAATGGAAACCAAACGGCTATAATTACAGAAATTTTGGGGTTAGCACAAAACAGCAATGAAAGGATGAGTAATGCATATTTCATTGACGGTCTAGGTGGCACCGGGAAAACATTTCTTTACCAATGCTTGATTCATAGTTTCGCAAATTTGGGGTTAAATGTAGTTTCTGTTGCATGGACTTGTATTGCAGCAATGTTACTATCTCAGGGGCACACTGTACACAGCCAGTTCAAGTTACCTCTACATTTACATGAACGTTCTGTATCAGGAATAAAAGTTAACAGCAAGGAAGCTTTTTATATTCGTTCAGCAAAACTTATCATCTCGGATGAAGCCTCTATGGCTAATAAGCACGCGTTGATGTGTGTAAATCGGTTGCTTAAGGACATCATGAATAACGACGTGCCTCTCGGAGGAAAAATTATCATATTAGGTGGAGATTTTAGGCATCACGCATCTAAAGCAGCATCAGTCCAAATGTCAGTAAGGTTCTCTCCTTTGTGGCCATTATTCGAAATTTTTAAACTCAACAATAATATGCGAGCGGATACAGATCAACGTGACTTTGCAAACTTCTTCATACAAATTGGTAATGGAGAAAATTCAGAATTAGCCCCACGCTGAAAAATATTACACGCTTTTCAAAAATAGCGATTTTAGCACCTAAAAATGAACATTGTAAAGAAATCAATGACAAAGTTTTAGACCTAATCCCAGGATCATCGAGAACTTACATCAGTGTGAATAATTTGATTACTGAAGATGAGAGTAAACTTTTACAATTCCAAATAGAATTTTTAGACAGCATAGGCTTAAGTGGATTGCCACCTCATATCCTTCGACTAAAACAAGGCTCAATTGTGTACTTTGTTGAGAAATATTAATGTTACCCAAGGTCTGTTGAACGGTACTTGTCTGTTGGTTTGGAAGATGCATGAAAATTGCTTACACATGGAAATTATTACTGGCGTAAATGTTGGAAACAATGTCCTACTCCCTCGCCTTGACCTTACGCCATCAGATATTTCTATGCCATTTTCCTTCAAAAGGAGGCAGTTTCCAGTACTTTTGGCTTTTGGTATAACTATCAATAAAGCTCAAGGTCAAACACTAGATCAAATAGGCATTTATTTACCTCAATCGGTGTTTAGCCACGGACAACTTTACTGTATGCCGCACTATCGCGAAAAATATCCTTTCATGACGACAAAGTTCAAATAGAACCAAAAGGCAAGCGAACAGAAAATGTCGAATGGAAGGAAGTACTATTAGAATTTTGAAACGAATGTTGCGGAGGAGCACAGACCTCAGCAAACGGGGCACAGATTAAATAACAATTATACAAGGACGTCCTCATCCCTAATACGATAACTGTCCTGTGGTAATGGTAAAAAAATACTATTGTCCTTCATCGGTGATTACTATCCTACATCCTGTTATTTCATTCCCTCAGTTCTATAACAAAGATATACTCAATCAAATTTACATCTTAATAAATATTAATTCCTTCTGTGTAAGTTATCTTTTCATTTCTCATCAATCGCCTTTACTTAGTATTCCATCTGTAGGGGTCGAGGCGATAGCTGTCTTTACAGAGATGTGCAAATTATTAGATTCAATGTAAGTTTTCCAAAATTGCATTTTTACTTTTCACGGTTTAATGCACTAAGTATGTTTACAAGGCGATGAAATTACTTCAAATGATTATCCAAGACTCTTAATTATATTCATTTAAGAAACTCAAATTAAAATGATTTTTTAGAATTTCCACTGACAGAGGAGCCTTGCAAATGCAAAATGCCACACGTTTCGTTTTTATTACTTCACTCTACTTTACGTGTGAATTTAGAGTGAAGGGATTTGGTGTCTTTTAACTGATGAACGCTATTGAACTTTTCAAAGATTCATGAACTATGCATTGAAATCACCTGAGTTGAATTCTAAAGTCAATGAAAAATGGAAAATGAACCCAGCTCAGATATCCCTCGGAATCCAATAATCTGAATGTTTCCAGACGCAATTCCTTATGGGAAAAGGTGTAATTCCACGGGAGAGGAAACACTACTAAGTAGGACAACAAAAGAAGTTTGTCAATAAAATGATTTTGAATAAAAGTCATTAGGACTAATTAAAATTATTTATTTAATTCTATTAATTTGCACACCTCTATATGTTAACCAAGAGTTACATCTCTAAATTCAAATATAAGAGACCCATCTTTTATTTTAAATTTATACCATTGCTCATAAGTAGTCAAAACACCAAATTGTACCGCTCTAGCCTCAAATTGTGTGGATATCTCTATCTACTTAGTATTGTACCCAATTGGACATGGCTGACTGGCATCGAACCGTGGTGTTTAACAAGAAGACCAGGCCCATGATTCTGCGCAGAATCGAATCATTTGATCTCTGAGGGGTAACAGCCTCAGTGAACCCTAGGAACGATGAGTTATATCTGCATATAACTATAACAGCATGATTTCACGGCCAGAAAGGGAATAGTATAGCTTTAAAAGGTGGATTATTGCAGAAAATACAAGCCTATGTACGTTTGAGATGCTAGAACTCAAGAAAGCAAGCCAGCTTGACATTTTGACAAAGCGAAGTTGAATGTGGGCGGAGTAGACCTGGCGCCTAGGCTCTACTTTCTGCGTGGTTAGAGGCTGAAGGCGGTGATTAATGTCGAAGGAAATCCCCCTTCAACAAGGCGAAACAGTGGAGTGGGGGTGGTCACCCACAAAAATTAATTAATTAATTACGGCCAAATGGAGCAATGAATTGAGATGAAACTTACACCCAGATGCATGTATTCTAGGGAAGATAATTTAGGAGTGTTCTCACGCCTAAATTAAAGCCTGCATATATAAAGGAACCTCTGCACAGACATAATCCGCTACAGAGTAAGGATTTCTAGAGGAGCCAGAGGGGAAGTACCGGGGTAGCATCATGACGCCATGGAAGAAAGCAATTAATTATAATTAATTGGCCGAAGCAATTGCCTGCACGCGAGTGAATTTGAAATCTCCATGAATAGACAAACAAGGATCATACTTCACTTTGTCTGAAAATGTATTATATCAAGAAGAGAGTCGCTCCTGGAAATCCAGTGAACTACTTTTCATAAGGAAGCTTTATATGGGAGAAGCTGGAGCGGGGAAGTCAGTTCGTCTTGACTCAACTCGTGAGGTAACACGCTGCCGGATCACGCAAGAAAGTGCGCGGAATTTATAAAGTATTGACGCTCAAATATACTAGCGGTGAACAATGAATAGCGCATCATGCAGCTTAATAACAGTAATTCTGCATCATATAATAATTAGTCTACAGCAGACGTATAAGCAACAGTATACGCGAGTATAGGATCAGTACAGCGTAGAGATTATTTAGGATGATGTCTACAGACAATGAACATAAACCCAGGAAGTGTTATCATGGGTAAAATAACATATAACGGTAATGAACACTACAGTTACGGGAGCCTGGAAGGCATCACAAGTAGTCGTGACCTAGGATTGAACAACTTTGCAGTAGAGGAGACATAAACTGTAGGTGACGGGAGACGAACACACACGCAAGATAGACTTTCAAGGAGACCAGCGGTTGTCAGGAGTTAGCTGCATCGCATCTCTGAGGTTTGGCTATAGTGGGAATCCATTCAAGGATCCATGTGTGATAATTGTGCGAGAATTATGCATAGTTATAATACCGTGATTTTTAAAAGTTTTTATGTTTATATGGTAAAAGAATGTGTGTTGTGTTTAAGTGAAAATGCCAGTAGTGAAAAATATAATTACCATGTATAAAGTTTATGCAATGTGTCGTGTGAAAGATATCATTATGGCTTAAAACAAGCATCATGGCAGGCAAGAGGCTGGCATGCTGGACCAACCCAGCTAAAATGAAAGTGAGTACAAATTTAATATGTTGATATGATTTGATAGCTCACCATACAACGAAGCATTCTCTCACAGATTAAGAATTAACAGTCATTTGTGTACGAGATCACATCCCTCGTATTTTGGTAAAAATATGGCTTTGAGGATGATTTGTTTACGGCCATTTAGGCGTAAGACATTGATGAATGTAACGGTAACGTTAAATAATAATAATAATAATAATAATAATAATAATAATAATAATAATAATAATAATAATAATCTGGGGTCGGTAACAATAATAAATAAATAAATCGGCATGTCAGGCCTATAGTACGTGCTAAGTGTGTCATATCTAGCGTAAGAATACTGTGTTATTGTAAACAGTAAGAAAGAAACATAAATATCGAGATAAAGAGAGCTTTTCAGTGTCATTGAAATGTTAAATAAATGTTTTATTACGGTATATTCTACGGAGTTGTATTTGAGAGCCATTAAGATAGTTAATGTATGCCAGTAAATTTATACTTGTTTTGGAGCTACATAGAACTTTGGCTTATGAGGAAATGTATAGAGGACGTGAGTGCTTTAAGAATTGAGTCATCTGTCAGAAATATTGTTTGAGCCGCGATCAGCGAGCATGTAACGTAGAATCAAGAGATTTACGTCAATAAGTTGCGGGGATCATCCGAAAATAGTTTGCGCGTTGGCAAATCTAGTCGGCTAAATCTTCGATGATATAGTATTGCCTTAGAGCATTCATGTGTATTCGCAACAGAATTGGAACAGCGTCTGTCTGTATCCACTGTTCGCAGAATCTTCGCCACCAGGGATAACTGTTCGAGACCCTAGGTAGGCTTATATATTAATTGATCTGCCCTGAGAGGTAAGACTTATGGTTCTTCGTATAGGAAACGTCGATTTCCTCTTATTATGCATGCCGTCCAGTGAGAGAACTGTGTAACTCACTTGAGATGCGCGAAAAAGCCACTGATGTCGACCACAGAACGGCAAAGCTATTTCGTGATCCATCCCTTGCCTTGAATAGTAATTAGGAGCCGAGATGGGCCCATTAAATACTCTAAATGTAGGTAATAAATAATTAGAATGACTCAATTCATAAGGACACGACCCATTCAGGGTACCTCTGGCACTGCTGCACCATTGAGTGCACTTGACCGTGCGGGGAGTCAGACGGGGTAGCAGGTATAGACCACTAACCCGGCGGCCTTCTTGCCGAGGCCAGCCCACGACTAATTCATTGTTCGCACGGAAAGGAAGTCAATAGACTTGATCCTTTTATTTTAAGATTGTAGTGGGACACTGAAGAATCTCGATATTTCGAAAAGTAATTAAGATGTGCTTGATATGATGATATCAATTGAATTAGATGCACTATTTCCATACATATGCAATGTTGGAATGAAGTAATCGGATAACATTTGGCCCAGTAATTCTCTGTGGAGGAATTAACTGCACCAAATAAATAGAGGCATTTTTGTAAAGTGTATTTGCCCAGTTCACACAAATTTATTCATACGGGTAGCGTAATTTGAACGAGATGACACGTTTGTAACGATAATGTTTTGACCAGACCCAGAAAATCGTTGTATGGTGAAGCTATACAGATATCTATATCTATGTGTATTTTGGAGGGGAAAGTGTACCACTTCAGCGTTTGAAACCTATGGGAAAAGAATGCGATTCGCGCGAGACAACACTTATTAAACAAGGCATAAGCTAATGAATTAATGTTATTTAAAGTAAATGTCCCGTGTAAAACGAATGAATGTTTAATAATTGCAGATTTAATGTCATTTAAATATAATTTGTGTTTATTGTGTTGTGATATTCCAATTTGTGTTAAATTGTGCCACGTGAAGAACAATATGGACACTCGCAAATGTCGAAGAGTATCAACAATAGGATGTTTTGGATAGACTTGAGTGCGGTGAAGCACTAATTTTGAGGAGAAGAGACTCACAGATAATTTTGAATTTTGTTGTGGGAAATAAATGTAAAGTATCTTTTTGTGTTTTATGTTGTTTTTCCATGAGTTACTATCATTAAATGTTATATTTAGGAATATGTTGTTTCTTTCAAGTAGAGTAGTCACCTGATAGACTCAAATCCTGAATATGTGCTCGTATAGTGGGTTGAACGCCCCATACCTCGAAAGACCGTGAGTTAGCTGGGATACGAACACATGTTCCATATGATGACGATTGGGTACAGTATAAAACAAAGTTCCCAATTCTTGTATGTAACGGGTAATCTCGAGAGCAACTTGATGGATTTTGATGCGGTTTTCACCAATCTGTAAAGGATTTGTCCATGAAGGATTAGGTAGAAAAACATTTATTTATGACTAAAAGAAGCCGAGCATTTACGATTTCAGTGAATTGAGTTGAAGAAAAACCTAACTTCCATGTGTCTTTGAAGCTTACACTGGGTAAACCGTTAAACATATCGATATTCTCTGAGAATTTTTCAGCATGAAAAGTTCTGCAAGAAAGTCCGCGACAGCTACTTCTTCGACCACTGTAAGTGTTTTTACGTTTTCATTTCTTCCAGCAATCTCCATTCAGTGGAAATTTAAATTAGTAGCTTCAGAGTGAGTTTACGAGCTTGCGAGCGACCAATCACCCTAGCTTCAGCCAGCATCAAACTGCCGAGTTGTGTCGAGTTAATTCTTCAGAGAAGAGTATAGCTTATGTGTTTGGAGTTAGCTGTTCACCTCGGCCTGACGTCCGTGCGCCTTTTAAGCTTAAGCAGGGTAAATAGTGGGACACACACACAGAGGACAGACAGACACCCACACATTTGATCTCATAAGTCTACTTCATCATTTACCCAAAAGCGACGGTACCGTAAATGTCTGTTCAGGTCACTAGCATGATGACATGCGAATATCATATGGACAGAAGTGCTGTAGGATTGTTGAAGTGAATGCTGCGGAGCAGCACGGGTCTTCTAGTCTTATATATTAAAATAGTTTTCAAAAAAAAATTCACCCTTTACTAAAACTGAAATATCTCGGGAACTATTTGCGCTTGGACGACGTTTGTTGTCTTAAAATGTAATGCCCGTCAAGCACCGTCGATTGATACCCATCTTACTTGATTATATCATTCGTGTATTAAAATAATTGCGAATATTACTTCCTTCAAGGTCTCACGAAAATAGAATCGAATGACTTGACGGACATATTGTCGCTAGGCGACAACGACTAACACTGTATCATGATATTCAACGCCGCCACAATAATAAATCTAACTTGATATTAACAGAGAGATCCCTAATTATGTCATGATATCGTTAACTTCTACCTGCTCCACTCGGGCGCTAATGTTGCATGTATCCATACATGATATCGTTAAATCTTACCTGTTCTACTCGGGCGCTAATGTCGCATGTATCCATACAATGGGCAGAAGGGGATTCTGTGCACATAATTTAATTAAAACTTCTCAAAGAATGGATTACTTTGAGACTGAAAGGCCCAATGACAATCAGAAGTCATTTTGCTAATGACACTGTCATGTCAACATGAACATGCCGCTACAGTCGAATGTTGGAACCGCCATTTTGAATTGTGTATCCGATCTTTCTGTTATATAGTCTTTGGTCTCACCAGCTACAGACTGTCTTCTTTTCGTTTCATCATTCGTCCTTATAGGTTGTGTGCTCAATCAATACAATGTATCATATTATGATGAATGAGGGGCGACACTCAATTACAAATGTTATAAAGATTAAAGGAGACGGTAATTGTCTGTTCAGGTCATTGGCATATTGTGAGTACAACAATCAGAGTTTATTTACACAGGTTAGAAAGCGAATTGTAAAACATGTTACTGACAAGAGGAATAATTATTCTTCCTTTATTGTTGGCAACAGCGATATGTACGAAACTGCTATCAATTCGAGCGATGATTACAAAATGTATATGTCTATGAAAGATGTTCATGGAGGTCATGTTGAGTTAGTTGTCGCTGCTCAAGTTTGCAAAATGGATATTTATTCGTGGATTACTACTGTCGTATGGAAGGTGACCGGTTAAAATATATTCGTCATCAACAAACAAAGTTACGAGTTGATACATATGCCAGTTTAGCAGACGACTTGTATGTACGAGCAGAAAATGAAAATCTCAGAGTCGGTCGTATTGTAGTTTTGCCATCTTCTTTTAGAGGTAGCCCAAGGAAGATATTGCAAAATTATCAGGATGTGATGGCGATAGAGAGGAAGTTTGGAAAGCCAGATTTATTCATTACGTTCACCTATAATGCGGGCTGGCCAGAAATACTTAACAGCATTAATCTCTGGGAAATGGCTAATAATAGGCCTGATATTGAAGTGAGAGTTTTCCATTGCAAAGTAAAGGAATTGCTACGATTGATTAATGTTAAGGAAATTTTCGGTAAAAGCTTATCTATGTACAGTGGAATTTCAAAAACGAGGACTCCTGCACATCCATTTAATATTAACATTAACGGAAGATTGTAAGTTTCGAGAAATTTCTGACATTGAGAGTGTGGTGTCACCCGAAATACCAGATCTCGACGATGAAGCGCTATACGAGTTGGTAAGGCGTCCTATGGTACATGGTCCTCGCGGATCTTTGAATCCTTTTCAGTCTGTATGAAAGATGGCGTATGTAAGAAAGATTTCCCTAAACAGTTTCAGGAAGAGACCAAAGATAATGGCAATGGTTATCCTTTAAATAGCAGAAGAAATAATGGACGGACTATTATAAAACAATTCGAGGCATTGACATTGAATTCGATTGTCGATTCATTGTTCCCTACAATCTGCAAGTTCATATTATTGTTGAAATATGCTCAAGTGTTCGGAGTGTTAAATACATCCACAAATATCTTATATATTAAAATCCACAAGTATGTGTATAAAGGTCATGACTGCTGCATTGTTAAAATATGTCCTGAAGGCGAAACGGTGAACTACGATGAAATTACTTCTTTCCTAAATGCTAGATCTGTTGGTCCACAGAAGCCGCATTCAGGATATTTTCATTTCACATTCATGAACATTCACATTCTATCGTGCGATTACCAGTTCACTTGCCAAACTTGCAAAATATCTATTTTAAAAATGATAACGCTCCTGATATTTTACTTCAAGCACAGTTGCGCAACACGGAATTACAAGCATGGTTCAAGTTAAAACAAGATTCGCAAGCCAGAAGTCCGTATATATATATCCTGAAACACCAATATATTACGTCTGGAATAAGAGCAACTGCCAGTGGCAAAAAAGAAAACATGTTTCAAAAACTATAGGCAGAATGTATAATGTTTCGCCTACAGAAACAGAAAGGTATTATTTACGCCTGTTATTACTTCACGTCATAGGTGCTACCAGCTTCCAGGATCTACGAACATACAAAGCAGTTGTCTATTCTACTTTTAACGAAACAGCTAAGGAGCGAGGTTTGCTGATTGATGATTCTGAATGGCAGCGTTGTTTGGCAGAAGCGTCAGAATTTCAGATGCCTTCTCAGTTACGACAACTGTTTTCTACATATATATCTTTCTGACCCCTTCCAATGTAAGATAGTTATGGGACATTTTCAAGAATTCATTATCAGAAGATTATCTGCAGTTTCACGAACCTAACATTGCATATCAGTTCACTCTTATACATATTTCTAATACATTAAAGCTCCATGGTCTTCCCATTACTTCTCTCGAATTGATAATTATTATTGATAATTTCCCTCAGACAAATTTACCAATGAATTATCCAAAACTTAATGAGGATCAATTAGGTCGGATGATAAACCAAGCAAATGGAAACCAAACGGCTATAATTACAGACATTTTGGGGTTAGTACAAAACAGCAATGAAAGGATGAGTAATGCATATTTCATTGACGGTCTAGGGGGCACCGGGAAAACATTTATTTGTCAATGCTTGATTCACAGTTGCACAAATTTGGGGTTAAATGTAGTTTCTGTTGCATGGACTGGTATTGCAGCAATGTTACTACCTCAGGGGCGCACTGTACACAGCCAGTTCAAGTTACCTCTACATTTACATGAAAGTTCTGTATCAGGAATTAAAGTTAACAGCAAGGAAGCTTTTTATATTCGTTCAGCAAAACTTATCATCTGGGATGAAGCCCCATTGGCTAATAACCACGCGTTGATGTGTGTAAATCGGTTGCTCAAGGACATCTTGAATAACGACGTGCCTTTCGCAGGAAAAATTATCATCTTAGGTGGAGATTTTAGGCAGGTATTGCCGGTTGTGCCTCACGCATCTAAAGCAGCATCAGTCCAAATGTCAGTAAGGTTCTCTACTTTGTGGTCAATATTCACACATTTTAAATTTTAAAAAAAATATGCGAGCGGATACAGATCAACGTGACTTTGCAAACTTCTTGATATAAATTCGTAACGGCGAATACCCTCACGTCGATGGAGAAAATTCAAAATTAGTCCCACGCTGAAAAATATTTCACGCTTTTCAAAAATAGCGATTTTAGCACCTAAAATGAAAACTGTAAAGAAATCAATGACAAAGTTTTAGACCTAATCCCAGGATCATCGAGAACTTACATCAGTGTGAATATTTTGATTACTGAAGATGAGAGTGAACTTCTACAATTCCCAATGGAATTTTTAGACAGCATAGGCATAAGTGGATTGCCACCTCATATCCTTCGACTAAAACAAGGCTCAATTGTAATTTTGTTGAGAAAGAATAATGTTGAACGGTACTAGACTGTTGGTTTGTAAGATGTATGACAATTGCTTACACCTGGAATTTATTACTGGCGTAAATGTTGGAAACAATGTCCTACTCCCTCGCCTTGACCTTACGCCATCAGATACTTCTATGCCATTTTCCTTAAAAAGGAGGCAGTTTCCAGTACGTTTGGCTTTTTGTATAACTATCAATAAAGCTCAAGGTCAAACACTAGATCAAGTAGGCATTTATTTACCTCAACCGGTGTTTAGCCACGGACAACTTTACTGTATGCCGCACTATCGCGAGAAATATCCTTTCATGACGGCAAAGTTCAAATAGAACCAAAAGGCAAGCGAACAGAAAATGTCGAATGGAAGGAAGTACTATTAGAATTTTGAAACGAATGTTGCGGAGGAGCACAGACCTCAGCAAACGGGGCACAGATTAAATAACAACTATACAAGGACGTCCGCATCCCTAATACGATAACTGTCCTGTGGTAATGGTAAAAAAAATACTATTGTCCTTCATCGGTGATTACTATCCTACATCCTGTTATTTCATTCCCTCAGTTCTATAACAAAGATATACTCAATCAAATTTACATCTTAATAAATATTAATTCCTTCTGTGTAAGTTATCTTTTCATTTCTCATCAATCGCCTTTACTTAGTATTCTATCTGTAGGGGTCGAGGCGATAGCTGTCTTTACAGAGATGTGCAAATTATTAGATTCAATGTAAGTTTTCCAAAATTGCATTTTTACTTTTCACGGTTTAATGCACTAAGTATGTTTACAAGGCGATGAAATTACTTCAAATGATTAACCAAGACTCTTAATTATATTTTCATTTAAGAAACTCAAATTAAAATGATTTTTTAGAATTTCCACTGACAGAGGAGCCTTGCAAATGCAAAATGCCACACGTTTCGTTTTTATTACTTCACTCTACTTTACGTGTGAATTTAGAGTGGAGGGATTTGGTGTCTTTTAACTGATGAACGCTATTGAACTTTTCAAAGATTCATGAACTATGCATTGAAATCACCTGACTGGAATTCTAAAGTCAATGAAAAATTGAAAATGGACCCAGCTCAGATATCCCTCGGAATCCAACAATCTGAAAGTTTCCAGACGCAAGTCCTTATGGGAAAAGGTGTAATTCCACGGGAGAGGAAACACTACTAAGTAGGTCGACAAAAGAAGTTGGTCAATAAAATGATTTTGAATAATTGTGACTAATTAAAATTATGTATTTAATTTTATTAAATTGCACACCTCTATATGTTAGCCAAGAGTTACATTTCTAAATTCAAATATAAGAGACCCATCTTTTATTTTAAATCTATACATTGTTCATAAGTAGACAAAACACCAAATTGTACCGCTGTAGCCTTAAATTCTGCGGATATCTCTATCTACTCAGTATAAAACAAAGTTCCCAATTCTTGGATGTACGGATAATCTCGAGAGCAATTTGATGGATTTTGATGCGGTTATCACCATTCTGTAAAGGATTTCTCGATGAAGGATTAGGTAGAAGAACATTGATTTATGACCAAAAGAAGCCGAGCATTTTCGATTTCAGTGAATTGAGTTGAAGAAAAACCTAACGTCCATGTGTCTTTTAAGCTTACACTGGGTAAACCGTTAAAAATATCGATATTCTCTGAGAATTGTTCAGCATGAAAAGTTCTGCAAGAAAGTCCGCGACAGCTCCCACATCGACCATTGTAAGTGTTTTTACGTTTTCATTTCTTCCAGCAATCTCCATTCAGTGGAAATTTAAATTACTAGCTTCAGAGTGAGTTTACGAGCTTGCGAGCGACCTATCACCCTAGCTTCAGCCAGCATCTAACTGCCGAGTCGTGTCGAGTTAATTCTTCAGAGAAGAGTATAGCTTATGTGTTTGGAGTTAGCTGTTCACCTCGGCTTTTCAGAATTGCGTCTGGAACCTGACGTCCGTGCGTCTTTTAAGCGTACGCAGGGTAAAAAGTGGGACACCCACACCGAGGACAGGCAGACACCCACACATTTGATATCATAAGTCTACTTCATCATTTACCCAAAAGCGACGGTGCCGTAAATGTCTGTTCAGGTCACTAGCATGAAGACATGCCAAGAAGTGCAGCCGTAGGATTATTGAAGTGGAGCAGCACGGGTCTTCTAGTATTATATAATATTTGTTACGCTGTCTCTCACAAATTTTGTTCCAATTGAAGCGACAACTTAGCCTACATCTTTTATGCTTCTTCATTCTTCTGACAGCGACATTTCTGTCACTACAGCATCGAACAAAATTAATGGAGTATTGAGGTAGACAGTTTATAAGGTAGTTCTCTTATTTTAATAACATCATTTTACTATCACTTTTTAATATATGGCATTTAATATATTTGCAAGCTTTTCCATTTTTGATTTAAAACAATTTTTGTAAGGACATCAATTTCTTTTTGGCTTTGTTAACTAGTTTTATGATTTAATATCAATCACGCTGAGGAAGGTATCAATGAAATGTAATTGAACGTTTCTTTAGTGTTGGACTAGGCGGTTTGAATGAGATAATATCATCAGTCAACACGGTTATTAATTATTACCATTGTCATAATGGTCAATGTTTACGTATTTTATCATCCTGTAAGTAAAACATTGGGGTATAGGTTATTTAAATTTAACAAGAAACATTCTCTACGAACCCACGTATTGAGCGCCGTTATAGAAAGTAGAAAAGTAAGCGAGCAGCAGGCCTATACAGTATTTCTGAAGCATGAACAATTTATGATAACATTGGTATAGCTAATTGCACATGGTCACGCTAAACCAAGCAGAAGATATATCACACCATTGGAAGCCGGTTATATATAAATATACAGGTGCTTCCTAGCCAAGAAGATATTTCAATATTCCTCTGCCCTTAGCTCTTCTCTATAGGCCTAATTATAAAAGTCGATTCTTTAGGGGCGTTGCGACATCGTGGTCATGCAGCCCCGAGTACTGGGGTGTGTACAGTAGAAGTTGTCTGATAACCTGTGTCACTGTGATGTCTGTACTAGTGTCTGTACTTGTAATCGAGGTAGGATTTGGGTAGGAAACAGCCGTGGCCTTAAGTTAGTTACTATCCCGGTATTTGCCTGGAATAGAAGTGGGATACGACATCCAGGATGGCTTGAGTTAGGAATCGAACCCACCTCTTCTCAGTTTTACCTTATGAGGCAGAGTGTACCTCGTTCTAGCCCTCAGACCATGATTAAATTTATTGGCAGAGCCGGGAACCGAACCCGGGCTTCCGTGGTGACAGCCAACAATGTTAGCAGCAACTAATTTTAAAAGACGACTTATTGTCTGTTTAACTGAATGATGTACCCTTGGAACATCTAGCATTCTTGCCTAACACCGCGGAGGACTGGGTTCGATTCCTGGCTCTGCCTAGAAATTCAATTCTGGTCTGAGAGCTGGAATGTGGTCCACTCAGCCTCATGAGACAGATCTGAGAAGATGTGGGTTCAATCCCCACACTAACTATCCTAGAAATGATTTTCCGTGGATTTACACTTCCTTTCCAGGCTAATGCCTGAATGGAACCTAAGTTAAGAACACTAACTAAATTCTAACTCGAATTACAAATACTCACACTAGTACAGCCATCACAAATACACAGGTGTTCAGAAAGACTGCACACACACCTACAGTAAGTACAAGGGGCTACATGACCCAGTTGTCAAGCCCCTAAATGAATCAGCAAGAGATTCTTTTTATATTTTTACTAATGACTAGTCTTACCCTGAATACTGTTACATATTTTCCTCTGAGTTAATTTTTTTTTAAATTCATTTATTTTTTATTTATATATTTTCTACATTTTTAAAAAAATTTTGCTGTGTTTTTATTTTTATTTTTGTTTTCACTTTTACTTTATTTTATGTTTTACTTCTATTTTTATTATGGTGCTTGAAGCCCCATTTTTCAGTGTTGCCTTAGTAAACGAAGTTTGATGTTTGGAAAGTGTATTTATTAATCTCATGTAAATTCTTTCCAGGATTAGGTAATAACCCATCACAATTGGGTAAAAACATCAAACATCGTTTCAATTTTTTTTATTTTATTTATTTATTTATTTTTATTTCTATTTCTATTTTTTATTTTTATTTTTATTTTTTTGTTTTATTTTATTTTATTTTGTTTTTGTTTTTGTTTTTTGTTTTTGTTATCGTTTTTATTTTTGTTTTTATTTCTTTTTTATTTTTGTTTTTATTTTTGTTTTTGATTTCGTTTTTGTTTTTGTTATTGTTTTTGTTTTTGTTTTTATTTTAATTTTTATTTTTCATTTTCATTTTCATTTTTTATTTTCATTTTCATTTTCATTTTCATTTTCATTTTCATTTTTATTTGTATTTTTATTTTTATTTTTATTTTAATTTTTATTTTTATTTTTATTTTTATTTTTATTTTTATTTTTATTTTTCATTTTCATTTTTATTTTTATTTTTCATTTTCATTTTCATTTTTAATTTTCTTTTTTTATTTTTATTTTTATTTTTATTTTTATTTTCATTTTCATTTTTAATTTTCTTTTTTTTATTTGTTTATTTATTTATTTTTATTTTTATTTTTATTTTTATTTTTATTTTTATTTTTATTTTTATTTTTATTTTTATTTTTATTTTTATTTTTA
The DNA here is from genome assembly GCA_946902985.2 of Meconema thalassinum. Classification (NCBI taxonomy): domain Eukaryota; kingdom Metazoa; phylum Arthropoda; class Insecta; order Orthoptera; family Tettigoniidae; genus Meconema; species Meconema thalassinum. The sequence continues at coordinate 491,247,855 of OX336391.1, forward strand.
TTTTTATTTTTATTTTTATTTTTATTTTTAATTTTATTTTATTTTTATTTTTATTTTTATTTTTATTTTTATTTTTATTTTTATTTTTATTTTTATTTTTATTTTTATTTTTATTTTTATTTTTATTTTTATTTTTATTTTTATTTTTATTTTTATTTTTATTTTTATTTTTATTTTTATTTTTATTTTTATTTTTATTTTTATTTTTATTTTTATTTTTATTTTTATTTTTATTTTTATTTTTATTTTTATTTTTATTTTTATTTTTATTTTTATTTTTATTTTTATTTTTATTTTTATTTTTATTTTATTTATTTTTATTTTTATTTTAATCATTAATGTATTTCTATTTACCTTCCTAAACAACAGGAAATCAATGCTGTGAATTAAATTCGAATCTGACATACAATAGATGAATCTCGCCGTAAAGGACCACACATTATTCAACTTATTACAAGTCAGTTACTCTTTCATACACATAACAAACCTTTTTAACGTGTGAATATTTCACACTGGCCTGCTGGTAGCTATTTTATAATAAAGAAACTGATTGCAACTGATCACCAAGTGACGTCAGTTTTTTAATGTGTGGAATAGTGATTGCTAACTAGTTGCTTTGTGCGAAAGCTGCCTTATTGCCATAACTGGTAAGACAGGATAGAAACTAGCCTCAAGCCATGATATGAAGTCATGAAGTACCCGTGTAATGAGCACATGGAGCTGTGAGTCGTGATGGCGTAGCCTCGGTAATTAATCTTCTAACACAATGGCGATATAATTGATCGGATTAACAGAGGACAAACAGGTTCTGGGCATCAGCACTCCTACACCAGTCCTTAATTTATTGAAAGTGAACCCACCATTCCACTCACGTAGTGAATACAAGATTTCTTTTCGAACAGCTTCCAAGTTACGCTCACAATTCAGTGACTTGCAAGAGGAGACCGGACATTGGCACCATGGACTGTGCAAGTTATTTTCTAGAAGTGTCCAATATATTCATAATATGTTGTTTAATTTAACGGCTTGAACATCGTAGTCATTTCAGCTCCGTGTAATTGGGTGTGTGTAGAATTTAACTGATAACCTGTGTTACTTAAGTGTATGTAAGAGTGTATATATTATTGTAATTTAGGTTAGAGTTGGGATGGAGGTGGCCGTGGTCCGACTACCTCAGCCATCCTGCAAGTGGTTTTCCGTGGTTTCCCACTTCTACTCCAGGAAAATGCGGATGTGGCAACTAACTCAAGGCCACGGCCGCATCCTTCCAAATTCTCACCTGACTTATAAATACACACACACTACTGCTACTACTAAAGACACCACAATAACACAAGTTATCAGACAAAAAGAAAACCATCCAGGTATTCTAGGCTAAATGACTACGATGCCCAAGCCCCTCAAATAAAACAAGAACATTATTATGTCAAACTTCAATTGCGAAATGCTTCCTGAAAATAGAAAATCCACTGCCTGCTTCCAGTCTCCGACCGGGTCAGGAATGGAATGCCCTATCTAGCGGCGAGGATATGAACTGTGCCGGCTGCCGAGGCCTGACGCACTCCTCTGGGGCAATGATTAAATGAATGACAGATGAAATGAATTGATAGTGGATAGTGTTGCTGGAATGAATTTTTGACAGGGAAAACCGGAGTACCCGGAGAAAAACCTGTCTGCCTCCGTTCTGTCCAGCACAGATCTCACATGGAGTGACCGGGATTTGAACCACGGACTCAGCGGTGAGAGGCCGGCGTGCTGCCGCCTGAGCCACGGAGGCTCCGAAATGCTTCCTGAATGTTTCAAATGCATAGGCTATAAAACTTTTAACAGGTTTCTCTTCGTAGGTTTGACAATTTAAATATCACCATGTATCTGTATGTAAAACGATAACGTGTATGTTTCACAATACTCAAACTCTTAAACCAGGGGGAGTTACAAGATGCGGCTTGTGCTTATATATTTCAAATCGTCTGAATAGTACAGGAAACATCTTGCATTTCTTGAAAAGTCAACGGAAATATATTTATTTGTTTAATCTTCTTCTTTTTTTTCTTCTTCAAGTGCCTCGTCCTCCAAGAACAATGGCGATCAGTAGCTTGATCTGCTGTTTGTCTATAGCTGTTCTAAACAGTGTCACTGTATTAAGTCCGAACCACTGGCTTAAGTTCTTTAGCCAGGATATTCGTCTGCGTCCTGGACCCCTAATGCCATCAATCTTCCCTTGGATAATTAATTGCAAGAGGTGGTATTTTTATTTTTATTTTTTAGCGGATGGCTTTTAGTGCCGGGAGTGTCCGAGGACATGTTCGGCTCGCCAGTTTTGTAGCTGCTTCGAGACGGACACCCAATGGGTGAGCTACAAGTACCTTTCAGGAGGAAAGTGGGAATGTAAGGACGAGGAGTTGGAAGGTAGCGGCTGTGTCCTATAGTTAGGGACCAACCCCGGCATTTGCCTGGAAGGAAGATGGGAAACCACAGATGACCATCTTCAAGGTTGCCGGCGGGGGGATTCGAACCTCCTCGCCTCCCGGATGTGAGCGACTGCCGGCAGTCATGCCGTAACGACCACGGCTAACTCACCCGGTGTGGTATTTGTTGTTGCGCATGAAATGACCAAAGTATTCTAGTTTTCTCCTTCTGTTGATACTGAGAATTTCTAAAGTCTTTGTTCATACGCCGCAGTACTTCCACATATGTGACTTTAGCTGTCCATGCTATCCTTAAAATCCTGCGATACGTCCACATTTCAAATGCTATCAGTTTCTTACCTAAAACCTCGGCAAGTGTCCATGATTCAACTCCATAGAGGAGTACACTAAACACGTAGCTTCGAAGCAGTCGGGCGCGTAATGACAGACTGATATCACGGCTGGTCAAAACTTTTCTCATTTTCATGAAAGAACTTCTGGCCTGCTCAATTCTACAGCGAATTTCTTGACTTAAGTCCCAGTTGAATTTCTTGACTTAAGTCCCAGTTATCATTGACTTGACATCCTAAATATTTATATGATGAAACCCTTTCAATTCTTTCATTACCAAGTGCGTTTAAACAAACAAGATAGTAGTCCCTAGCAGAACTGTATCGTATTCAGCCCGCATAACAGTAAAGTCGGTTGGGTGGCATATAGGCCTACATATGGGACGCCCGCAAGTAACCAATCATAACAGATGATCATTTAAAAGAAAGAGAATTACCCGCTGCAATGACGAACTGCACTCTGATTTCATAAATGTCAACAGTTTGTTTAAAACAGAATAACAAGAAGCCCGTATAACAGTGAAGTCAGGGACAGATGACCTCTCTGTTCCGTCTCTTAAAACAACATTAACAAACTAAGCAACAGTAATGCCGGGTGGATGATATAGGCCTACAGTATGCACATGCGCGATTTCTTGCCTAGGTCCCCAAACATAGTTCTCTATTGCGAATGAAATTGTTACCAACCTAATCTATAAGCTACAAATATATAACTTAAAAGTCGAGTGGTGTCTGTCTGTCGGTCTATCTGTCTATTACTCATTCAGACACAAACTACTCAACCGATTCAGCTAAAATTATAACTGACAAGGGAACGGTGCAAAGTTGGACTCCGATTTCCAAATAAAATTACACAGCCTATTTTCGAAGATAATTTCAGGCTAAAACAGGTTTAGATGGGTTAAATTTTTCGCGAGTGCAATATAAAAACAAGATGTTCAGTGAAGAACATATAGTCTACTTTCTCCTAAATGCATGGGTATTGTTATAACACTTTCTCCTTTTCAAGGAGTATGTAATTGAATGATGGTTGTAGTAGCTTGTTGAAATACAACGTGCTATACGGATATTAAACATGAATATGAGGTGCCCTTTGGTTGTGCTACCTTGGGCCGATAACCTAGATGTTAGACCCCTTAAAACAACAATTATCATCATCATTATTATTATTGGTTGTGCTACCTCTGTAAAAGAATGGTTCAATTCAAATTCACCGTGTTTGAATTGTTATGGGGAATGGATTTGCACACCTACATGGCCGCTCTCTTCAAACTATTGGGCTGATGACCTTGTAGTTGAGTCAAAAGGTGCTTCCCACAAAAAGGTATGATGTTGCAAAATTTGGTAGAGATCAAATGATTAGGTTGGTCTTAATTTGATTTAAGCTTTTGACATTTGGGTGTCCACCATTCCCTTTCCATCACGATGGCGGCGATATAAGACATAACACTGAGGTGCCCTATGCTAGTTCTACCTCTGTACAAAATTTCGTTCAATTCGGTTTCACCGTGTTTGAATTGATAGGGAGAATCGATTTTCACACATACATGGCCGCCATCTGCAAACTATTGGGCTGATGAATTTGTAGTTTAGTCAAAAGACGCTCGCCATATAAATATATGTTGTTGCAAAATTTGGTAGAGATCGGATGATTAGGTTAATCGTAATTTGATTTAAGCTTTGAACATTTGGGTGGCCGCCATTACGTTTCCGTCAAGATGGCGGCGATATAAATTATGGCACTGAGGTGCCCTTTGCTAGTTCTACCTATGTACCAAATTTCATTCAATTCGGTTTCACCGTGTTCGAATTGATAGGGGGGACAGACATTCAGAGTAGGCTACACACACTCACACACTCACACACAGACTCATACACAGACACACACACATTTTTTTTTTGGCCCTGTGTAGATCTCATAAGTCTACTTTCCTTTTTTGCAAAAATCGAAAGTAGGCTAATATCATGCTGTGTTTTAACACTATTCCACTGTTAATAATTATATACAGTATCCTAATAAATTGACAGCAGTAGCTACGCCCACTAAGGCTCAGCGTTAAGGCATAGTGCCAAGGTATCTGCGGACTCGGTAGGCGAGTGGGACCGAACCTCAATGTCGCCCATCCTTGAAATGGTTTAGCTTTTAGCATTTCCTCCATTCTCTACTTCTACTCCAAGCAGTTAACAGGAGGGTACCTTCTTATAAGGCACAGCCGCTTTCTCCCAACTCCTTGTCCAGTATCATTAATCGGCAGTCATTTACCATCTCATTAACTTATCCCGTGAGCTGAGCACCAGGAAGGGATCGGGCAGTAAAAACCACTCGCCGGATACGAAATCTTCACATCTTGACCAGCTCGTGGTGTAGCGGCCAGTATTCTTGGTTCTCACCCTAGAGATCCGAGTACTAATCCCGCCTCTGCCAAGAAAGTTAGTTCTTGTCTGAGGGCTGTAATGGGGTACACTCAGCCTCTTGAGGCAAAACTGAGGTGGGTTCGATTCCCACCTAAGCCATCCTAATAGTAGTTTTCCGTGGTTTCCCACTTACACTCCATGTAAATGCCGGGATGGTTCATAACTTAGGCCGAGGCCGCCTCCTTCCCAATGCTCACCTTAATTACAAATACACACACTACTAGAGCCATCACAATAACACGGGTAATCAGACAACATTCCACACACACCAATGTACATGGGGATAAATGATCACGATGTCCAAGCCTCTCAAATGAAACATTAACTCCTCACATCTTCTCATTCTTGATCAGAGGGATGAGATGCGATGAATTGCTATGAGGCATGTAGTTTCTACAGCGGAATGCTCTTCCCGACACCAACATCATGAGAAGCGTTAATGAAAGATGAGATGAATTAAAAGAATTAAAATTCTCTATCCTCCATCTAAATGACCTGTAATCCTTGTACATCACAAGACCTAAGGAGGAGGCCTCCATTCGTCGAACATCTGCTGTGGTTGTTGTGGGAGCCAATCACTACTCTGAAGGACAGTGATTAGAAGGGGTAGAGTAGGCAACATTACCTGACAGTGGCTGCTCATTTTGACCAGAAGCTTACAGTACTGCTACTTAATCTGATAGACTACTTGAGAATCGTGATTCCTTAGCCCACAACTGGCTATAGAATTTCAAGGATAGTCTTTAAAAGAAACGTTTCTTTTGTTCTCCACTACCGATTCTTAGTTCCTTTTGCCTTCTCCCCTGAGTGGGAGTAAATGTCTAATCATAATTTATCTACCGGCTCCCGCTACACACCTGGGTTCTAGACTCCGTGCCATGAGCTCTATTTGCAAAATAATCGTTTTCGAGACTGAGAATTACCAACTGCTAGTATTATTATGACATTTGACATTTTTTATAGAAAAGTGGTTTGTAGATTACGGTCACGGCCACCTCACACCTAAATCCTAAACCCAAATACAAGACAGGTTATTCAAACACACCTAAGTTCACGGGGCTACATGACTACGCGTCACAAAACTCCTATATGAATCAACAACAATCTATACCAGGTAGCTTACGTCATAGCTTGCCACGGTGGGTGAGTGGATATCGTGTCAGTCTACTAACCCCAAGATTGCAGGTTCGCTTTTGGCCGTGGTAAGTGATTTTTGAAAGGCGGCAAAAATACGCATGTCATACGATGTTGGCATGTCAAATAACCCATTTTTGAATTCAGTAGGCCGAGTTCATAATGGCAAAATTAATCTCGGGAGTTTCCGCCTACAGAAAGTTCCTCCTTTCTCTACTAGAAAGCGCTATAGTGTTCAAGGAGGTTAGATATCTAACCTTCTTGACTTTCATAGTGCTTCAAGGAACAACGAAATTCGACATGCAAGCTACCCTCTGGGTGTCAAATAACAAAGCTTGCACCCGGCACCGAGACCATACGATATTATTATTATTATTATTATTATTATTATTATTATTATTATTATTATTATTATTATTAGCTTACGTCATACGATCTTTATTATTATTCTGTCTGTTAGGTGTTGCGTGGCTTCGGTGGCGTAGTTGGTAGCATGCTGAGTTTCTATGCCCAACAACTGTAATAGTTTTATGTTCAACCCTGGCGAAATGTAAAATATTATATGTCAGAAAACTCATTATAGTACAAATTTTCATTATGATACAGTTTCTTCCACCAATCAGAGCTCAAGAAACAGTTGGGTGACCAATTAGGTGAGGATAGCATCGCACCTGCGCTCACTTCCATGGCCCCCTATTTTAAATTTCACTGCGAGGCGAGTGTCATAGTGAGTTATTCCAGGAGGCCAAGGTCAAATGCAAGGTATTCTCTGCGTTCCATGCACTCTGTTCAGTACATAAAACTGGTGAAGTCTTGACAGACATTTATGAATATTTATGTTCGAACATAAAATAGTTATAATTATCGTCGAACATAAACAGTCGTATGCAACTCGCCTATAATGCTAATTATGACACTCGTATGGAAATTATAAACATGCTCTTGTCTTAATTAAAACCTCCGTGGTTTAGGCGGCAGCACGCTGGCCTCTCACCGCTGGGTCCGTGATTCAAATCCCGGTCACTCCATGTGAGATCTGTGCTGGACAAAACGGAGGCAGACAGGTTTTTCTCCGGGTACTCCGGTTTTCCCTGTCAAAATTTCATTCCAGCAACACTCTCCACTATCATTTCATTTCATCTGTCATTCATTTAATCATTGCCCCAGAGGAGTGCGTCAGGCCTCGGCAGCCAGCACAGTTCATATCCTCGCCGCTAGATAGGGGCTTCATTCATTCCATTTCTGACCCGGTCGGAGACTGGAAGCAGGCTGTGGATTTTCATTTTCACATGTATGTTATTGTTGCCAACATGATTTTACGCGCGCTGTTAGATGCAATGTTTAACTGTGTAACGTTCATACTGTCCATTGGACTTCAACCAAATTTTGTGTTCTGTACCTTAAGAGATGGAACTAAGAATATATTCAGTCACCAGGGCTGCCAACTGTAGTTCTCTATTAGGCTACATGATGCCAGGTATAGGCTACAGTATTTCGAACTAATTAGAAATTCCGATATTACCAACTTAATTTAGTCATTATTCTAGATAGATACATATAGGTTAATCATTGGCATGAATCTTACATTTTAAGAAAAGTAGGCTCTTTAGTTCGTCACGGAACTTCTTGTTTCGTTATATTTTTCTTTTCATGACAAATGTAAGATGATGATTCAACCAAAATTCAAATTATGTTAGTAGGCATAAATAACACTCCGAACTGAAAAGGGTTGCCATTCTGGCTGTATAACATGCATTGATTTTGAAACATAGCACATGGCATACATAACCTAGGGGAACGACTTTCTCCTCAAATGTCTAAATGTGTTGCTTCAATCATCATCATCATCATCATCATCATCATCATCATCATCATCATCATCAAGTAACAGCTCCAGTTTCCCGGAGGCTGATTCCACCTTCGTCTATCCTTATACAGCTCCTCCTCTTGGATTCTCTCCCACTGAAGACCAGTTACGGAGATGTCCTTCTAAACTACATCTATCCATCTCCTTGTTAGTCTTCCAACAGGTCTTTTCCCAATCACAACCATTTCAGTGTGCTTTTTAGCAATTCTTGTTTAGTTCATCCACTGTAAATGACCATACCATCTGAGCCTACTTCTCCGTAATTATTCCAACACACTAAATTTGAAACCTGCTTCCATTCTATTTGTTCCTTGTTCGTCTTAGCATGGATCGAACAAACTTCATTTCAGCAGCTTGCATCTGATTGTTTCCTTCATCTAATTAAGAATACTAGCGGACCCGCGCGAGAACTCTCGCATGTGTATAAACTACCCGCCGGGCTTTACTGTTGTGCGGGCTTCTATAAATAAGTTTATGTTCGACGATGCCGAAATGTAAACATTATGAGTCAGAAAACTGTATCATAATGAGGCTCATTATAACACTATTTTTAGCCTACTTTTCACATTTGGCAAAAATGAGGAAAAAGTAGACTTATGAGATCGATCCGGGGAAATGTGTGTCTGTCTGTCTGTCCTTCTGTCTGTCTGGCTGTGTGTGTGTCTTCCCCCCCCCCCCTAACAACTCCTAAACGGCTGCAGCCATCGAAACCAAATTTAGTATGAGTAAAGATGTATACCGGAATATCTCACGTCCATATTTGAAAATGATGTCAGTGCTACCACTGCTGAAAAAAACACTAGAAATTTGAGCTCCATGTTGGATATCCTGGAAGGTATACATGGGAGCTATTCCAAAATTGGCACACATGTAGATAACACTATTTCAGTTTAATTTCTAGGAGGCCATACATGACAGTATTGCCAAAATAATTTTAAGCCTTCTGATAGGTCCAATTTTTAAAATGAATATAACTTCTACACTATCAATTGGATTTCAACCAAATTTTGTATGTAATATGTGTACATAAACAGATATGACTGAGCGTATTCTTAAGAGCCACCTGGGCTGCCAACTGATAATAATTGCTCTCTCTATTCTTTTATCCAAATACCAATATATCAGAAAGTATGCAAGCCGACAGCTTTAAACTATGTACACGTATAGTACCTGACATTTTAGGTTAATTTTGGAGTAACTTATATACTTCAGTTCTACCAACATGATTCTAAACCTGCCGATAGGGCCAATTTTTTAATACATGTAACTTCTATACTATCAGTTGGATTTCAACCAAATTTCGTATGTGTTATGTGTAACATAACAGATATGACTATAAGTATTATTAAGAGCAATCAGGGCTGCCAACTGTTAATAAATGCTGTCTATATATTTTTATCCTAATATCAATATATCAGGAAGTATGCAAGCCAACAGCCCTATACTTTGCACACGTATAGCACCTGACATTCTAGATTAATTTGGAATAATTAATATAAGTCAGTGCTGCCAACATGATTGTATGCCTGCTGATAGGTCCAATTTTAAAATACATGTAGTTTCTATACTAAAAAATGGATTTCGTCCAAAATTGGCACAACAAGATATCATAATATTTCAGATTAGGCTATTTCTGACCAGCACACGCATGACATTGTTGCCAACATGCTTTTACGCATGCTGATAGATCCAATGTCTAACTGCATGTATCGTCCATTGGACTTCAACCAATTTTTTTATTATGTACCTTAAGAGATGGAACTAAGAATATATTCAGTCACCAGGGCTGCCAACTGTAATGCTCTATTAGGCTACATTATACCAGGTATATTTCGAACTAATTAGACATTTCGATATTACCAACTTTTCTAGATAGGTTCATATACTGTAGATTAATCATTGGCATGAAACTTAATTTTAAGAAAAGTAGGATCTTTAGTTCGTCACGGAACTTCTTGTTCATTATGAAACAGTTTCCCCAACCAATCAGAGCTCAAGAAACAATTGTTTGGCCAATTAGGTAAGGACACTTTCGCGCATGCGCTCAAAATCTAACATGTCTATTGAACCCTTTATCCACTGGCTATATAAAGGATTCTAATAATTATTCATCATCTTTTGATACATTTATACAGACAACAGATATGAGAGCCAGACGGTGTTGGGAAAATATTGAGAAATCAGTGGCCGAGAGGACACAATGGTTTAAGCTCCTGTGGTATTTTAGGAGGATGCGTTTATATTCTTGGGACACAGGACAGGTGCAACTTTTAGCGCGAATGTTGGCGTGGGCACGCACAATATGGCCTGTTGCTAGGAAGATTGGCGCCAAGAAGGAAATCGAATGCTACGAAGCAATTGGTCTATCATCGTGTTAACCACTCCCTACTGCTGGAAAATATGTAAAAGCGCGCAAAGACATGCAACAGTCTGGGCCAATAATATCAAGACGCCTTATTTTAGCGGCAACTCGGCTTGGGAACGCGCACTGGTAAATTAACGCGGGAGTTATCTACAGATTAATTCCACGATCGATTCAAGCCGGCTACAGCATAATCGTAACCTCCACACTGCTACGAACTCAATGATACCGATCGCATGCTAGTCTGATAGTTATTATGGAATATTTTTTAATATATCCCCTTCCACACCTACCCTAGTCAGTTTCATTTATAAGGATCCAAGATGCTTCGAGGAGCATTACTCATTACTTATTTCTGTGCGTCTGAGGACATAACACAGACCACTCATTTTTGTACGTCTGTGGACGTAAGGTTCATACTCTGCATATTTCATGTTAGTGAACATGGAACAGCGTCGTCAAATTATAAGTGTAACTTCAGTGATTCATTTATAGTCCCAGCACTATCAGTAGGACCAGTTCATCGAAGTAATTCACCAAATAGACTGTCAAGGAATATAGTACTTGATAGGTGAATATAGTAGAAATTATATCGTGTGTGTATCTGACAAAACTTTATTTAATTTAGCACGTGATGACGTCTAAGAACGAGAATGGATCTGGGAACCAGCAGGACATTTGCCTGAAGATGTCAATGACCAGATAAACATCTTAAAGGAGATGGCTGCAGACGTATTCCTGGCGCTGTTTAAAGGATTGAGTACCAAATAAATTTATTTTCTTTATTAAATCAGCTACGGTGTTATGGGATACTTTTGTAAATATTTGTTTGCTTGCTTGGTAATGTAGATTATTAGTTTTTGTTTTACTGACACATTAAATATGGGACTAGCCGAACGTTGCGTAATTTATATATTTTGTGATTGTATTTGGTTTAACTTTACGCGGGGACGCGCAACCGATGCTCGCTTTCGCTTGCGTAAATCGCGGTCAAGCATTATTATTCGGAGGTCTGCCTTACAACAAAAATGGAACTGAATTAATTTTGAGATTAAAAATAGAATTTGGAGGGTAAAAGATTATTTGTGAGTAGAATTTTATGATGGATCAGGATCATTTTGATAGTTGCTTTCCAGCAGATTTGGACGGGATGGCTCTTTGCACCCGAGTTTTTGTTGTGTATTTTTGTTAATGTGTCAATGGACGCAGTATTGTTGATCTGTTTTGAGCCAACCCAGTGTGTGTGTTTGAGAGTCAGTCCAAGCTATGGGTGCGTAATGTGATTTTTATGATGTGCTAGCGAGAATATATCATGGCGATTATTCTGACTTGCTCCACGTCAACCCAGTTCATGTCCTCGCGAGGCTGGACTTGTGGTATATATTTGTGTTTCTCGTCATCCAAGGGGATGGGCGAGATCTGTTGACGTTTCCAGTGGGAAACCTGCACCTAGCTTGCCAGACTGAGAGAGGTATTTGAAGGGCAGCGTGACTCATACAAGTAGGGGAGCGCTCAATCAGATAACGTGTCTTGTCATTAGAACAGGCTTGCTTCCTGTACTGCAATTTAAAATGTTGTTTAAATTCAAAAAACCTGATCGGTTATAATGAGTACTGATTGATTAAATGGGAGCTGTCCATAATTGTAAGGTAACCACCGAAATTCGTGTTTGTCTGGCGTTTCATATAAATGTAAACATAGTTTTTCAGCCGTTAGGCTTGTATTTTGTTGTTGTTGGTTCAATTTTGATGTGTTTATTTTTTACGCGTCCTTGACCCGTGTCAAGTTAGGGTGCGCGAAGCTATGTTCCCAGGTTATGATGAGAGCGTTTTTTTTTTTTGGGCCTAGTTCTGGCATGCTCTTTTGTGTTCATTATGTGCTCCGGCACCAGTAAGAATCTCAGGGAGATTCTTCATTCTGTTTATATTATTAGATCTTGCAAGTGTCAGTAGTAGTTTTAGAGTATTAATTAAGGGTGGGTCCCATAGCCGTAGTGTGATTTAAAAGATGCACTCCGTAAGCAACATGACTGTTTCAATTGTAAACGGACTCGCATCAGTACTCAATTTCTTATTAACGAGCAGTACACCACACATTATATAACTTTATGACCAAAAAAATGGACTTGTATCCATATGTTGTGACGAGTGAGTTCTTACCGCTCAAATGCTTATGTTATGATTTTATCATTTATGTGAAGCTTCATTCACATTGTCTTGTTGTGTTGAGCGAGTTCCTACCGCTCAGTGTTATTATTATTATTTATTAAGGGGGTGAAAGTCAGGGAGGATTTGTTTTTATTTATTATTATTATTATTATTATTATTATTATGCACATACCTTTTCAGTCATTAAATTTCTTTTATTCTACTTGTTATTCATTTTATTTCTAGTATAGCCTCTGTCATGAACCTTTCTATTCATGAGAGCATGTTGTTTTAAGCGAACTTTGCTGTGTAACGCAGTCAGGACTGAACACGACCCATTGGACGACTCTCGACAAAACCATGCTTTATTGAAGGGTGCACTATATAAATTACCGAAAGTGTGCCGTCCATATGTTCGCGTAAATAAACTGGCAAATATGAGACTAGCAATAGCACTGTATATACCTTAATATCCCCAACTCCAATTTCAACAAAGCGCATTGCTTTCAAACGACTTCAGTGACAGTTTGACTGAATGCAGGTCGGTCAGAGCACTTGGAAAACGGAGATGTCCTGCTCAGCGCTTGCACTCTGATCACAAAATTCTAGTGACTGAATCTCAACAGATATTTATGAATATTTATGTCAAAACATATAATAAAGTTATAATAATCGTCGAACATAAACAGTAATATGCAACTCGCTTATAATGGTAATTAAGACACTCGTATAGAAATTATAAAACTCCCTTACGCTCGTTTTATAAACATACTCGTGTCTTAATTATTGCCATTATAGAATCGTTGCATAATGTACACTTTTTAAACAAATTGTCGATATTTATGGAATCAGAGAGCAATTAATCACATTTGGTTGTGTGCACCCCATGTGTACAGACTACCCGCTCATCTTTAGTGCTATGGGGGCTGTACGCGACACAGTTCTGCCAGGGAATATCGTCTTGTTTATTTGTTGAAAAGCACTTTATATACAAATAAATATATTTCCGTTGACTTGCCAAAAAATGTAAGATTTTTCCTGTACTATTGAGAAAATTTGGAAGATTTTGGTACAAACCACACCTTCTAACTCCCTCTGGTTTATGAGTTTCAGTTTTGTGAAACATACACATTGGCGTATTATACAGGGTCATTATGTGTGTGCGCACCAGTAAACACGGCAAGCTAAGCTGGCTGTGCATGGTGTCCACAGGCAGGAAATGTCATGAATAGTCAGGAAAAGTCATAAATTTTGTGTTTGGACAGGAAAAGTCAGGAAAATGTGTGCAAAAATGGCGTGAGTCAGGAAAAAATGGCGAAAAGTATTATAAAGTCAGGAATTTTATATTAACCATACAGTATTTTGTGTTTTACAGCCATATTTTGATGTTACTAATTCAACTAATCTCTGAAGATAAAAAGCAATAACTCACTGGACATTATGGTAAGTTTCCATTTTTATAGTAGCCTACATCATAGTAAAAAACCTCTTTTACCTATCTTTTGTACGCTTTTTTTTTGGCGTTGGCGTAGGGATGTGGCACCCCATCACTATAGTTTAGGTTATTAAGTACTTTGATTTATGTATTACAAACTGTACCCGGCATGCGTTGCAATGCCAATCAAAGAAAGTGTTGGCGTTGAAATTCTGTTTCTTGAAGAGCTTTTGGATACACAACATGTTAACTGCCTCTAAGCTATCGTAAAATGGATTTTCTAATTTTAGAACCATTCGTGGAAGCGTGCACAACAACTTTCAAAAGTTTCATCGCTGTCACTCATTTGTTGAATCTACTCGTACGCTACCTGTTGTGAAATGGATTTACTAAGTCGAAACCCTTCCATGGCGCGTACACAATAACTCATCAATGATTCATCGCAATCGGATGAATTGTATATGCACGTATACGGGGTTTTGTTTAAACGATTCGTGCGCTGTCACTCATTTGTTGAATCTACTCGTGCGCTACCTATTGAGAAATGTATTACTAAGTCGAAGCCCTTCCCTGGCGTGTACACAATAACTCATCAAGGTTTCATCGCAATCGAAGAATGTTATATGAACGCAATAGGGGATTTTGTTGAAACGCTTCGCGCGTCGTCACCCATTTGTTGCATCTACTCTTGCGCTACTTATTGTGAAATGGATTTACTAAGTCCCCTTCCCTGGCGGGTACACAATAACGGATCAATGTTTCATCGCAATCGGATGAATAGTATATGAACGCATACCTGATTTTGTTTAAACGATTCGCGCTCCGTCACTCATTTGTTGAATCTACTCGTGCGCTACCTACTGTAAAATGTATTTACTAAGTTAGAAACCGTCACGTAAGTGTCCACAACATCTCACCCAAGTTTCATCGCTATCGGACTAATGGGATATGAAGACATAGGGGACTGTATTGAAACGCTCCGCATGTCGTCGTTCATTTGTCGAATCTACTCGTGTGCTACCTACTGTGAAATGTATTTACTAAGCCAGAAACCTTCCTTGGAGTGTCCACCATATTTCACCCAAGTTTCACCGCTAACGGCAGAATGGTATATGACCTTATACGGGACTTTGTTGAAACGCTTCGCGCGTCGTCCCTCATTTGTTGAATCAACTTGTGCGCTGCATATTGTATAGTGGATTTACTAAGCCAGAAATTTCCCATGACGTGTACACAACATCTCACCCAAGTTTCATAGCTACGGACGAATGGTACATGAATGCATACGGGACTTGGTTGAAACGCTTCGCGTGTCGTCGCTCATTTGTTGATTCTACTCTTGCGCTACATATTGTAATATGGATGTACTCAGCCAGAAACCTTCCCTGGAGTGTACACAACATCTCACCCAAGTTTCATCGCAATCGGATGAATGGTATGTGAACGTATATGGGACGTTGTCGAAACGCTTCGCGCGTAGTCACTCATTTGTTGAATATAAACGTGCGCTTCGTATTGTAAATTGGATTTACTTAGCCAGAAACCTTTCATGGAGTGTACACAACAATTCACCAAACATTTATCACTATCAGACGACTGGTATATGACTTTATACGGGACTTTGTTGAAACGCTTCGCGTGTCATCGCTCATTTGTTGAATCTACTGGTGCGATACCTATTGTAAAATGTATGTACTAAGCCAGAAACCTTCCCTGGAGTGTACACAACATCTCACCCAAGTTTCATCGCTATCGGATGAATGGTATATGAAATTATATGGAACTTTGTTGAAACGCTTCGCGCGCCGTTGCTCATTTGTTGATTCTACTCGTGCTCTACCTATTTTTAAAGGGATTTACTAAGCTAGAAACCTTCCCTGGAGTGCACACAAAATCTCAGCCTAGTTTCATCGCTATCGGACGAATGCTAGATGAACGCAAACGTGACTTTGTTGAAATGCTTCGCGCGTCGTAGCTCATTTGTTGAATCTACTCGTGCGCTGCCTATTGTAAAGTGGATGTACTAAGCCAGAAAATTTCCCTGCAGTGTATACAACATTTTACGCAAGTTTCATAGCTATCGGACGAATGGTATATAAATGCATACGGGACTTTGTTGAAACGCATTGCCTGTCGTCGCTCATTTGTTGAATCTACTTGTGCGCTATCTACTGTTAAATGTATTCACTAATTTTGAAACCTTCACGTAAGTGTACACAACATCTCACCCAAGTTTCATCGCTATCGGACGAATGGTATATGAACACATACGGGACTTTGTTGAAATGCTTCGCGCATCGTCGCTCATTTGTTGAATCTACGCGTGCGCTACCTATTGCAAAATGGATTTAGTAAGTCAGAAACCTTCCTTGGAGTGTACTCAACATCTCACCCAAGTTTCATCGCAATCGGACGAATGGTATATGAACGCATAGGAGACATACCCACAGACATACCCACAGACATACCCACAGACAAACTATCACGTTACATTGATTTTTATATATATAGATTGGATTGTAATTTACTTTATTTTGTATTTTAAATGAATAAAGAGGCGAGCATTGGCCAGCTATGGGGATGGTGGAGGCCACAAATAAGATATATATACTGTATATATTGAACCCTTTATCCTCTGATGGATAAATGATTCGATGTTTTATTTCTACAATTAATTAATATTTCCACCAGCGTCATGAAATAGCCAGACGAAGATGAGGAAACTTCAAGCATTTGTTGGAGACAGTGGGGACATACCTGCAGCAGTTTGACAAAAGGCTAAATACTTAAGGATTGTGAAAAGAAAGAGCCTAGCAATGTTTCAGAAGGACAGGTGGTGGCTACCTCAAAATAGAAGAGACGCGTGGTGAGACACGCTTATGGCATGTTCATTGTACTATTCGCGCCTAGAAAAAATATAATGCAGTAACGTGAGTGGCTGATGGTACTACTGGACACTCCTACGAGGCCGAGGTCTGATAAAAACCGCGAAGTTAACGAAAAAGTGGAACCAATGGGAGATGAATGCTTACGAACGCGCCAAGTCTAGCTTGGGCACGCGATAGCTAGCATTAACGCGGGAGATCGGCTAGACAACATCTCTACGATCGATTCTAGAATTAATGGGCATATTCTTGACCTGCGCAATTTTACGAGTTCAGTGATATTCCTGTACCACTATTATTTTGAGAATTTTTTATATAATTCCCCCCCCCCCCCTATCGATACCTAGGGCCAGTTCATTTATAAGTGTCGTGAAGAGCCAAGAAAACTACTACATTGTGTGTGTCGGGAGACACAGGTTATTACTACATTGTGTGTGTCGGGAGACACAGGTTATTACTACATTGTGTGTGTCGGGAGACACAGGTTATTACTACATTTTGTGTGTCGGAAACACAGATTATTATTACATTTTGCGCGTCTGAGGACGTAGGCACTTGTACTTTGCGTGTCATGAGGACACAGATTTTTATTAATATAAATGTGTTGTAAATTCAGTGTGATAGATAGTCACAGTACTATTTTGTAGGGACAGTATCGTCGACAATTCGCCAACAGACTGTTCTGGGGAAATGAGTACCTAAAACGGTGAATTTAGTAGACAGATATCGAGTGTGTTATAATCTATAACTTTTTGCATCAGCACGAGAGATGACATCGCTTATCCTGGAAGAAGTTTGGAACTGTCAACACTCCGTCGAGATGTTTGAGATG
Source organism: Meconema thalassinum (assembly GCA_946902985.2). Classification (NCBI taxonomy): domain Eukaryota; kingdom Metazoa; phylum Arthropoda; class Insecta; order Orthoptera; family Tettigoniidae; genus Meconema; species Meconema thalassinum. Next base: position 491,265,690 of record OX336391.1, read on the forward strand.
AGTTAAGCAGCATTAAGTAGGGAGATGGCTGCAGATGTTCACTGACGGGTGACTGGCTGAGGATGAGTACTGAATAATATTCTTATTATCTGACAAGTTAACTTATGGTATATGGGACATATTTTGTTTGTAAATATCTTGCTTGTGTTGATTAACGTAGTGTATTTAGTTTTGGTCTGACACACCTTTTGCATGGAAACAGCTCGCACAATTTTTCATAGTCGTAAGTTCTTGTTTGTGTGTTTTAACTAACGTGGCTATGTGGACAACCGTGTTTGCATATGTTTACGCAATGCGGTTAAGAAACGTCTCTCGGAGATATATTGTGTTTCAGAAGTAGGACTGAATTAATATAATCATACAGTAGATTGGAGGGTAAATTAATCTTTGTAATGTTTATTATTGATCAGATTCAGTGAATTTATTGCCTTTGGAGCAATGTGAGTTGTGGCGAAGAGCAGTCAGCTCTATCGTAGGTTTTAATATTCTTAAATAGATTGTGAGCATCTGATTCAACCGACCTATGTGAAAAGTGTTATGTCATTCCCAGCAGTGTGTGTGTGTGTATTTTATTGGTCATTACAAGCGGGAATTTCAGCTTAGACTGATTTCTGTCAGCTTGGTGCCAAGTCCATATCGTTACCTTGCGAGGACATATGTGGCTATATCGATTGATGTCTTACCATATGTTTATGTGGTTGAGATTTGTTACTGTTGATTCTACGAGATAACGGGACAGTTGGTCAAGTTATTTTTACACACTGGAGCTGGACGATGACAAGAGTTGAGGAAGGGGGAAGCTGTTTTCACAAGGCGGGCTGAAAAGATTGCATCGAGGTCATTAGTGGAGTGCTTGTTGGCTCCGTATTAATACTCGAAATACAGAATAAGAACTGATCGATGATAAAAATTGTTTAAATAAATGGGAGTTGCCTACGAATCACTATAATCTCCGAAGCGTTAGCTTAACGTGCATTTTTGTTCATATAAGGTAATCTCAGCCGGTGAGGCTACTGTTGTTGTTGGTTTCATTCCATGTTTATGTTCCGTATTAGTGACCCGTGCAGTCACGTGCGATGCTGTCTTTTCCTTGTTTGTGTATTGAGCAATGGGCCGTGTTGGCAGCTCATTTGTCAGATGCGTCATCGCACTGAAGGAGGGTCTCGAGGGAGATTCCTGTAAATATTAGATTTTAGATTGTGTGTCAGCATTAATTTTAAGGGTTTTTATTAGTGTTGTGTCCTATATCCGTAAACATTGATTTACGAGATGATTGTTCGTAAACATCGTGGCTGTTACCCGCTGTAAACGAACAGTCATCCAAGTACTCATTCCTCGTAGTTAGTCATTACGCGTACATAAAATCCCAATGCAAGTTAGTGGAACGTGGATCCACATTTTTATGAGGGGGAGATCCGTCTGACTCCTCAACGTTGGTAGATATTTCTGTCATGGGAAGATTCAGGGAGGAATATTATTATTGTTGTTGTCTATATTCATTTTTTGCACAAATAGTCATTAAATTATGTTATTATTTTACGTCTTGTCACTTCCTTTCTTTATTATAGTTTTAATCCTATGACCCTTCTCTCAGAAAAGCATGTTGTTTGGCGAACGTAAACATCACACTATGAACTGAGCGCGACCCCTTGATCAAGATTCTTGCATATAAACACTGCGATACTGAAGGGTTCAATATATATATATATATATATATATATATATATATATATATATATTTGCTCAATAAACCATATTTCCGATGTCACGATGACTTCGCGAGTCAGGAATTTTGTTGAAAAATGGTCAGGAAAAGTCAGGAAAAATGACATTGAAAATTCTGTGGACACCATGCTGTGACTAGCGCAGATCGCGGCCGCGCGCACCCGGTCCAGCCGGCGGTGGTGCGCTCCGCTGACTCATATCGTTAGTTCACACGTGTTTTGTCATTCATATGGGCGTGTATTTGCAAAGCTTATACGGTAGTGTTGCACGTTTAGTGAGTATTGTGATTACTGTGATTGTTGGTCATGCCTAGACACCAATTCACATTGCGCGAACATGTGTATATCCATAATTCGTATATGAAAAGCAGAAAATCTTGTTATGAAACAAGACGAGAATTTCGAATCAAGTTTCCAGGAAGACCTGTGCCTAATGCCAGTAAAATTAGGAGGCTCGCTAAATGATTCAAGGAAACACGCACCGTAAATAATAAAAAAGTAGACACACATTCTTTCATCAGATGATGTCAGGTGAGTGTTATAAGACGGGGAGGGCATTTTCAGCATCGCCTATGAGCACTGTAAGTACACATTATTGAACATGTTTGGTAAAAATGTGATAGTGGGCGCCGAAGCCGGCTGGACCAGGTGCGTGCGGCCGCGATCTGCGCTAGTCACAGCCGGCTTAGCAAAACTTAGACGTTAGGGCCCCTTCACACGAGGCCACTTAGCAGCGCTTCAGAGAAGCGCTTCCGTTCATAAATACTATAGATAAATGAGAGCGTTCACACACAGCCACCACCACAGAACAGTGGCGCTGCAGACGCTCTGTGTAGTTGACTTCGCCGCTGGTGGCGGCCACAAAAAGAAGCGCTTCTCTTCGCGAAACCAGGAACTAGATTGTTGCTTTCATACGAGGCTGCAGCCACGCCACTAATTAGTGGCGCATACGTAGCGCGTTAGTGGCGCGTCGGTAGCGCTACTAACGGACGGCTCGCCACATGGCCGTGTATTTTCACGGCCGACTGGATGCGAGCTGCGCTCTCCACTACCGGCCTAGACAATGAGGCTATTTACATGAAATCCCGTTAGTTACTCAACTGCTCACACAGCGCAGTCAACACCGCATAGCATAACAAAGACTTATGACTTATTATAATTTCCGCAATATCAAAATGCAAATTATATCACAAAATAAAATAGCGTGATATTAAATCTGAGAGAAACTAGGCATACCTTACACCTTATTAAAATAGAATTCCATTAGGTTCACTCGGTTTTTATAAAACTTCATTAACTTTCCTGCTGAGTGGTTAGTACAGAAGGCATTTGGAAGCAACCGGTAGCCTATTTCGGCTTGTGCAATACGGTCTAATATCCGTAATCGGTGATACAAATTTCTCTGCAATGACGCTGGCAAGTCTGTTGCTGCGGTTAGATTAATGAGTTAGAGTTCTGAGAAATGCAATCCAAACATTTCATACAAGAAATTATTTCCATTGTGTATACAACGTAACCCGGACATGCAGTTTTCATTGTCAGCAAAGGTATTGCTGAAATTGTAATTTGATGTTTGTTGATGTTAAAGGGCCTTACATCGAGGTTATCGGCCTCTAAATGTTTGGGTGAAAATGAAATATGATGAAATGAACACTAGAACTAAAACTTACAACTAACTTACGGATTAAGAGAAGAAAAGAACAAAATGAAGGAATAAGGGAAATAAAATACAGGTAAAAGAAATACCCTCAACCCTCGAAAAATGAGAATTGATGGATTTGGAAGGATGTAGAGCCATGAAAGGCACATAGGAAGGGAAATAAGAGAGTCCGCCCCAGAGTCACTGGAAAAGGAAAAAAAAAAAAAACAGATCCAGCTCAGGTATCCTTCCGAACTCAACAGCCATGAGCCCTTGAGGGTATAGCACTATCCAGGGCGCACCTTCAGTGGGTGGGTCTATACACACCCTGTCTCCTTTATGACCTTGTGCAGAAGGCAAGAGATATGATGACAAGAAAAACAAATCCTTTGAAGAATGAGGGTACCGTATCAGGAAAGATGAACCAGGTCCAATTAAGGCGGGAATTTGAAAGACTCCCTAGACCTCGGATATCCTAATACCGTCAGGGTTGGAAGAGAACAAGAGTTGATCAAGGGAGGTCGACAGGAAATATGCCAGAGAGGACCCCGGCACAATTAAGTGGAAGCAATAGCGAACTCAGCTGGGGCCCGTGGTCACCAACCAACGTCCCACAAGTTGTAAGCCCCTGAGGGAGGGGGAGTGTCGTAATGTCGTAAGTGAACGAAAGGCGATCAAGGGTGGTTGACGTGAAAGATGACAGAAAGGGGCCCGGCGCAAGTAAGTGCAAGCAATACCGGACTCAGCTGGGGTCTCGTGGTTACCAACCCCACGTCTCACTAGTCGTGGGCCTCTGGAGGATGGACTGAAGAATGATTCAACAGAATCGCAAGAAAACTTTATGATACCCATTTTCAGAAGATACCTTATGGGTATGCACTGGCTGGTTGATTCCGTAGTTAATTGGATATCTTCGTAGGTCTCAGAGGCCAGGAAGTCCTTATCATGTGAGTTACTAGCAGTGGCAAAGTAATATCCCGTCATTTGCCTAGATGGAGTGTAGAAAAACCACACTCTAGATATTTTCTGTCGGTGCTGGGTTTTGAACCTATGATCTCTAGACTTGCTACAGCCGCCCCCACAGCCATGGTGCACGATTAAACGACCACAACTACACGGGCAAATTTCCTCGCAGTTCCACCCCTTAAAACTTCAATAAATAAACAACTAACTACGATCACAACTACGGCGTGGGACTCTTAAAATGACGTCTACACACAACAGACGAAGGAGAGTTTGTGCCCGGAACAAAGTTATCGCGGGAAATCATGTTAAGCCAATCATCACACCAGCACTGTCACACGGAAACTCGTGAAATGAAAGCACACCTATTTTCTTCCTATTCGAAGTACAAAATGGCACAAAACTGTATGACATACGGTACTAGATTTGAGCAGCGGCGTTCAAACCATGGTTTATAATTTACCCCAGCACTTTACAATTTCATCAGCAAACACTCCAAACAACGTAGGGATTCAGTATATTAATACAGACTACTTGCAATAATTGAAACTGAAACAAAACAGTGAGAAACAAGTCATGTATAATTGCTGCACAGCTGTTTACTAATCGAGCCTATACATGGAATAGAGGTGCGCTCTATCGGCAACTTGAGGAAATTTTCCACTTGACGTTACAGACAGTTAGGAACAGGGCTCCGAGTGAAAGCCGAAGTTAAACGATAGACTTCGCGTCACCACATGGTAGCTTTACGATTGGTTACGAAGTGAGAAGCTTATTATCCTCTCTGTTTCAAAATAAATCATGTGATTGTGCCAGAGTTTATCAATATTTACGACACTTTACCAAATGTAAAATACTCAAGTGTAATATTCAACATTATCATATTCTCAGAATACATCACATTGAAATGCCTCCATTTTCTGTGCGATGCATGTCGCCCTTTTGTTCAAGGGGTATGATTCCTGCTTTGAGTGCGAGAAGGCCCGGGTTCAAACCCCGGAAGTGTCCAGCAATTTTACTATTGTTTTATCTCTTGAAAAGATTCAAAAAGTATATAAAAGAACCTTACAAACGTTTCTTTTTCGTGCGAGACTTGTACAGTAGGCTACTTACTGTGTGCCAGTAATATAAATACATAGTTTGAGGTCAAACGCAATTATTTTTATTTTAGTCGCTTTACCCTACAGGTTGGCTTTTCCCTCGGATTCTGCGGGGGGTCCCACCATTACCGCCGCCAGGGCAGTGTCCTGTAGCTTGAAACACCTGGACGAGGGATAAAACTGGGGAGGTGGGACCAGCACCTCGCCCAAGCAGCCTCACAAAAGCGAACATGGGCCTCATGAGGGATGGAAAGTGAGGGGAAGATTGGGAGGGATAGGCAAGGAAGAGGCAAGGAGGGTGGCCCCACCTCCCCAGTGGTATCCCCCAACCAGGTGTTTCAAGCTCCAGGACACTGCCCTGGCGGCGGTTAAGGTGGGATCCCTAGCTGAGTCCAAGGGAGGGTAGCGGCTTTGGTGGCGTAGTTGGTACATGCTGTGCTTCTGTGCCCAAGATCGCGGGTTCAAACCCGGCCGAAGCCGGCGTTAAAAATCCCTCAGTATGCCTTTCTTCGGAGGGGAAGTAGAGCCGGCGGTCCCATGTCATAGATTTATGGCATGTTAAAGAACCTTCTAGTAATTAAACCTGTGCGAAGCTAAATTATAGGTTAAAATTTGGATAACGCCCTTAGGTTCCAACGTTCGTTGCCAGGAGCCGACTGCGGTGGCGTCTAGTAACCAAGTTCTGAACTAGTAGTTGTTGATGGTGGCGTTTGGCGGCAAAAGTAGGCAAAAGTAGGAACTACTTGAAAAAAATAATGAATGTCTGCAGTCCTTACTTGAATTAAAAACAGATAACACACACTAATACAGTCATCACAATTAACACCGGTTATCAGACAGATTCTACACCCACCCAAAGTACACGGGGCTACATGACCGCGTTGTCACAGCCCCTAAACTGAGGAAGCAACCAACTAACCTAAGTCCGAGGAAAAAGCCAACCAGGAGGGCAAACCGACGGGGAAAAAAGAAGCGTTTACCTCAAACTATGTATTTATATTACCGGTATAAGTACAAGTCTCGCCCGAAAAAAAGAACGTTCCTAAGGTTCTTTTATATACTTTTTGAATCTTTTCAAGAGAATAAAACAAAAGTAAAAATGCACGGCATTCCCGGGGTTTGAACCCTGGACCTCTCGCGCCCGAAGCAGGAATTATACCCCTAGACCAACAAGCCGACGTGTAATTAACAGAAAATGGGGTTACTTCAATATAATGTATTCTGAGAATATGATAATGTTGAATATTACACTACAGTCTTTTACATTTAGTAAAGTGTCGTAAATATAGATAAGCTCTGGCACAATCACATGATTTATTTTGAAACAGAGAGGATAATAAGCTTCTCACTTCGTAACCAATCGTAAAGCTACCATGTGGTGACGCGAAGTCAATCGTTTAACTTCGGCTTTCACTCGGAGCCCTGTTCCTAACTGTCTGTAACGTCAAGTAAATTTTCCAATTGCACGTTATGCTTGGTAGAAGCGCCACTAATGCTCGGTAGAAGCGCCACCAACGCGCCACTATCGCTTGGTAGAAGCGCCACTAACGCTTGGAAGAAGCGCCACCAACGCGCCACGAAGCAGCGCTGCTAAGTGGCCTCGTGTGAAGGGGCCCTTAGAATTGCACGTGTAGGGAGTATTGTGATTACTGTGATTGTTGGTCACACACATAATGACCCAGTATCTATAGATGTATATACTGTACAAGCTGTACCCGGCATGCGTTGCAATGCCAATCAAAGAAAGTGTTGGCGTTGAAATTCTGTTTTTTGAAGTGCTTTTGGATACACAACATGTTTTTCAATTTCCGTTAACTGTCCCTATGCTATCGTAAAATGGATTTTCTAATTAAGAATCAATCGTGGGAGCGTGCACAACAACTTTCAAAAGTTTCATCGCAATCGGATGAATGGTATATGAACGTATACGGGATTTTGTTTGAACGATTCGTGCGCTGTCACTCATTTGTTGATTCTACTCGTACGCTACCTATTGAGAAATGAATTTGCTAAGTCGAAACCTTACCCTGGCGTGTACACAATAACTCATCAAGGTTTCATCACAATCGAAGAAGGTTATATGAACCCAATATGGGATTTTGTTGAAACGCTTCGCGCGTCGGCACCCATTTGTTGCATCTACTCTTGCGCTACTTATTGTGAAATGGATTTACTAAGTCGAAACTCTTCCCTGGCGTGTACACAATAACTGATCAATGTTTCATCGCAATCGGATGAATAGTATATGAACGCATACCGGATTTTGTTTAAACGATTCACGCTCCGTCACTCATGTGTTGAATCTACTCGTGCGCTACCTGCTGTAAAATGTATTTACCAAGTTAGAAACCGTCACGTAAGTGTCCACAACATCTCACCCAAGTTTCATCGCTATCGGACTAATGGGATATGAAGACATAGGGGACTGTATTGAAACGCTCCGCGTGTCGTCGTTCATTTGTCGAATCTACTCGTGTGCTACCTACTGTGAAATATATTTACTAAGCCAGAAACCTTCCTTGGAGTGTCCACCATATTTCACCCAAGTTTCACCGCTAACGGCAGAATGGTATATGACCTTATACGGGACTTTGTTGAAACGCTTCGCGCGTCGTCCCTCATTTGTTGAATCTACTTGTGCGCTGCCTGTTGTATAGTGGATTTACTAAGCCAGAAACCTTCCATGAAGTGTACACAACATCTCACCCAAGTTTCATAGCTATCGGACGAATGGTATATGAATGCAGACGGGACATGGTTGAAACGCTTCGCGTGTCGTCGCTCATTTGTTGATTCTACTTGCGCTACTTATTGTAATATGGATGTACTCAGCCAGAAACCTTCCCTGGAGTGTACACAACATCTCACCCAAGTTTCATCGCAATCGGATGAATGGTATGTGAACGTATACGGGACGTTGTCGAAACGCTTCGCGCGTAGTCACTCATTTGTTGAATCTAAACGTGCGCTTCGTATTGTAAAATGGATTAACTAAGCCAGAAACCTTTCCTGTAGTGTACACAACAATTCACCAAACATTTATCACTGTCAGACGAATAGTATATGACCTTATACGGGACTTTGTTGAAACGCTTCGCGTGTCATCGCTCATTTGTTGAATCTACTGCTGCGCTACCTATTGTAAAATGGATGTACTAAGCCAGAAACCTTCCCTGGAGTGTACACAACAGCTCACCCAAGTTTCATCGCTATCGGATGAATGGTATATGACCTTATATGGGACTTTGATGAAAAACTTCGCGCGTCGTCGCTCATTTGTTGATTCTGCTCCTGCTCTTCCTATTTTTAAAGGGATTTACTAAGCCAGAAACCTTCCCTGGAGTGCACACATCTCAGCCTAGTTTCATCGCTATCGGACGAATGGTATATGAACGCATACGTGACTTTTTTGAAATGCTTCACGCGTCGTAGCTCATTTGTTGAATCTACTCGTGCGCTGCCTATTGTAAAGTGGATTTAATAAGCCAGAAAATTTTCCTGAAGTGTACACAACATTTTACGCAAGTTTCATAGCTATCGGACGAATGGTATATGAATGCATACGGGACTTTTTTGAAACTGACTTTGTTGAAATGCTTCGCGCGTCGTAGCTCATTTGTTGAATCTACTCGTGCGCTGCCTATTGTAAAGTGGATTTACTAAGCCAGAAAATTTCCCTGAAGTGTACACAACATTTTACGCAAGTTTCATAGCTATCGGACGAATGGTATATGAATGCATACGGGACATTTTTGAAACACTTTGCGTGTCGTCGCTCATTTGTTGAATCTACTCGTGCGCTATCTACTGTGAAATGTACTCACTAATTTGGAAACCTTCACGTAAGTGTATACAACATCTCTCCCAAGTTTCATCGCTATCGGACGAATGGTATATGAACACATACGGGACTTGTTTGAAACGCTTCGCGCATCGTCACTCATTTGTTGAATCTACGCGTGCGCTACCTATTGTAAAATGGATTTACTAAGTCAGAAACCTTCCTTAGAGTGTACTCAACATCTCACCCAAGTTTCATCGCAATCGGTTGAGTGGTATATGAATGCATAGGAGACATACACACACACCCACAGACAAACTATCACGTAAGATTGATTTTTATATATATAGACTAGCAGGTACCCGCGGCTTCGCTCGCGTCATAGTCGTGTCATATTTTTAGCCTACTTTTCACATTTTGCAAAAATGAGGAAAAAGTAGACTTATGAGATCGGGCAAATGTGTGTCTGTCTGTCTGTCTGTCTGTCTGTCCGTCTGTCTGTCTGTCTGTCTGTCCTTCTGTCTGTCTGGCTGGCTGTGTGTGTGTCCCCCCCTATCAACTCCTAAACGGCTGCAGCAATCGAAACAAAATTTGGTAGGAGTAAAGATCTATACCTGAATATCTCACGGCCATATTTGAAAATGATGTCAGTGCTACCAACTGCTAAAAAATCGCAATTGAAATTTGAGCTCCATGTTGGATATCTTGGAAAGTATGAATGGGAGCTATTTCAAAATTAGCACACGTACAGATCATAATATTTCAGTTTAATTTCCAGGAGGCCAAACATGGCAGTGTTGCCAAAATGATTATAAGCCTCCTGATAGGTCCAATTTTTAAATGCATATAACTTCTACACTATCAGGCGGAATTCAACCAAATATCGTATGTTGTATGTGTACATAACCAGATATGACTGAGCGTATTCTTAAGACCTACCAGGGCTGCCAACTGTTAATAAATGCTCCTAATTTATTTTATCCAAATACCAATATATCAGAAAGTATGCAAGCCGACAGCTTTAAACTATGCACACGTATAGTACCTGACATTCTATATTAATTTGGAGTAACTTATATACGTCAGTGCTACCAACATGATTCTAAGCCTGCTGACAGGTCCAACTTTAAATACATGTAACTTCCATACTATCATTTGGATTTCAACCAAATTTCGTATGTGCTATGTGTACCATAACAGATATGACTATGCGTATTCTAAGGAGCAACCAGGGTTGCCAACTGTTAATATGTGCTGTCCCTATTTTTGTTACCCTAATATCAATATATCAGAAAGTATGCAAGCCAATAGCTCTAAACTTTGCACACGTATAGTACCTGGCATTCTAGACGAATTTGGAGTAACTAATATACGTCAGTGCTGCCAACATGATTCTAAGCCTGCTGATAGGTCCAATTTTAAAATGCATGTAACTTCTATACTAACTAATGGATTTCATTCAAAATTGGCACCACAATAGATCATATTATTTCAGATTATTTCTGACCAATACATGCATGACATTGTTGCCAACATGATTTTACGCGCGCTGTTAGATCCAATGTTTAACTGCATGTAACGTCCATGCTATCCAGTGGACTTCAACCAAATTTAGTATTTAGTACCGTAAGAGACGGAACTAAGAATATATTCAGTCATCAGGGCTGCCAACTGTAGTGCTCTATTAGGATACATTATGCCAGGTATACAGTATTTCGAACTAATTGGAAATTTCGATATTAGAAACTTAATTTCGTCATTATTCTAGATAGGTTCATATACTGTAGAATAATCATTGGCATGAAAAGTAGGCTGTATAGTTCTTCACGGAACTTCTTGTTAATCAATGAAATGCAGGTTTAACATCGTTAACACCCTTTTAGAACCTGAATATCCAAAAATCCCTCCTTAGTAGACGTTTTCGACACACAACAAACATATCCCCAAAATATCATTCTTCTAACTTTAATAGTTTTGGTTGGTCGATGAGAGTGAATATCCAAAAATCCTTCCTTAGTGGACTTTTTCTTCCAGAATTTCATCCCTCCCCATGGGCCCCTTAAATTGGATACATGAAAAAAAACGATCGACCACCTTTTTACTTATTTTTCAAGCTGATTCTTCCCCCTGAGTTTCATACTTTATGCCTCTGTCTTTTAAGAGATACTTGCTCCGTTAGGAATCCTTCAACCCCCACTTTTCACACATACAACTCATAATATACAGTTCATCGAAAAACCCTCAGACATGTGTCTTCTTATTCTTAATGATGAGTTTATATGCCGAGTATCGCATCCCCCAAGGAAACCAATCGGGAGACATTGCTATTCAATTAAATGCAGGTCTACCCCCTTAACACCCCTTTAGAACCTGAATATCCAAAAATCCTCCCTTGGTGGACGTTTTCGACATACAACGAACACAACCCCAAAATTTCATGTTTCTAACTTCAATAATTTTGGCTGGGCGATGATGAGTGAGTGAGTAAGTCAGGACATTTTCTTTCATTTATTTTTCAGAATTTCACCCCTCTCATGAATCCTTTATATTGGATTTATGATTTAAAAAAACGGTCGAAGACCTATTTACTTCTTTTTAAGCTGTTATTTCCCCCTGAGTTTGATGAGTGAGTGAGTTAATCAGTTAGAACACTATCTTTCCTGTTTTTCCCCCCAGAATTTCACCCCTCTCCAAGGGCCCCTTAAATTGGATTTATGAAAAAACGGTCGAACACCTATTTACTTATATTTAAGCTGTTTTTTTCCGCTGAATGTCAAACTTCTCGCCTATGTCGTTTAAGAGATACACGCTCCGTTAAAAATCCTTCAACCCCCAATATTCACCCCTTTCACCTCATAATATACACCACATCGATAAACCCTTAGACATATGTCTGCTTAATTTTAATGATTAGTTTATATGCCGAATATCACATCCCCAAAGAAACAACTCGTGAGATATCGTTAATCAATTAAATGCACGTTTACCCCCTTAACACCTCTTAAGAACCCGAATAAACAAAAATCCTTCATTAGTTGACGTTTGCGACATAAAGCGAAAATATTCCCAAAATTTAATTTTTCCTACTTCAATAGTTTTCGCTGGGCGATGATGAGTGAGTGAGTCAGTCAGGTCATTTTCTTTCAATTATTTTACCGGAATTTTACGCCCTCCCCATGCGCCGCTTAAATTGGATTCATGAAGAAACGCTCGAACACCTATTAACTTATATTTGAAGCTGTCTTTTTCCCTTGAGTTTGATGAGTGAGTGAGTCAGTCAGTCAGTCAGGACACGTTCTATCCTTTTTTTTTCTAGAATTTCACCCCACCCCATTGGCCCCTTAAATTGAATTTATGAAAAAATGGTCGAACACCGATGTACTTATTTTAAGCTGTTTTTTTTTTCGCAGAGTTTCAAACTTCTCGCGTATGTCGTTGAAGAGATACACGCTCCGTTAAGAATCCTACAACCCTCACTTTTCACCCCTTTCACCTTATAATATACACCACATCGAATAACACTTAGACACATGTCTGCTTATTTTTAATGATTAGTTTATATGCCGAGTATCACATCCACAAATGCAACCACTCATGAGATATTGTTATTCAATAAAATGCAGGTTTAACCCCATTAAGACACCTTTAGAACCTGAATATCCGAAAATCCTCCCTTAGTGTACGGTTTTGACATACAACGAACATATCCCAAAAATATCATGTTTCTAACTTCAATAATTTTGGCTGGACGATGAGTGAGTGAGTGAGTGAGTGAGTGAGTGAGTGAGTCAGGACATTTTCTTTCATTTTTTTTTCAGAATTTGTCCCCTCAAAATGAACCCCTTAAATTTGATTTATGAAAAATAAACTGTCAAAAACTTATTTACTTATATTTAAGCAGTTTTCTCTCCCTGAGTTTGAAGAGTGAGTGAGTGAGTGAGTCAATCAGTTAGGACACTTTCTTTCCGCCCCCCCCCCCCAGAATTTCACCCCTCCCCATGAGCCCCGTAAATTGAATTTAAGAAAAAGAACACGATCGAACATCTATTTACTTATCTTTTAAGCTGATTTTTTCCGCTGAGTTTAAAACTCCTCGCCTATGTCGTTTAAGAGATACTGTACACGCTCCGTTAGGAATCCTTCAACCCCCACTTTTCACCCCTTTCACCTCATAATATACACCACATCGAAAAACCCTCAGACACATGTCTTCTTATTTTTTATGTGTTCATATGCCGAGTAACACATCCCCCAATGAAACCAATCGGGAGTTATTGTTATTCAATGAAATGCAGGTTTAACCCCCTTAAGACCCCTTGAATATACGAAAATCCTCCCTTAGTGGACGGTTCCGACATACAATGATCATATTCCCCGAAATGTCATGTGTCTAACTTCAATAATTTTGGCTGGGCAATGGTGAGTGAGTCAGGACTTTTTCTCTCAATTTCCTTTTTTCAGAACTTCACCCCTCCCAAAGAACCCCTTAAATTGGGTTTATGAAAAAGACTGTCGAACACCTATTTACTTATTTTTAAGCAGTTTTTTCCCTGAGTTTGATGAGTGAGTCTGTCAGTCAATCAGTTAGGACACTTTCTTTCCTGTTTTTTCCCCCCCAGAATTTCACCCCTCCCTATTGGCCCCTTAAATTGGATTTATGAAAAAACGGTCAAACACCTATTTACTTATTTTTTAAGCTGATTTTTTCCACTGAGTTTCAAACTCATCGCCTATGTCGTTTAAGAGATACACGCTCCGTTAGGAATCCTTCAACCCCCACTTTTCACCCCTTTCACCTCATAATATACTTCACATCGAAAAACCCTCAGACATGTGTCTTCTTATTTTTAATGTTGAGTGTATATGCCGAGTATCACATCTCCCAATGAAACCAATCGGGAGATATTGTTATTCAATGAAATGCAGGTCTATCCCCTTAACACCCCTTTAGAACCTGAATATCCAAAAATCCTTCCTTAGTGCGCGTTTTCGACTTACCACGAACATATCCCCAAAATTTCATGATTCTAACTTCAATAGTTTTGGCTGGGCGATGATGAGTCAGTCAGTCAGTCAGTCAGTCAGGACACTTGTTAGCCTATTTTCAATTTTGAAAAAATAGGCTTATGAGATCACCTTTTGTCCGTGTGTGTGTGCGTGTGTGTGTGTGTGTGTGTGTGATTCGTGTGTGTGTGTCCCCCTAATAAAATCTAAACGGCAGGAGCGATTTCAATGAAACTCGGAAAGTTCATAGCACTATTCCCGGCGACCTCGACCGTGCCCTTCAAATTTTGTTACGACTCACCAATCCAACATGGCGGCTGTGCGAAATATTTCACCAGCATTCAATATCTCCGAAACTATTACTGATATTACCCTGATATTTTCTATGGTGATAGAGGGAACTACTATAAGTTCACTTATGTGACTTTTGAAAACCTGGTAACTACAAAACCAACATGGAGGCCAAGCGAATTTGCGACTTTTAAATAGACGTTTCTCGTGATTTGACCAACCAAACGCACTGAAACTTGGTACAGTGTATGATTATATACATTGTAATGCACCGACATCTAACTTCGTTCAATTGTTTACATAATCACAAGATGGCGGATGTGCGAAATATTTCACCGGCATTCTATATCTCTGAAACTATTAGCGGTATCTCCCTAAAATTTTGTACGGAGATAAAGGGCACTACTGGAAGTCCATCTATAAGACTTTCAAAAACCGGTTAACTACAAAAGGAACATGGCGGCCAAGCGAATTTGAAAATTTTAAATAGTCCTTTCTCGCGATTTAATGTTCCAAGCACACTGAAACCTGGTACAGGAAATATTTATACACATTGTAATCCACTGGTATCTAATTTAGTTCAATTGTTTACATAACCTCAAGATGGCGGCAGTGCGAATTTTAAAATTAAGTTTTTATTTCTTGTGATGTAGTCATGCGATCGAAGTGAAAGTTTGAATAATGAACCTACGCAATAGTTTTCCTTTAATGGTACATGACTCTATGGCCTATACATTTAACAATCCAACATGGCGACCATCCGAAATATTTAGGCGATACTGAATATCTACGAATCTATTTTAGCAATCAAACTGCATTTTTTATGTTCATAGGGGCTATGAACTTAAATTCACCTATAGGACTTTAAATAACCTGGTGATCACAAATCCAACATGGCGGTGACGCGAATTATAAATATTCACATGGACGTTTCTCGCAATTTAAGCATCCGAGTGCAGTGAAACTTGGTACAGTAAATCCTTATACGAATGTTAATCCACTGGCATCTAATTTATTTCAATTGTTTCCATAACCTCAAGATGGCAGCTGTGAAAAATTTTAAAATCTCGTTGTTTTTTCTTGTGTCCTAATTATGCGATTGAAGTTTGAATACTACACGTTCACAATAATCTGCATGTAACAGTACATATATAAAATCCAACATGGCGACCATCCGAAATATTTAGTCGGTTCTTAATATCTACGAATCTATTACAGCAATCAAACCGAAATTGTGTATGTTGATAGTGGCAATTAACATAAGTAGGATATATGAAAATAGGCTGTATAGTTCTTCACGAAACTACTTGTTTTTATATAAGAGATATAGATTATTCTAATGCCAGCACATTCGAATAACAATCATTCGGATGCGGGGTGGGTGCGGATAACGTTTGTTTATCCGCGCAGGTCTCTAGCTATAAGCACCGAGATTCGAACCTCAGATATCCGAACTGTATCTTCCCATTACACTTGTGGAGACCGACTTTTTGTGCTTGGCTATGTTGCTGGATGTTGGCACTTCTGAGAATGCGTGCGTTACGCCTAATTGAGAGAGAGCATGTCCTTGGCCCCATGTTCATTTGTCTCCTCCTCTATCATCAGTCAGTCAGTTAAATAATTAGCCAATCAAGTGTCCGATCAATCAGACAATAGTGTCAACAAAATCTAACAATAGAAGTAATAATTATGGGAATTACGTTGTCCATTAATAGTACATTATGCAACGAGCCTATAATGGCAATAATTGAGACACGAGTATGTTTATAAAACGAGCGTATGCGAGTTTTATAATTTCCATACGAGTGTCTTAATTACCATTATAGGCGAGTTGCATACGACTGTTTATGTTCGACGATAATTAGTATAACTATTTTATGTTCGAACATAAATATTCATAAATATCTGTGGAGATCGCCAGTTTTATGTACTGAACAGAGCGCATGGGACGCAGAGAATACCTTGTATTTGACCATGGCCTCCTCGATTACCCCACTATGACACTAGGCCACGCAATTAAATTTAAATTAGAAGGCCTTGGAACTCAGCGCAGGTGCGATGCTATACTTACCTAATTGGTCAAACAACTGTTTCTTGAGCTCTGATTGGTGGGAGAAACTGTCCCATAATGAAAACTTGTACTATAATGAGCCTCATTATAATACAGTTTCCTGACATATAATATTTACATTTCGACATCGTCCAACATAATAGGAAGAAAACATACCATGCATTCGGAGAAACAACGTGTTAAGTACGAGGTGCCAGTCTTTCATAATGATTTAATGTCATATTTATAATCTACCAATACTCGTTGACACGTGCCGACTGCAGGGCAAGAATGTTCTAGCTCGATCAAACTCTCAGCATTACATGCCACACCCTTGGTTCAGACTTGGACTCAACCAATATAACAATGACTCCATTTATAATTTAGATTGGAGGCTGCCCACACTTTTCGAGGTGTCAAGACTCTTCCTTCTTCTGTATTGGTAACAATGGTGACCTGAATGTTATGTCCTTTAACCCATGCATCAATCACAACTTTAAAGTTGGAGTCCTTCAGGCTATCTGCTCTCGAATTTCGACGTTCCGCTTGTGCTTACTGAACAGATATAACCAATCCATGTCCGTTCAAAATCCCCCAGTATGCCTTCCTTCGGAGAGGAAGTAAAGCCGGTGGGCCCTTCCACTGATTACACTTGTGTGAAGCTAAATTATAGGTTAGATTTGACTAACGCTCTTAGGTTCCAACGTTCGTCACCAGGAGCCGACTGCGGTGACATCTCGTAACCAAGTTCAGAACTAGTTGTCGTTGACGGTAGCGTTTGATAGCAAAAGTAGGAACTACTTGAAAATGGAATATCTGCAGTCCCTGTTGTTGTTGTTGTTTGAATCTTCAGTCATTTGACTGGTTTGATGCAGCTTTCCATGCCTCCCTGTCGTGAGCTAATCGTTTCATCTCTACATAGCTACCACGCCCTACATCCGAGGCAATCTGTTTAACATTCTCTAACCTTGGTCTACCCCTACAGTTCTTGTCCTCGACCCTTCCTTCCATAACTAAGCTTGCTATTCCTGGGTGTCTTAGTATGTGTCCTACCAACCTATCTCTTCATTAGCAGTCGTCAGAAACATCTCTCCTCTCCCACTAGTCGTAATACCTCTTTGTTTGTAACCACTACGCTCACATTTGCAACGTTTACTCAACATATGATATACGAACCGCTCCAAAGAGAGATATGTCCTAAAGCCGTTGTTATTACATTTTAGGGCACTTGAACATTTTGGTCATTCAGCTCCACGTAGGCTAGTTGAGTGCATGTAGAATTTAACTGATATCCTGTGTTATTGTGGTGACTGTAGAAGTGAGTGTATTTGTAATTCAGGTGAGGATTGGGAAGGAGGCGGTCATGGCATCACTTAGGAACCATTCTGGTATTTGCTTGGAGTAGAAATAGGAAACCATGGAAAAGAACTTCCTGGATGGCTGAGATGGGAATCGAACCTCACCAAGCTGAGTGTACCCCTTTCCAGACAAAAGACTAGATTGAATTTCTTAACAGCGCAAGGAATCAAACGCGATTCTAAAGGGGTGACAGTCAAGAATGGTAGCCACTAAACTACGTGGCCGACCATCTTAAAGTTGTTTTATATTATTATTATTAAGTCGCCTCCGCTGCGTTGTGTTTAGCGTGATTAGCTGCCACCCCGTAGGTCCGTGGTTCGATTACCGGCTCTGCCACGAAATTTGAAAAGTGGTATGAGGACTGGTACGTGGTCTACTTAGCCTCGGGTGGTCCAAATGAGTAGAGAGGGTTTGATTCCCACCTCAGCCGTCCTCAAAGTGGTTTTCCGTGGTTTCCGCCTTCGGGCAAAATGCCGGGATGGTACCTGCCATAAGGCCACGGCCACCTCCTTCCCACTTCTTGCCTATCCATCCAAATCTTCCCCTCTCTTCCCATCCCTCATGAGGCCCCTGTTCGCTTTGCAGGTAAGGCCACCTGGGCGAGGTGCTGATCACACCTCCTCAGTTGTATCCACTCCGACCAGATGTTCCCAGCTCTAGGACACTGCCCGTAGAGGCGGTAGTGGTGAGTTCCCTCGCTGAGTCCGTGGAAAACACCAACCTGGAGGGTAAAATCGATTTAAAAATATTATTATTATTATTATTATTATTATTATTATTATTATTATTATTATTATTATTATTATTATTATTATTATTATTATCCCGATCAAATAATTCAGGACTGGCAGATACATGACGATAACCCAACCAATTTTAAACACAAAATAATTACTTGGTAGTAGTAGCCAATACAGTATTTTAAACTTAATAAGAGGGTAGACAATGTCGAGAGAGCTCTTAGTTCCCCCCAGCAAATAATTGCAATGTGCTTCATTTTATATGAGGTAGCACAAGGTTTACTGTACTAACCCAGAATGGTCCATCTAGGCGAAACCCTACATAAACCTATAAGATTTTCTGGAGTTTAATTTAGAGTTTTATCAAATTTTCTGTAAAATAAAGGAAAAAATAAATAAAATAAATTAACAAATACATAAATAAACAAAGACATTGATAATTAAATAACTTAATTAATTAATTTATTTATTGAAACAAACTAAAATTTAATGCATTAATTAATTAAATAAAATACATAAATAAATTAAATATATAAACAAATAAACAAACAAATAAATAAAATAAATTAAATTTAAATAATAGATAAATAAACAATCTAATAAATAAGTAAATAATTAAATAAATTACATGAACAAATTTTTTTTTTTTTTTATTTAGTCGATTTACCCTCTAGGCTGGTGGTGCCCACGGACTCAGCGAGGGAACTCACTACTACCGCCTCTATGGGCAGTGTCCTGGAGCTTGGAACATCTGGTCGGGATGGATACAACTGGGGAGGTGTGATCAGCACGTCGCCCAGGCGGCCTCACCTGCAAAGCGAACAGGGGCCTCATGAGGGGAGGGATTGGAAGGTTAGGATGGATAGGCAAGGAAGAGGGAAGGAGGCGGCCGTGGTCTTGCAGTAGGTACCATCCCGGCATTTGCCCGAAGACGAAGTGGGAAACCACGGAAAACCACTTCGAGGATGGCTGAGGTGGGAATCGAAACCCCTCTACTCATTTGGACCACCCGAGGCTGAGTAGACCCCATTCCAGTCCTCATACCACTTTTTAAATTTCGTGGCAGAGCCGGGAATCGAACCCAGGACCTCCGGGGCGGCAGCTAACCATGCTGACCGCTACGCTACGGAGGCGACAAAAAATAAATTAAATAAATAAACAAACAATTAAATACATAAATAAATAAATAAATGAGAAGTTTCTGTATCAGAGGGGGTGGGGGAGGAGGCGCAATCACTGGATGACTTTTGTCTAGATACAGTAGTTGCGACGGCCAACGCGTTCTTAACTGGCGTCTAAGGAATTGGCATGGGATTGATCCTCAGTTCCTTACATGTGTTTCACACCCAGTAGGGGAGCGGCTTTAATGGGCTTTAAATTGAAGGTGGGCCGTAAGTTTCTACTCTCCAAGACAAATAGTTACAGCAATGCTGCCAACTCACTTCTGTTGTTTCACGGTGATATTTAATTTAACCACTGTGCTCGAAAAGAAGGAGAAAATACTAGTATAACTATAGTTAGTTTATGCTGTGATAGATGATTTGTCAGAGCCTCCGTGGCTTAGACGGCAGCACCTCGGCCTCTCACCGCTGGGTCCGTGGTTCAAATCCCGGTCACTCCATGTGAGATTTGTGTTGGACAAAGCGGAGGGAGACATGTTTTTCTCCGGTTACTCCGGTTTTCCCTGTCACAATTTCATTCTAGCAACACTCTCCACTAGTATTTCATTTCATCTGTCATTCATTTAGTCATTGCCTCAATGGAGTGCGACAGGCTTCGGCACCTGGCACAGTTCATACCCTCGCCGCTAGATGGGGGCTTCATTCATTCCATTCCATGAACCGGTTCACTGGAAGCAGGCTGTGTTTTTTTTGTCGTGATGTTTCATGATAATCGACGCAAGAAGTGACAACTATGTTATTGAAAATAGCCATAGGCCTAGTACCTTTAAACCACGAGTGACACCTGGTTTCGAGAGAAAGGGAACCGACACCGAATCCTCGTAATTATTTGGGTGGGACTGCGCAGTAGGATTATGGCGATGAAGGAGTGCCGACTGGTGATCCGTTAGCAGTCATGACATTGGTATATCCTCTGAAGGATACCAATATTAGGGTGGACTGATGTACAAGACAAGACAAGAAGTTGATGAAGATGGACGATGACTCGCGAAGGCTTGGCGAGTGCATGCTCCAATGTGGCGAGCCCTGAGGAAGGTCAGGATTGTGTGTGACATTGATATATACCGTGACACTTGCCAGAGAGCACTGAACTCTGTTCGCAATAACACGCTGCTCTGCTGTGATGAGAAAATGCCTATCCTCTTTTTTGTCACACACAACCAAAACATACACACACATACTCGTGAAGGACCACTACTAGGAGGCACATATGACAGCGTGGGCGGAGCGCGGGACATTGTGTGGGAATCAACACGTCCTCGTGGAAGCATAACAAACACCGCATGTGCGGAGTTAGATCTCATTCCTTAGAGGGGTATCGCTAGGGTTGCCACATTCTCAGAAGAGTGAACGTTATGATTTGCCACGGTGGGTGAGTGGTTATCGTGCCGGTCTACCAACCCCCAAGATTGCAGGTTCCCTCCTGGCCATGGTAAGTGATTTTTGAAAGGCGACCAAAATCTCGACACGCATGTCATACGTTGTTGGCATGTTAAAGAACCCATTTGAATTCAGTAGGCCGTGTTCATAATAGCAAAATTATCTCCGGATTTTCCGCCAACACAAAAGTTCCTCCTTTGTTTACTAGAAAGCGCTATAGTGTCAATGAGCTTAGATATCTAACCTTCCTTGACTTTCATAGCACTCCAAGGAACAACAAAAATTTCGCATTCAAGCTGCCCTCTGGGTGTCAAATAACAAAGGCCATACGATATTATTACTGTCATTATTATTATTATTATTATTACGGAATTATTATTATTATTATTATTATTATTATTATTATTATTATTATTATTATTATTATTATTGTGATGAACACCAGGGAACGGATTTCTATGTAAATACATATCTATTTAGGAAGCTAAAATTAATTACATTTTGTATTATCTTCACGGTCGCCTCCGTGGTGTAGTGGTCAGCGTGCTTAGCTGCTACGGTTTTCTATGGTTTACCACTTCGTCTCCGAGCAAATGCCGGGTGGTAACTAACGTAAGGTCACGGCTGCCTCCTTCCCTCTTCCTTGACTCACCCCCACACACACACACACCCTCCCCCTACCTCCCATCCCATCCCTCATAAGACCCCTGTTCGCTTTGCAGGAGGCTGCCTGGGCGAACTGCTCGTCCCACCTCCCTAGTTGTATTCCCCGACTCAAAGTTTCAAGCTCCACGATACCGCCCTGGAGGCGGTAATGGTGGGATCCCTCGCTGAGTCCGAGGGGAGAACCTACCCTAGAGGGTAAACCGACTAAAAAAATAAAAATTATATTATGTGGAGTTGAAAAGTGGAATATTTATTTTAGTACTTAACAAAAGTTTAAGACCACTAGCCTATTTCATATAATTATTTCCTGACCTTATAATTTTATCGGAAACCTTTTCATGATTAATTTCTTAATAATGTAGTCTATGAGGCGTCTGTAGAGATAGTGAACATTCGGATATATCTTTCAGTTTACTAGTGATGGAATTTTATTTACAAGAGAGATATTGAAATATTTCCGTGTCTTTAATTATGGAATGATTTGTGTACTTTAAACGGGCTCGTGAATTTTAGTATCGATTTTTTTTCTTGTATTGTGAGAGGTTTAGGATCATAACGACATCAAACAATTAATTCCCAAAAATTTCCATATAGTTTTATAATTTTTTCTTTATTTTTTACAAAACCGAAATAAACGAGTAACTTGTACTACGCGTTTAGACGTGAAAAGCGAGAAAGCTGTTTGAGCGCCCGAAGCGCCACTAGCACTGGATGATAGTTCATATTTTCCTCAACAGATGGCATACACCTCGCCCGGCAGATGGGGTAACGGCAAGAGCTAGAGGTTAGTGTTATATGAACTGTGAAAATGGGGAATAAAGTTGTGTCAGAGGGATTAAAATGGCAAATAATTGGTATGGGAAAATGCGGAAAGTCACATAGAGTAATTGCATCGGCGTTGGGTGTAAGTAAGACGTGTGTAACAAACGCAATGAGGAAATTTCAAGAGGCAGGTACAGTGGCTGATAATGCGCGCTGTGGGCGGCCACGAGGAACATCTGTGCGCGAGGACAGAACAATTTGCAAAGTTTCAAAGATGAATCGTAAGGCGTCTCTAAAAACACTAAAGAGGGAATTTGAAGACTCTGTGGATAAAACAGGCTCAACAATGACTATTTCGCGCCGTCTCAGCGAAAATGGACTAAAAGCATACAGTCCTCTGAAGAAACCAGTGTTGAACAACGTCCACAAGAAGAACCGAAGACATTGGTGCATGAGGAAGAGGAATTGGTGCATGGAACATTGGGGGAAGGTTCCTTTCAGTGACGAATCGCGGTTTCTTCTCTACAGTTCTAGAAAAGTGATGGTTTGGAGAACGGTGACGGAGAAATTTCATCCAGACTGTCTTGCACCAACAGTCGAAGGAAGAGGTGGTTCCGTGATGATTTTGGGGTGCATGTCCGCTACAGGAACTGGGATTTTAAGATTCATTGATGGTATGATGGATTCACAACGTTACATTGAAACTATGCAAGAAAACATGCAGCCATCCGCCCACAAGCTTCACAATAGGTATTTCGTTTGCCAGCAGGATAACACTCCTTGCCTTAAATCTGATGCAACAATGGAGTGGTTTGACAGGAATAATATCGCATTGTTTGATTGGCCCCCAAGAAGTCCGGATTTGAATCCGATCGAAAACTTGTGGAACATCATAGGCCAGCGTGTAGCTGCTCGCAAACCCAAAAAGATTTCGGAAGTGTGGAATGACATCACGCCACGGGAATGTCAAAAATGAATCAAGAGCATGCGGAAACGTGCAAAAATGTGCTTGAAACATAAAGGTCGTCCTATAGACTACTAAGAGACAATCAGTGTGTGATAATAGTGGAAGTGTATTTGGATTAACATGCCTTCAAAATGTTCTTCTTTTTTCTTTATTGGCCTATTTTCATTTATGAAAAAAAATAGGCTGACGAGATCACCTTTTGTCCGTGTGTCTGTCTGTGTGTGCGTGCGTATGTGTGTGATGGTGTGTGTGTGTCCCCTCCTAATAACTTCTAAACTGCTAGAGCGATTTCAATGAAACTCGGTAAGTTCATAGCACTATTCCGGACGACCCCGGCCGTGCCCTTCTAATTTTGTTACGTCTCACCAATCCAACATGGCGGCTGTGCGAAATATTTCACCAGCATGCAATATCTCCGAAACTATTACCGATATCGCCCTGGAATATTTTACGGTGATAAAGGAAACTAATAGAAGTTCACCTATGTGACTTTTGAAAACCTGGTAACTACAAAACCAACACGGTGGCCAAGCGAAGATGCGACTTTTAAATAGACGTTTCTCGCGATTTAACCAACCAAATGCAATGCACCGACATCTAACTTCGTTCAATTGTTCACATAACCTCAAGATGGCAGCTGTGCGAATTTTAAAATTAAGTTGTTATTTCTTATGTCGTAATCATGCGATCAATGTGAAAGTTTGAATAATGAACCTACGCAATAATTTTCCTTTAATGGTGCACGGCTCTATGGCCTATGTATATATATATATATATATATATATATATATATATATATATATATATATATATATGTGGGAACCGGATGAGGATCAAGAAGGCCGAGTATGGGATCTAGCGGGCGCAGGAGTGAGCTCAGCGCCATTGTCTGAGAATAAAAAAGAAGAGAAGCAATATTCCGAGTTCCGACGAGCCGCGAAACACATTCCCTTAATTCTCTACTGTATTTTAATCAGTTTCATTGTTATAATAAATAATTCAGTTCTATATTCGATGCTTGTGAGTGTCATGATCTGGAAACCGTTTCCCACAAATGGGGGCTCGTCCGGGATGGAATGAAACAACGAGTTACGACGCAATCCACGACACGAAGTACGACGCAAAATACAACGCTATTTTGACGAAGTGGACGGCTAATCATATTTGTTGCTGTTGCCTACGACGCTGACGACGAGACGACGTGCAGTTTTGTGAGCCCACGACGTGCGAATCTACGACGAGGATTCATAGGCAAGCAAAATTTGTTGTGCAGTTTCAGCGACAATTAGTGGTGCCGTGACGACGACGAGGGTCGGAATCTAAACGACGACAGAGGATTGTGGATGTGGTAAGAGGATAGCGACTCGTCAGAGAGAAACGACGGGAAGCGGTATTCAACGATATCACCTACAAATATCACCGGTTTGGTGACTGAGGTTAAACAGGTTTGATAGCGAGGTTTTGAGGAAGCGATATTGACGGAAATCTACTTGATAGACGTGAGTAAACAAATAAAATGACTACACTCGGTGCAATAGAGAAAATAATAAGAACATAAGTGATGCTCCGGTCAAAGCAATCAAAGTTTTACATAACCTCATTTTCGAGCATATACCAGACGACAGGAAGAATCGAAAGCGACTGCGAGAGTTTCCTGGATTCGATTTTGACGAAAATTCCATTGAAGAGGAAGCTAAGAAGAAATTTATCGAAGAAACATTTTCCAAGGCTGATCTGTTGCGTGTTTCTTAGATTCTTAATACCGAGATCGGGACAAAGGAGGTAATGATTAACACCATTCTTTATTACTTGAGAAATTTGGATGAACTCGCAACTAATATAGACGATGATGACGAAGATGAAGAAGACGAAGAGAGCGAAGAGGAAGACCAGCACAGAAGGTATAGAGAACAACATAAGTCTTCATTGTCGTTCCGCGACGTAGAGGGCGCTATGAAAACATTTAACGGTAAGGATGGTTACCCAGTGAAGAAATGGATCGCAGATTTTGAGGAGACGTCAATCTTGATGGGATGGAGTGAGCTGCAAAAGTTTACTTTCGCTAAGAAATCACTCGATGGTTTAGCTAAGCTTTTTATTCAAGGTGAGAAAGGACTGACTACCTGGACTGCACTGAAGAAGGCCTTGAAAGAGGAGTTTGACGTGGCGGCAAGCAGTGCAGAAATTCACAAGTTGTTAACCCAGCGACGAAAAAAGCGCGACGAATCTCTACAGGAGTACTTTCTTGTGATGAAGGAAATCGCCAGTAGAGGTGATGTTGAGCAAGTTTCTCTGTGTCAGTACGTGATTGATGGGATCGAGGACGATTCAGGATCAAAACTTCTTCTCTATGGAGCAAAAAACTCCAAGGATTTCAAGGAGAAAATGAAAAGTTATGAGATGGCAGTGAAGTCTTTGCCAAAGAAAAGCACAAAGTATAATAACAGTAATTTTCAAGGAAGTGCCAAGAGTGCCAACGAGAAGGACGGAAAGTGCTGGGGCAGTACAAAGAAGAAAGAGGCGAGTAGTGGAGATAGATGTTATAATTGCGGTGGATCTGGTCATAGTTCAAAGGAATGTGAGCACAAGGATAAAGGCAAGAGATGTTTCAACTGCAATGAGTTTGGCCACATTTCATCCGAGTGCAAAAAAAGAGAGGAAGAACGATAAGAGGAATAATCAAGGTATCAATCTTATTGATGAAAAGAAAAGCTGCCTCAAGTTCAAAGAGGTTAGTTTGGGTCAGCAGAAACTTCAGGCACTTATCGACTGTGGCAGTCCTTATAACCTACTGCGACAAAACATCCATAAGACCATGGGTTCCCCAGGATTGAAGAGCACGGATCTTGTTTTGAAAGGATTCGGTAATGGTTTTGTAGCTCCTCAAGGTTACTTCACAACAGTCGTAGAAGTAGACGAGCTGGAGTTCCAAACCAACGTCTATGTTGTTTCTGATGATACTATGGAGGGGGACATGGTTATTGGTAACGATCTATTGGATCAGGGTGAGGTCATCCTGAGCAGGCAAGGAGTTACCATCAAGAAACTAGAGGTACCAATGATGGTGATCAGGGTAGCCGACGAACAGGAATTTGATATCGAGAACTGCGTTGATGAGGAAAAAAGGGAACAGATCCAGGATTTGGTAGCGAGATATGTACCAAAGAAGACGAAATCTACTGATGTCAAGATGAAGATCACATTGAAAGAAGAAAAACCGATATTTAGCAGGCCCAGACGAATGGCACCGCCTGAGAACGAATTTGTCGATGAGCAAGTCGAGGCGTGGCTGGAGGAAGATATCATAGAACTGAGTCAATCAGAACATACATGCCAAGTGGTGGTAGTCAAAAAGAAAAATGGAATTCCGTTCAAGATTGTGACTGACTGTATGGCATTCCAAAAGACAATGCACAAAAGGGACCTGGTCCCACGAGTAGCTACATGGGCTATGGCCTTGGAGGAGTTTGACTATACCATCGAACACCGAACTGCAACCAGGATGAAACATGTCGATGTCCTGAGCCGATGTCCAGCAGTGATGTTTGGATTCCCTGATGGCCTTGCAGCGAGGATCAAAATCGCCCAGAGAAAAGACGAAGGATTGACAGCGATAAAAGCGACACTGGAGAAAGGGCCTTACGAAAACTTCATCGTCAGAGATGGACTGATATTTAAATTTGTTGACGGGCGAGAGACGTTGATGGTCCCGCGAGCAATGCACCATGAAATCATCAGAGATGCACATGAGAAGGGACACTACGCTGTTAAAAGGACTGAAGAAGACGTGAAGCAGGAATATTATATTCCAGACTTGGCCAACAAGGTGAAACGAGTCATAGCCAACTGTGTGAAGTGTCTGGTGGTTAACAGGAAGGCAGGCAAGAAAGAAGGTTGGTTACATCCGATGTTCAAGGAGAGTGTGCCATTGCACACCTACCACATGGATCACATTGGACCACTTAAGTCTACACACAAGGGATATGAACACATCTTCTGTGTGATAGACGCCTTCACGAAGTTCACCTGGCTGTATCCTGTGAAAACTACCAAATCGGCCCAGATGATTGAAAAGATGGAGTTTCAGAGGACGAACTTTGGAAACCCAGTTCAAGTGATCACCGACAGGGGGCCATCGTTCACCTCCCATGAGTTCCAGGACTACTGTAAATCGCAGAGTATCAAGCACGTCTTGATCACAGCTGGACTGCCAAGAGCCAATGGTCAAATCGAGAGAGTCAACTCTACAGTGACCAAGATCATCGCTAAACTTAGCATTGACGATCCAACAAAATGGTACAAGGTTGTACCATCTGTCCAACGAGCTATCAACTCTACGTTCCAGAGGAGCATCGGAATGTCACCTTTCGAGCTGCTGACAGGAGTCAGAATGCACAACCAAAATGATCTACGTATAGTGCAACTCATCGAAGAGGAGCTGATCGATTCGTTCAACGAAAAACGTGATCAGATGAGAGAAGATGCAAAAAAGCAGATAGAAAAAGTACAATCTGAAAATCGTGCTAAATTCAACCGACGACGTAAGGAGCCTAAGAAGTATCAGGTCGACGACCTGGTTGCCATCAAACGTACTCAGATCGGTCCACATCTGAAACTAAAAACCAAAAGTCTAGGACCTTATCGAGTGACTCGAGTAAAACTCAACGACACATATGACGTCAGCAGAGAAGGAGACCATGCTGGACCAAGAATCACATCGTCCTGTGCGGAGTTCATGAGGCCCTGGCCGGGCGGATTTTCTTCATCCGGGTCGGATGAGGATCAGGACGGCCGAGAGTGGGAACCGGATGAGGATCAAGAAGGCCGAGTATGGGATCTAGCGGGCGCAGGAGTAAGCTCAGCGCCATTGTCTGAGAATAAAAAAGAAGAGAAGCAATATTCCGAGTTCCGACGAGCCGCGAAACACATTCCCTTAATTCTCTACTGTATTTTAATCAGTTTCATTGTTATAATAAATAATTCAGTTCTATATTCGATGCTTGTGTCATGATCTGGAAACCGTTTCCCACATATATATATATATATATATATATATATATATATATATATATATATATATAACAATCCAAAATGGCGACCATCCGAAATATTTAGCTGGATCTCAATATCTACGAATCTATTACAGCAATCAAACTGAATTTTTTAATGTTCATAGGGGCTATGAACATAAGTTCACCTATAGGACTTTCAATAAGCTGGTGATCACAAATCCAACATGGCGGTGACGCGAAGTATAAATATTCACATGGTCGTTTCTCGCAATTTAACCATCCGAGTGCAGTGACACTTAGTACAGTAAATCCTTATACAAATGTTAATCCACTGGCATCTAATTTTGTTAAATTGTTTCCATAACCACAAGATGGCAGCTGTGCGAAATTTTAAAATCTGGTTTTTACCTCTTGTGTTCTAATCATGCGATTGTAGTTTGAATACTACACGTACACAATAATCTTCATGTAACAGTACATAACTCTAAGACCTACATAAAAATCCAACATGGCGACCATCCGAAATATTTAGTCGGGTCTCAATATCTACGAATCTATTACAGCAATAAAACTGAAATTTTGTATGTTGATAGAGGCAATTAACATAAGTAGGTTATATTAAAATAGGCTGTACAGTATAGTTCTTCACGGAACTCCTTGTCTTTTTGTTTTGTTTTTCTTTTTGTTAAGTATCCAGAAAACTTTAAGTTTTGTAATAAGTGGGCATAAGTATTACCTTGTACCGTTATATGTACAATAAAAGTACTTTAACATGTGCAATGGAGTGAAAATTTGATTTTGTGTGCAACGTGATTTCGAAATTCTTAGCTCCTTTACATCGTTTCGGAAAAAGTTAATAAATGAGCCCTTAACTTAATAAGTTTTAAAAAAGCACAGTATTATGTAGAAGGGTAAAACATAATATAATGAAATTGTTTTTGTAAACAAAATACCCATTAGTTTTGTTCGGAACAAATCGAAATATATCAACAACCGGGTGGTGGAGTTGAAAAGTGGAATATTTATGTTCCATATTTTTCCATATCTGAAAATTTTGCACACATCTTCCATATTCTTAGTAGTTAAATCAATATAACCCATATTTTGTCTGGAAAGTATTAATTTCAAGTAAATTAGCAGTCCTTTCAATAATGGAGAAACAAGTTAAAGATATATTATACTGTATTTGAAAATTTAATTGTGGTACAGGTAAAATGGCAGATGTGGCAAAATTGAAGATAGACACTGGATATGGTCATACCCTGGGGTTCCCACAGGGTGCAGTTACCCAGTGGGAAACCCAGGGTATAACAAGACCTCTCCTGGGTATAACAATATGAAACAATGGAAAGGAATGTCCCCAAAAAGAACCAACCATGAATATTCCTACATAATTTCTGACATCTGAACACTTTTTATAGCAGGTGCAGACCACCAGAAAATTATTGTTGACACTCCTGGCATGGAATATTGATACGTCGCTAGGAATAATGATAACAAAAGTTTGGTTGCTGATACGAGCCGAGTTGTTGCGACCCAACACTAAGGGCCGTTTTCACCAACGTCAATTATCTCTTAATTCATCATTAAAGGTTACTTAACTTTGCAGGAGCATTTCGTCAAATAGAAACGCTCGCTCTTCTCGCATAGAGGTAACAAATGATGCCAGATAATTATTCGTTCGTTGCTTGGTTATGAAAATTATTCTATGTACCTAACGTGCATGGTGGCATCAGAGGAGGCCATCTGTAAGTTATTGTACTCGCTGACAGGTAGCAGCAGCATTCGAAGTTGAGTTGCATCTGTTTGTTCCCGCCAGTGCACATGTGTTCTCAAGTCCGCTTGCGCTACGAATATAATCCCTTCGTGTACGCATTAGTATTGGTTTCCAAAAGTAAGTGAAAATACTGGGTTATGCAGTATTGAATGCTTTATACAACAGTATGAATATATAAATATCAGAATAATTCGGAGTAGTACTAGAGACCGTAACACATGTGGCATCATATGATGCCAGTATGCAGAAAGTTACACATAACCTCTAAGTCTTGGTCGGTTATGGTAGCACAAAAACCATTTGATTTAGGTCAAAATTGGAGTTTATATTATTGTTAATTTACGAAGTATGATGTAAGTGGTCTAGTCATATTTCTTATTACGCCGATGTTGCTTTCAATGTAATTTTCGGTTCCGTTCTTCCTAGGTTATATACAGCAGCCAATATAATAAGACTATGCCACCTATAATGTGATGTTGATTGTTAGAAATTACTAATGAGCCATTATTTCATAACAGATCCCTAATGGCTGAGTTTCTGGATCCAGATGAAATCTAGGAACACTTGTTGGAAGATTCTCTGCCCCTAGATTATGATGCCAGCTTTTCGAGTAGTGATGACGATGATGAATATGAAGTCATTCAAAGAGGCATTCGTAATCGCATATTTCTAGATAGTGATAACGATGATAATGTTCCACAGCTACAAAATGAACAAAATTCTACACAACTGCCTCCATATCAAGATATTGGAACACGTAACCTTGATTCTGGAACCAGTCATTTATCACTAGCTCCCGAACCTAGTAGTTCTAAAACTAACACCCAAGGAAACACGGTCACTCCATTATCCGCCGCTGATAAGGGAAAGCAAAGACCCAAACTATGGTTCTCAGGGAAGGACAATGACTACACCAACCGAATTCCTCAGTTCCTTGATACCTACAGTATAAAAATAGATGGAAATGATCCATACGATTTTTTCATTAATCTTTTTCCAGAGACATTATTTTCTGATATAGTGTACGAGACTAACCGTTTTATCTTTCAGAATGGGAAAATGTCATTCAGGGTTACAGAAAATGAACTAAAATCTTCCTGGGAATGAATATTATAATGACTTATATCAAATATCCACAATCAAGAATGTATTGGTCATCAGTGAAAGGTCTTCGAATGGATCTAGTTGCAGACAGCATAACAGTCAATAGATTTGAGGAAATAAAACGTTACATCCACTTTGTGAATAATGACGATAAAGATGATCAGATGCCTGATAAATTCTGGAAAGTACGTCCAATTGCTTCCACCTTGCACCAAACTTTCCATGAAGCTGTTAATCCTAAAGCACATCAGAGTGTGGATGAAATGTTGGTACCTTTCAAAGGCAGGAGTCATTTGAAACAATGTTTGAAGGGCAAGCCAAAAAGGTGGGGATTCAAAATTTGGGTAAGAGCTAGTGTGGACGGTTATGTTCACTGTTTTGAACTTTATGAAGGAGCCAAGCAACAAGATAGGAGTGCACTTGGACATATTGGTGACACTGTTGTTATGCTCTGCCATGGAATTGAAAGGAAGAATCACAAATTATTCATAGACAATTTATTTACATCAGTCCCTTTGCTGGAACACTTGAAATTGCAAGAGATTTTCGTTGTAGGAACTGTGCGTTTGAACAATATTCAGACAAAACTTGTGTATGGGAAGCAGCTTCCACGAGGATCATGGTCAATTGCAACTTCCTGTGACAACATGACTGTTGTACGCTGGAATGACACGAGGGAGGTGCACTTACTCTCTATATATGCCGGTGCACAGCTAGAGGATGAAGTGGAAAGATGGGACAGGAAGGAGAAAAGAACTGTATCCATTGCAAGACCATTTTCTGTTGGAGAGTACAATAAATTCATGGGTGGTGGAGACTTGATGGACAGAATGATTGCCCACTATCCCCATGGGTTTAAAAACATAAAATGGTACCTAAGACTGTTTTTTTTTTTCACCTCCTAAATATGGCTATTGTGAATGCATGGCTGTGTTACAGGGAAACAGTTGAAAAGATCCCTCTGCTTACATTCAAGGCTGCTGTTGCTTCATCTCTTATTCTGATAGGGACCACTCCTCAAAGCCGAAAAAGAGGTCGCCCTTCAACTGAGGGGGAAGATGAACCAGTTGCCAAGAAGAGGCAACCAGTGAAAAGAGCTGATGGACAGGTACGGTATGATGGCAGAGGTCACTATCCAAAGAAAGTGACAGCAAAACAAACACCAAGATGCCATGATAAATTCTGCAAGAAACGTACCAGATACATCTGCAAGAAATGTGATGAACCTGTGTGCCCAGAATGTATGGAAAGTTTTCATTATCAATGAAAAACACTCTTTGAACTTGCCTTTTAAATATTGAGAAATCTTAGAGTAGCAATGTGATAAGTTGAGTGTATTAAGGGTATAGCTTACATATAAATATCATACATATTTAATGCCTTTAAAATGTAAATAATTTTCCATACGTGATCCTTCGAAGTTAACTGAGATATTGGTTATCAGATGCATGATGGCATCAAATGATGCCAGGATGTACAGGTCCTTATGTGGGCTCTTATAATGAAAACAAGTAGTTCCGTGAAGAACTATACAGCCTATTTTCATATATCCTACTTATGTTAATTGCCACTATCAACATACACAATTTCAGTTTGATTGCTGTAATAGATTCGTAGATATTGAGAACCGACTAAATATTTCGGATGGTCGCCATGTTGTATTTTATATATGTAGGTCCTAGAGTTTACTGTTACATGCAGATTATTGTGAACGTGTAGTATTCAAACTTCAATCGCATAATTAGACACAAGAAAAAACAAGGAGATTTAAAATTTTTTCACAGCTACCATCTTGAGGTTATGGAAACAATTGAAATAAATTAGATGCCATTGGATTAACATTCGGATAAAGATTTACTGTACCAAGTTTCACTGCACGCGGATGGTTAAATTGCGAGAAACGTCCATGTGAATATTTATAATTCGCGTCACCGCCATGTTGGATTTGTGATCACCAGGTTATTTAAAGTCCTATAGGTGAACTTAAGTTCATAGCCCCTATGAACATTAAAAAATGCAGTTTGATTGCAAAAATAGAATCGTAGATATTCAGTATCGTGTAAATATTTCGGATGGTCGCCATGTTGGATTGTTAAATGTATAGGCCATAGAGTCATGTACCATTAAAGGAAAATTATTGCGTAGGTTCATTATTCAAACTTTCACTTCGATCGCATGACTACATCACAAGAAATAAAAACTTAATTTTAAAATTCGCACTGCCGCCATCTTGAGGTTATGTAAACAATTGAACTAAATTAGATACCAGTGGATTACAATGTGTATAAACATTTCCTGTACCAGGTTTCAGTGCGCTTGGAACATTAAATCGCGAGAAAGGTCTATTTAAAATTTTCAAATTCGCTTGGCCGCCATGTTCGTTTTGTAGTTAACCGGTTTTTGAAAGTCTTATAGATGGACTTGCAGTAGTGGCCTTTATCTCCGTACAAAATTTTAGGGAGATACCGCTAATAGTTTCAGAGATATAGAATGCCGGTGAAATATTTCGCACATCCGCCATCTTGTGATTATGTAAACAATTGAACGAAGTTAGATGTCGGTGCATTACAATGTATATAAACATATACTGTACCAAGTTTAATTGCGTTTGGTTGGTCAAATCACGAGAAACAACTATTTAAAAGTCGCAAATTCGCTTGGCCTCCATGTTGGTTTTGTAGTTACCAGGTTTTCAAAAGTCACATAAGAGAACTTATAGTAGTTCCCTCTATCACCATAGAAAATGTCAGGGTAATATCGGTAATAGTTTCGGAGATATTGAATGCTGGTGAAATATTTCGCACAGCCGCCATGTTGGATTGGTGAGGCGTAACAAAATTTGAAGGGCACGGTCGAGGTCGCCGGGAATAGTGCTATGAACTTTCCGAGTTTCATTGAAATCGCTCCTGGCGTTTAGATTTTATTAGGGGGGGACACACACACGAATCACACACACACACACACACACACACACGCACACACACACGGACAAAAGGTGATCTCATAAGCCTATTTTTTCAAAATTGAAAATAGGCTAAAAATATTATCTTGCAATTTTATAGGGCTCTCCGAGCAAGATTACACAAAAAAAAGATTTTTTTTTTTTGTGAACGAAGTTAATTCATGCAAGAAGAGGTTAGTTTACCACTAATAATCAATTACGTTAAAAGGCCAAATCTGACCACTCAACTCCCTAAAGCAGCGGTTCCCAAACTTTTTCTTTCCGTGACCCATTTTAGCCCATACGTTTTAGCCGCGACCCCCGTTTTAGCGCAGGTGTCTGTGAGAGGGGGGGGGGGGGGGGGGGGTAAAGTGGAGGGATAAAATTACTTTGGAATTTAACTTAAGTGACCGGTAGGTTATTCGTTTAAATGTTTATTTATTTACTTTGTTCAGATTTTAAAATTTTAATCTTATTCTGATGTTACTGACCTGTTTGATGTTTACTGAGAAACTTAAATGTAAAATAATATGACACAAAAAATAATATTTGGCGGTTCAATTGTATAATGATATTTAAATAAATGGTAGTAATTCTTTTTAGACTACCAGGGTATTATTTTAAAAACGAAAAGTAGTAGTGCCTATAACCTGCTATTAACTTTTATAAATGCCTTTAAATAGTCACAAAGGAACCTAGTAGCTCGACTGTCTTGACTTGACTGTAGTTGTGACGTTAGTGACGTGTGGAGGGAGAAGGGCTCGTATGCGCATGCGTCAAACGCGCTTCAAGCTGCCTGGCTTGTACCGAATGTACGTCTCTTGTGTTTTGTTCGCTCGCGTATTGTTTGATTTTGTTCTAACTATGGATAAGTTTGTTAAGCGTGCAGGGCCTTCGACTTCTCATGATGATCATGAACAGAAGAGGGTAATGGTGAGAAAGTATAGTGACAGTTATACTAAGTATGGATTTACGGTGCTCGGAAATCGGCCACAGTGTGTTATTTGCAGCGAGTTGTTATCGGCCGAGAGTATGAAACCTTCCAAGATGATTCGCCATTTAGAAAGTGAACATCCCAGTTTTAAAAATAAGCCGGCAGATTTTTTTGAACGTAAGTTAACTGCTTTAGATTACCAGAAAAATGCAGTAGTTCAGTTAAGTGGAAATAATATGAGCAAAAGTGCTTTGCTAGCATCGTATCAAGTGGCTTTACGAATAGCAAAGAAAGGTAAACCATACACGATTGCTGAAGAGCTTCTACCTGCTGCTCAGGATATGGTTTCAACTATGATCAGCCCAGATGCAGCTAAGAAGCTTTCCACCATTCCTCTGTCGAACAACTCGGTGGGGAGGCGCATTACCGAGATGGCTCAAGACATAAAGGATCAGTTGAAAACAAAGTTGCAGAAAAGTGAGTACTTTTCCATTCAAGTTGACGAGTCTACGGACGTGTCGAGTTTGGCGCAGTTTATGTGCTTTTTTCGTTTTGAGGGTGACGCTAGTGTGGAAGAAGACATTTTATTTTGCAAACCTTTGCCTGACCACGCAACAGGTGAGGGAATGTTTAAAATGTTCATGTCTGCAACCGATTCGCTTCAAATTGACTTTCAAAAGTGTATTTCAATCTGCAGTGATGGTGCCAAAGCAATGACTGGGAAAGACAGCGGTTTCGTGAGATGGATGAAAAATGTCATGCCTAATGCCACTTGGGTTCATTGTTTTCTGCATCGCCAGGCATTAGCTACCAAGGTCATGCCAACTGAGCTAAAAACAGTGTTGAACGAAACTGTTAAGTTGGTTAATTTTGTAAAAAGTCGGCCATTACAGTGTCGACTGTTATCACAGTTATGCGAAGAAATGGAGGCACAGTACAAATGCCTCTTGCTTCACACAGAGGCAAGGTGGCTGTCACGAGGGAAGGTGTTTTCTCGAGTGTTCGCTTTGCGCTCTGAGCTTAAGACATTTTTTCAAGTTGCAAACAAAGACCTTGCCGGTTTTTTGAGTGACAATGAATGGCTGTTAAAACTTGCTTATTTAGCGGACATATTTCATCATCTGAACGATCTCAACGTTTCCTTGCAGGGAAGAGACAAAACCATACTTTTTGCACAAGACAAAGTCAATTCGTTTTTAAAGAAATTAGCCACTTGGTCAACCAGGGTTGAGAAGAATACATTTGAAAACTTTGAACTGACAAATGAGCTTATCACATCCCTTGATCGAAGCGATGAATATTATCCCGACATTGACAACCTGTCCAAACTGGTTACTACTCACTTGCAAGGTCTACAAGAGCAGATCCTTAGCTACATTCCCGAGGATCAACACACCGGTTGGAACTGGGTGCTTAACTCCTTCAACGAGCAGGCTGTGAACGAGGCAGACTTAAACCCACTGATTCATGACAAACTCATCGAGCTATCATGTGACATGACTTTGGAACTGTCCTTCAGCACCCAAAATGTTGACAAGTTCTGGCTACAAAGAAGAGCTGAGTATCCAAGCTTAACATCAGTGGCTCTGAGAATCATCATGCCCTTTGCAACATCCTACCTCTGCGAACTCGGATTTTCTACATTGGTCAACATTAAAACCAAGGCAAGAAATCGACTGGACGTAGAAGACGACCTTATTGTATGTGTATCTAAAACTAAGCCGAATTTTAAGAAACTTGTTGACAAAAAACAGGCCCATGTTTCTCACTAAAGAAGTCTTTTTTACTTAGAAATGTATTAACAATTACATATCAAAATTATTAAATGTTTCTGTTTTGTTTTGTCAAAATCTGTAAAATATATTGATATTTTGTAAATGTACAAAGTTATTTAATTTAAAACTCCCGATGGCCATCTAAGTTTAAGTACATAGTTCACCATTATTTGTATACATCTCGCGACCCCTTTCCGAACGGCCCGCGACCCCCCTGGGGGTCGCGACCCCCCAGTTTGGGAACCGCTGCCCTAAAGCATAGGTGGGCAATGAGAGAGCGCAGCTCCTG
The DNA here is from genome assembly GCA_946902985.2 of Meconema thalassinum. Classification (NCBI taxonomy): domain Eukaryota; kingdom Metazoa; phylum Arthropoda; class Insecta; order Orthoptera; family Tettigoniidae; genus Meconema; species Meconema thalassinum. The sequence continues at coordinate 491,303,129 of OX336391.1, forward strand.
GAGCCAACAGCCTGAGCGCGAGCGGAGCCAAGGAGCCGGGACCAGCTGACTGCTCGCTAATAGTTTGTGCTGAAACGACTACTGTCGACCAAAGTATTATGTGTACTAGAGTTTGAAGGTTGTTTGTGAAGTAACCAATAGACCTACATAACATCCAATAACATCATCATTTTCGTCGTTCTATTTTACGTTAGTTCATGTAGGATTGGAATTTTTAATTTATATTTTAATATTTTTTATCGCAGTTGAAACACTAAAAGTGACCGTTTTTAAGCGTGTTTCAACCATGCGACACATTTAAGAATTATTATCTCAAAAACCCGTCTTCAGATCGAATCCAAATTTTAACACAATATACATTCAAATGTTGTACAACTGGTTTATTAATTTCAAAATTTTGCGTGTCCAAGAAAATAAGTTGTTATCATTTTTGTAAGGTAACTTTTTCTCGGCTCGGGGTGGTTAGAAAATGTAGTTCTTAAACGCAATGTAATCCTTATACATCAAAAAGTTATGCTGTATGACTGTGAAATATGTAAATTAACTCACTTATTTTATATCGGTTTGTATTTGTAGGCGGAAATAACACATCGTTCACCAGCTACCCGCTCCAGGAAAAGCTGTACAGCGTTGCTGTGATGAAGCCCATCACTTCCGAGCGAGGTACGCCATGATGCGTGATGGGCTCCATTTCGGCAACGCTGTACAGCTTTTCCGGGAGCGGGTAGCTGGTGAACGATGTGTTATTTCCGCCTACAAATACAAACCGATATAAAATAAGTGAGTTAATTTACACATTTCACAGTCATACAGCATATCTTTTTGATGTATAAGGATTACTTTGCGAATTTATAATGGTAAAGTTTTGTGATTAAATAAAAGTTAAAATGTTAAAATCGAGAATCTCTAGTCTGCTGGAAAGCTACCTGTATTCAACACGTGCATGAGTGTAAAGCGAGAGGGATTTAGACAAAGAGTTTACCGCAGCCAATCAGAAAATTGTATTTATTTAAAGAAGAGAGAGGCGGCGAAAACCCGTTCTCAAAGGATACAATTTAAAAAAAATTGAGGAAGGACATTTGGACTTAGGATCCAATTAAACATGAAACATATTGAAAGTGGTATAATACATATTTAACATTGTGGAGAATATGATGAACTTGTATGGAATTTTTTTTACAATGTATTATAAACTAGCAATGCTTCGCCCGGGAAGAGTAAAGAATTTATTACGTGATAAGCGCTTTTATTTTTCAATGTCAATAAACTACGACCTATATCCGGTTTACGTCCCTGCATGATGGGTTAAAATCACTGACTGGACTATTAATTATATTATCATGGAGATGCATGTGCAACAAATTCTTGTCAGACGTAATTTAAGAATGGCGAGGTGCATTATACACAAATCCCCCTTCCCTCCAATCTTAACTTGACTGTGTATTTTGCGGAACGAAACGTTCACATGCGAATTGTAGAAATGCCGAGTTGCACTAACGAGGGAAACTCCAAACACAACCACTCTTCTCTGAATTCTTGACTCACACACGACTCGCAGTTTTCTGCTGGCTGTATCTGGGGTAATATTCTCGCCCACTAGCTAGGCTGTAACTGGATTGATAGACTTGCCGTAGCAAGCTCGTAAACTGTCGCCTCAGTAATTAAATGGAGATTCCTGGATGAAATGAAATCGTAAAAATACTTATAGTGGGCGATGTATTGAAGGTAGAGATATGCTCTCATGGCCTTTTTTTTGTAGAACTTTTCATGCTGAACAATTCTTACACTCATAGTATATTGATATTTTTAACGGTTTGCCCAGCGTAAGCTTGAAAAGTGCACGGACGTCAGGTTTTCTTTCGACTTTTTCACTGAAATCGTTACTGCTTGGCTTCCTTTGATCAATATAAATTATTTTCTACATAAAACTTCCTCGAGATATCGTTTACAGAATGGTGAAAACCGCATCAAAATCCATCCAGTGGTTTTCGAGATTACCCGTGACATCCAAGAATCGGGGACTTTGTTTTATACTACAGTAAGTAGAGATTGTAACATGAAATTTAAACGATATTAAGGAACTTCGGTTAATGTTACTTGAACATTGCATTTCATGCAATGGAAAGACAAATTGAGAGCTATTCACATTTTTTGAAGTGGTATTACATTATATTGATGAGAGATCATTATTGAGCTAATATTGACAAATCATGAAGCAAAGAAACTCATGGTGAAAGGAAAAGAAGTAGAATATTTGTCTATCTGGGCCAGTCACTATCTTTTCAGCAAAATATGGATAAGGAAATCAACAGGCGGATATCGTCAGCATGGCAAAAATTCTGGAGCCTGTCCTTCATATTGAACAGCAGAGAGCATTGCCTCAAGACAAAAAGGCGAGTGATGGACTCGTGTGTACTTCCCGTTCTCCTCTATGGAGCACAAACGTGGTCAATAACTATGAAGCAAGCTTCGAAGTTGGAAGTGTGCCAGAGGAAAATGGAGAGAAAACTTCTAAAGATTACCTTAAGGAACAGAATTAGAAACGAGGAAATCAGGAAGAGGACAGGACTAGAGGATGTCATCACGAGGGCCAAGAAACTGAAATGGACATGGGCAGGCCATGTACTGAGAATGGATCACGCAAGATGGGTCTACTCAACTACAGTGTGGGAGCCCAGAGATGGAAGAAGAAACCCCGGCCGTCCGAATACCAGGTGGTCAGACGAGTTCCAGTCGACGATGGGGAAGCAGTGGATGAGAGCGGCAGGTCAACGGAATTCGTGGAGGACTGTCGTCGAAACAGTCTGTTTGAAACATCCCTAGACTCATCGTCAGCTTAGATAAATCTCCAGGATAATATGAACTAGGTTCAAGTTTTACGAGTGAAAATATTTAAAATAATACGATCATTTGTGAGGAAGATGAATAAGAGTGTAAATAGTCAGGACAATTAGTTTTAAGTTACTATAATATTAAGGTTAATGTTCATCAGCCTAGCTCACCTGATGAAATATCTCAGAGCTACCCTGCTAGCAGGAGGCCTTTACCCTTTTTGGGATTTACCAATGGCTAATAATAATAATAATAATAATAATAATAATAAAAATAATAATAATAATAATAATAATTTTGAGCAGAATTGATAAAGGAAGGCTGTATATGCATGTTTGACGAATGGAAGGTATTACTTTGCAAGATATGTTACGCATTTTAAAAAAAAAGTAGAAGTACGCACGAGTTTATTGTGTGTTTCTTGAGACTGAGGAGATTGTACTCCAGATTATCGAGTTTTTTATTGCCATTGAGCGTTGATAATGACAGTGTGCCGTTGACATTTTTCATTTATGGTATAGAAAGGATTATTCTTCGAGGAAATATTTTGACAAGAAAATATTGATGTTTATTAGAAAGGAATGCGTTGTTCGTAGAGCACTTTTGTGTTTATTGATGGTTATTTAGAGATTATTGAGTTTTGCAATATAGAGATGTGAGACGATGCAGTCGAAGTAAACAGCTGATTAGAGCTCAGTTTTATTCATGATAGAAGGATTGTTTGAAATGGAGAAGTAACAGTAATGGCAACAATTATATTTAAAAGGAACAACTTGTATTATTATTATTAATAATAATATTTTATTGAATGAAAAGTATTAAGGAGGACATGAGCACTATAATCTAGGCTTTTTTGCACTGATTATATAACCGAATTTGACTTCATAGACCGAATTAAGACTAGAGAAAGAGGTGAATTTCCATAAGATTATTGAATTGTCTTTTTGTGTATAATATGGAAATATTTAGAGAGAGTACAAATATTTTGAATATCTAGAATAGAAGTTATTAGAATAGGAATTGTTAGGATATGAATAATTAGAATAGGGATTAATTAGGAACAAGGAGTTCTGTATAGAGTAAAATTTAAAGTTTGTAAGAGCGAAAGGCCATCGCTAATTAATTTTGAAAATTAGGTAATTTAAAATATTTTCTTTCCACTCCTTACATCTAGGGCACTGTATTTTCATGCCAAGAGCATATTTTAAATTTTATTTTGAGTTTAGTTCGACTTTATCAGGAACGATTAGGAGAGCTATTTCATTTTTAATTTATTATTTCTATTTTGCCCACGTAGACTATTAAATTAACTGTAATTTTGCCATCAATAATAAATCAACGGACACGACATTATGAATGTCTGATATCTTTTAGAACATTGAGTTATCCTTTTCAGTTAATTTGGTAATTTTAGTATGCTAAAGAGGTGGAATAGGATTGAACCACCCACACCTTTTTCCCGTTCTGCCCCGAGAACCGTCAGTTTTTCACTCTCCATTATTGGATAGACGCCCATTATCCAAATAGAGTAGTCCTATAGCACATTAGTAGTAATTGTATCCCATCAGTGTTATCTGTCAGTTGTATCTTAGTACAGTAGTTATTCTAGCCGGGTACTACAAGTTGCTGCAATCCACCTGCGGATCCTGGCAGGTTCTACTGGATTCGAGTAGAGTACTATACGTCTCCAGACTTCGCGGTCGTGGTGAGGGATTTAACGCGCACGGAAGTTCTGGGACAAATATTTTGACTCCCCTTTATTAGAAGGCATCATCGCAGCATCTACGTGGAGTTGAATTTGGGAAACCACCGAAAGCCATTTCAAGGACAGCTGACGATAGGGCTACAACCCTCTCATCTCTTGAGTCCAAAATAGCCTTGTGTGTTAACGCATTGAGCTGACCTACCGGTTCCCCCCAGGGTCTCACATATAGTGGGACGTGGATTGGCGACCACGGGGCCCCAGCTGAGTCCGGCATTGCTTCCACTTACTTGTGCCTGGCTCCTATCCGTCTTCTTTCCTGTCGACCTCATTTGGTCAACTCTTGTTCTCTACCGACCCTGACGGTATTAGGGTATCCAAGGCCTAGGAGTCTCTTCCTTTCCCGCCTTAATTGGCCCTTGTCTCATCTTTTCTGATACCCTCCTTCGGCGAGGGTATTTTTCTTTTCCTGTTACCTCTTGCCTTGTGCTCAAGGCCCTCAAGGAGGCAGGGTGTACGTAGCCCCACCACTTCTGGTGCAGCCTATATATTGCTACACCCTCAGGGGCTCACGGCTGGTGAGTTCGGGAGTTGGCGACCCCGAGGGACTCCTGAGCTGGGTCCGGTTTTCCCCCTTTTATCCATTACCTGTGGGGCGGACCCTCTCCTCTTTCACTTTCCTATCTGCCTTTTATGGTTCTCCTACCTTCCAAGTCCCTCAATCCGAATTCTTCAAGGGTTGAGGGCATTTCTTTTCCTTGTGTCCTGTATTTGCCTTATTCTCCTTTTGTTTTCCATTTCTTCTTGTAGTAGGCCTATATAAGTTACCGGTAGTAGTTAGTTTTAGCTATAGTTTACATTTCAGCTTCACGATCACCCAAACCATTAGCGGCCGATAACCTAGATGTTAGGCCCCTAAAAACAACAATTATCATCATCATCATGACCTACCGGTAACAGTGATATGTGACAGTGTTGCAAAGGGGTTTGACTGTACATCGTAACACGATAATTTTCAACGAGGTTCTATCAGCCTCGTAAGGCAAAACCGAGAAAGTTTGATTCCAACCACATCCATCCTAGAGGTGGTTTTCCGTGGTTTCCCACTTTACAATCATCGAAATAACACAGATTATCAGATAGAAATATGAATGAATATGAAACATACAGTAGGCGTATGAGGTCGACTTTTGTCGGCATGTGTGTCACCCCGCCAAATAATGTTTGATCGACTTGACCGTAGTCAAAGAATTATTTTTATTATGATAAATTACCTATCATTCCATAAAACCTGATAAACATCTAAAACAACATGGTGGTCACGCAAAGTTCAAATAATTGAATTGATTTTAGTGGCAATCCATACACCCGAGCAGCGAATCTTTGTTTTGAGCAAAATGTATTGGCGTTTAATATTGCTCAATTTTCCAAAATATATTTCTAGTTCTCGTTTTCTATTCAAGCAACTGAAGTTTAATTTGTGAAATGTTGTTGATGTTGTTTAAGTCTTCAGTCTTTTGACTGGTTTGAAGCAGCACTCCACCCTCCCTGTCCTGAGCCAATCGTGTCATCTCTACATAGCTACCACATCCTACATCTGAGGCAATCTCTTAAACGTATTCTAATCTTGGTCTACCCCTACAGTTCTTATCCTCGACCCCAATCAACAACAACTAATAAAGCAAAAATGAAAAAATGGCTTCAAAACTTGCTACGGGGTCAGACGTTGTTAATTTATTGGTAGAGCCCAGTGCGGATAAACAAAACGTTATCCGTATCCGAGCCAAATCCACACGAATGTTATCCGCATCTGCACGACTTTTATCCACATCCGCACGTTTGTTACCATTTTAAATGATCTTGTCGACTTCGCTGGGGTCTGGCGTTACGTTACGGTGACGGGACGAAATGTACCCAGATGCACTGAGGTGTGTGACGTCATAGTACCGCTTGGTGCACGTGTTCCCCGACAATATCTACTTCGTTAGTATGTCACGGGTAATCTGGAGAACCACTGGATGGATTTTGATGCGGTTTTCACCATTCTGTAAAGGATATCTCGAGGAAAGATTCTGTAGAAAATAATTTATGTATGATCAAAGGAAGCCAAACAATAACGATTTCAGTGAAAAAGTCGAAAACAAACTTGACGTCCGTGCGCTTCTTAAGCTTACGCTGGGCAAACCGTTAAAAAGTTCAATATAGGCCTACTATGAGCGTAAGAATTTGTCAGCATGAAAAGTTCTACAAAAAAGTCCGTGAGAGCATATCTCTATCTTCAATACATCGCCCACTATAAGTGTTTTTAGACTGGATGGAAGGGGCACGTCATCCAGCCATCTCCCTCCACACGCTTGACCTTGCTTTGCGCTTGGTTTGCACTTGCCGTTCGCGAGTAATTTTAAACAAGGTAAAGTATTATAAAGTAAGATAGGTATTATGCAGGTAATTTTCTAACATGTCAAGAGTCTTTGGCTTCGAGCGAAGCGAGAAGCCTCCAGCCTTTCTAGCATTTTTCAGCATTTGTAGCATTTAAAATGATACAAAGTCTAGTCTTTCAGACTGACTGTCACTTTTTTTTATCCAAATCCGCTGATACTACAATAATATTTTAAATCTCTACATCATAGTATAAAACAAAAGCCTCCGTGGCTTAGGCAGCAGCACGCCGGCCTCTCACCGCTGGGTCCGTGGTTCAAATCCCGGTCCTCCATGTGAGATCTGTGCTGGACAAAACGGAGGCAGACAGGTTTTTCTCCGGGTACTCCGGGTTTCCCTGTCAAAATTTCATTCCAGCAACACTCTTCACTATCATTTCATTTCATCTGTCATTCATTTAATCATTGCCCCAGAGGAGTGCGTCAGGCCTCGGCAGCCGGCACAGTCCATATCCTCGCCGCTAGATGGGGGCTTCATTCATTCCATTCCTGACCCGGTCGGAGACTGGAAGCAGGCTGTGGATTTTCATTCATCATAGTATAAAACAAAGTCTCCAATTCTTAGATGTAACGGGTAATCTCGAGAACCACTAGATAGATTTTGATGTGGCTTTCACCATTCTGTAAATGATTTCTCGAAGAAGGGCACTGTAAAAAATATTCATTTATGACCAAAGAAAGCTGAGCAGTAATTATTTCAGTGAATCGATTCGAAGAAAACCATGCCGTCTGTGCGCCTTTTAAGCATACTCTGGGTAAACCGTTAAACATATCTATATTCGGTACATGAGTGTAAGGATTGTTCAGCACGAAACGTTCTACAAAAATGTACGGGATAGCATATCTCTAACTTCAATACATCGCCCATTATAAGTGATTTTACGTTATCATATCTTCCAACAATCTTCATTCAGTGGAAATTTAAATTACTAGCTTCGGAGCGAGTTTACGAACTAGCGTGCGAGCCTATTACCCCAGCATCGGCCAGCATCAAACTGTCAAGTCAAGAGAAAAGTATTACGTGTTTGGAGTTTCGCTGTTCATCTCGGCTTTTCTGAATTGCTGCCCGTGTGACTGTAGAGCTTATGCTGGGTAAACCGTTAAAGATACCGGGCGAAGCCGGGGCGGGTTGTTAGTTTATTAGATGAGGCATAAAGTAGTTAAGCAACACTTTTAGATATTTGAGGAAAAAGTGGATTCATTAGGTTATGTGTGTTATGTGCTACTGTATGTTTAAAATGAATGTTATACAGCCAGAATTGCAACCCTTTTCAGTTAATGACATAATTACATAATTTTAATGAGATTAGTTTAAATCATCTTAAATTTGTCATGGAAACAACATAAGGGAAAAGAAAATGATACGTCATAAACGTCTGCGTCCTAGTATTATTATTTATCGTATGGCTTTTAGTGCCGGAAGTGTCCGAGGAAATGTTCGGCTCGCCAGAGGCTGTAGCTGCTTCTAGCGGACACCCATTGGGTGAGCTACAAGTTCCGTTCAATTTCAAGTAGTTCCAACTTTCGCTACCAGATCTCAATGATACCTAGTGGTGAACGTTGGAACTTTGATAGAGCGTTCCAACGAAATCTAACCTAGAAATTTAGCTTCACACAGGTTTAGTCTGTGGAAGGATCTTTTACATGCCATATGTCTATATTTGGGACCGCCAGCTTAACTTCCCCTCCAAAGGAAGTCATACTGAATGATTTTAACGCTCTTAAAAATCCGACGACTTCGGCCTGGTTTGAATCCGCTATCTTGGGCACAGCAGTTCAGCATGCTACCAACTACGCCACCGAAGCCGCTTGGGTCCTGGTAATGATATGCAACAAGTTCGGATTGTATTCTAAAAACTATCCGCAAATTTACTCCAAACATTATCCGCGGCTTATCCGCTATCCGCTATCCGCACAGCCATGCAAACTGTAGTATATCCGTGAGATGAAAAATTGTGTGGATATCCTCGGGTTTATCCGCGGATTTCCGCATCCGAGCAGGAGTTTATTTATTGGCAGCAATGACTGTTGTCCACTGTTTGATGCTGCCTGTACAGGCCACCACGTGGAGTGAGCGCAAGAAGCAGGCCTGTTGCGAATAACATAAACCAGGCTGCCTGCATTTGACAGCTGACATTGATTAAGCAGGCAACACGTGTGTGTTTACTCCAGGCTTTCTTCCTGCTTGCAGCAGCGCGAACTGAAGAGGTCAACGAACCCTAATGAATACACGCCTTCATGTCATCACGCCTCATTACAACGTATTAACGGTTCAAAATATGGCGTCTTCCTAAATCATATCAAGTGCCCTTTATGTGCATGCAGAAAGATGAGCAGATCACCGCGTTCCAACTCGAGTGGCCCACTAGCCTGGTGCAAGTCTACCACTTCGGTGACAGTTCCAGTGCCTCGAGCCAGAATTAAATTTCTTATAACTGGTTTTCAGGACATCGAGAAAGCATATGACCATGTACCACGCATGCATATATGGGAATGTTTGAGACGTAAGAAAGTGACCAAGGACATCATAGCACGGGTACTGATATCGCGCCAGGAGATGGCAGTTGGATTTGAACTGCACAGATCTTCCCGCTCACTGTGTATCGCGCATTCCAAAAACATTCAGTTGGTCACTACTTGCTTCACTCACTCAGCACATTCCTTCTTTCACTGGCTGCGTGTCGTCTGCTGCAATAATAACCATTGGCATGCGGCAAGCCGATATATTTAAGTTTGGAATAGGCGGACCGCGCATGCGTACTGCAAGACCCCCGCACCCCGTCACAGCGAGTTCAACTGCCATCTCCTGCCGCGATGACAGTACAACGATTATACGATGAAACCAAGAGCTGTGTACAGATCCAGGATGGAAAGTCAGGTTGGTTCGAAACAAAGAGCGGAGTCCAACAGGGAAGTTGCCTTTAGCCACTTCTCTTCATTATCATAATGGATGAAGTCTTAAAAGCAGTTAAAAGCAAGGATCAAGAAACTAATGCCTTAGTTTTCGCCGATGATGTCTTGATGTGGGTCGAGTCAGAACAGGTGCAAGCTAGACTAGATCTTTGGCAGAATGAATTTGTGAACATGGGTCTTAAAATCAGCAATACCAAGACAGTTAGTTTGGTGTTGAGTAGAAATCCTTCAACGGTCCATCTAAGACTTGGAGATAAGGAAATTTAAATGTTGTAGACAATCTCAAGTATTTAGGTAGTATTCTTTCCTCGGACAATACCATACATCAAGAGATTAACAACAGAATACAGAAAGCTTCCAATTTCTATCAGGCAGTGCGTCAGCTACTTTGGGACGAAACATTCCCACAAGCTTCCAAGATTAGTTTGTTCAAGATATACTTAATTCCTATACTAACATATGGACTGGAAGCAGCAACCCTTACTGGAACAACAAACAGTCGTCTCCAGGCAGTAGAAATGAAGTTCCTCCGTTCTTGCCTTCAAAAGACGAAAATGGACAAAATAAGGAATGAGGATATCCGACAACAACTGGGATTGGAAAGGAGCCTGCTGGAGACACTCGAAATCAAGAGATTGAGAAGGTATGGTCACATGAAGAGGATGGCTCCCCCACAGGATACCTCGAGTGTACTTTGGCCAGAGTGTATCCGGGATGAGACCATGAACCACTTTTCAGAATTTATTGTAATTATTATTATTATCATCATGATTATTATTATTATTATTGTCATGTGTTGTGACATCTCTATATTACGCCTCGAGAGTTTAAAAGTGCGCAGTTTGTCTGTATGTATCTCTCCGTCTAACGTTGTGCAACCCCTGGCTACATACTGCCTTGTTCTCTCGTATTGGCTAGTGTTGTTGCTACCTTGCATTTTGTTGTGCAATTCGTTCTGCCATTGGCTCTGACAATATTTGACGCGAGTTTGGGGCCACTCCCAAACTACGCATTTGATTTTTCTGAGAGGCTTCTCTCCCCTCTGGGGGGACAGAAGCTTGGTCAGTCTTAGACGCGCCGAGATGTAAGGCGAACGTGTGTATTCGGGCAGAGGCCCACCCTCATGGCGCAGCGGAATGTGAGTACGGCTCAATGTATTTCTATCTAACGCAATGTAATTGTTTTTGTTAAACGTTCCTTCTTTTGCTTAATTCTCTTTCCTTTTCAAGATGTTATTGTTAGTATTTTAATCCTTGAACCAGATCTCCGGGACCTTGCGTAATGTCATACGGCGGAGTTCTTTTTGTTGCTTTTGTTATGTGCCCTTCTCACAGTTTTATTATTTTGGTTAATACCTGTAAGATTCGAAAGTATTGCGTTTCTGCGTCTTGGCTTATATATATTTCCTGTCGGGCCTTAGTGCTCGTCTTTTGCGTCGGTGTCTCTTTGTACCACAAATGTTTCATTTGATTGGTAGCAATTGGACCTTTGTTTGTGGACAGTATGTGTGAGGTAACGGGACTGATGTCCAACGTCCCACTAATACGTGTCCCTTTTGTTTATAGAATATATGTGACGGTGGTTAACTGGGATTTTCTCCAGCTCCGATGTCATATTATTCTTTTTTTTATATGTCGCGTTGGTGCGGCATTATGTTGGAATATAAGCCTATTTTATTATAGCGTGCTTTCGATTTTTACCGGTCTCTTTCGTCCCAAGTCAATTGTAATGTAATGTATCTCCGTATATCTCATTTTCCTTTTGTTTTGTTTTTCTCTTTCGATTTTCGCCGTATTACATAACTTAATTATAATTCCCCTTGTCTTCTCCTTCCTCCTATCTCCGTGAGATCTCTCTCCCCTTTGTTTTACTCCCCTCACTCCTCCCCCTTCCCTCCGGTATGTTTACATAACATCATAAAAAGCTTCGCGTCTTAGCAGTTCGAAGTTTGACTTTTTGCAAGTTTGTCGTTTCTCTCTAACTTTTGTAAGTTTCGTTTTATTTTCTTTCAAGTTTGTATCTTTTCGTTAGATTCATGTTGTTGAGCGGTACTCAGGTTCTGTCGTGCTTTTCAGTTTTTTTTAAGTTTTTGAATTCTTTATTCTTGGTATTGGGTTTCTTTTGTATTATTGAGCTTGTATTAGCTTGCCTTTTTTCTTTGTTTTAAATAATTTGTTTATTTCGTGTACACGCTCTTTCTTTTATCCTCAATACATTTTTATATTTTAAGTAATATAGCTCCCTTGTCTTGTCATTTCTTATATTTAAGTTCCCCTTCCTTATCCTTATCCTTATCTCGATTTCGTCAATCTTGTCTTTGTGACGTAACAAAGGCACGATTAACACGGCTCTGGGATTTATTTAATTAATTTTATGGGAATCTCGTTTCTGCACTTTTGATTATTGCATTAAGCAATTATTCGTTTGCATTTGGTTTTTTGGAAATCATCTTTTGCTCGCTCCGAAAACCTTGGGCCCAGCACCGGGTCGAGCAAGACGTCTTTTCCCCATCCATTTGCGACCTTGTTGATTTTATCTTCCACTGCTACTCTGACGCGCATTATTATTATTATTAATAGACCTGTACCGGCGCAACCAAGAGGAAGACATCGCGATGTGTGGGAGAAGCAAATTTATAAGGGCCTTGAAGCTAGAGATAAGAACTGGCATCAAATACACAAGAACAACAGTTATGGATGGACAGGACAAATTGGAGACGGCTCATTTATAACCGCACCCGGCTTGCTGGAGCGAAGAAACGATGATGATGATGGTCGAGGTGGTAATTGAACCAGAGTCTCCGTGGTAGCATCCACTTGGGCTGTAATTTTCAATAGATGATATTGTGTGAAATAATTCCTTGTCATTCGTGATCGGTCGTAAGTGCGTGAGAATTCTTTTTAAAGCCCAAGTGGAACATTGAGACCATTGAACTTGCACATACGCTGCCAAGGACACATAGCGCACTTTAAATGCATTGATCACAAAGGTATGAAGGCTCACTGTGCGTGAAGACACCACTGCGCACGTAATGTCTACCGGTCAAGAAGGAACGGCCCACTTATAATTTGTAAGCCATAAACAACTCTCTCTTTATTCGTTTAGCCGATTCCGACTTTCCGTGACTCCATATACTAAACTAAGCCAATTTCTTCTGTCCTGCACTGCCTCTCGAAGATTTTCCAAGCTGGAATTTAGTGCTTCTGTGATGCCATCCATCCATCTCATTCTTTGCCTCCTTCTCCTTGTGCCTTCTATCTTCCCCAGCATTAAGGTCTTCTCTAATGAATTATGTCTTCTCATGATGTGTCCAAAGTAGCTCAGTTTTTGTTTCAGGATTAAGCCCTCCAAGGAACACTCTGGTTTAATTTGCTGTAAAACTGACTTATTTGTTCTCTTTGCAGTCCATAGAACTGTAAGAACTTTTCTCCAACACCATAATTCGAAGGGATCTATTCTACGGCGTTCAGCTTTTCTTATGGTCCAGGTCTCACATCCATACATCACAACCGGAAAAACCATAGCCCTTACTATACGGATTTTTGTTGCTGTTGTTGTTAAGGTTATGTCTCTACTCCTTAAGATATTGTCCAGATTTGAAAATGCCTGTCTACCAAGTAGCAATCGTCTTTTGATTTCATGGCTGCAGTCACCAACAGCAGAAATTGTGAGCCAAGATAGCTAAAAACGGAGACTATCTCCATTTTATCTCCCCCTACATGCCATGAATGTCAGCTGTAGTTGTCATAATTTTTGTTTTCTTGACATTCAACATTAGTCCAGCCTTTGAACTTTCCTCTTTCACTTTCAGTAAGAGAAAATTTAATCTTATTCAGTTTCAGCCATCACCATAAACAACTAGTAACAAATTATTACTGGAATGGTGTCAAACTTATGCGACGTTTGCTATCCAGAGCATTACATATACAGGGTGTCAGAAAGAAAAGTTCCAACATTTACAACAGAGTATGCAACAAAAGAAGTGAAAACGTTTATATAAACATTGGTCGTTAACACTCGAGCTTTTAGACCGAAGGGTCCCAGCTTCGATGCACGACCAGGTGATGGAAATTTTAATCTCTACTTAGGACTACTACTTCATTCTTCTCGTTCCTACTGGTATTAAGTGGAATTCCCACCACATGACGTGATATTTCACATGCATTGACCAGAAATTGAACCCGGTCCGCCTCGGTGAGAGGCAAGCAGCTTTACCACTGCACCACCACGACCCCAGATTTATAAATGTCTGCAAGTGATTAATAATATTTCGTGTAAACTTCCAGGCTCCGCAGGCATACAAAATAACTGATTTAACTGGTGGTGTTGTTGTTGGTTTATTTAGGGGCTTTGTGACATCGTGGTCATGTAACTCCGTTAACTTGGGTGTATATGGTGCCTGATAGCCAGTATTATTGTGATGACTGTATTAGTGTGTGCATTTGCAAATTTAGCTAGGATTGGGTAAGAGGCAGCCGTGGCGTGAAATTACAGTATGTACCACCCCGATATTTGTCTGGATCAAAATTGGGAAAACCACTTCTAGGATGACTGAGGTGGGGACCGAACCCACCACCCTCTCAGTTCTGGTTTTACAAGGCTGAGGTCATATAGTCACAGCCCTCGGACCAGAATTTAATTAATTAATTAAACTCAGAGGTGGCAGCCAAGAATGTTAACAGCAAAGCCACGATATGATCCATCATCACGTGTGTTGTTTCATTAACGAGGGCTCCACGACATCGTAGTATTCTCGCTTGCTGGGCCCTAGGTTGCAGGTTCGTATCCTGGAGCAGTCAGCTGGCATTTGAAGGTGCGCAAATGCGAGGGAGCCGTGTCAGTAGATTTACGGGCACGTTAAAGATCCCCTTTGGGGCAACATTCCGGCACGCTGGCATCTCTAAAAGCCACAGTAGTTAAAGGGTCGTAAAACCAGTTACATTATTATTGTTATTATTACATCGTAGTTATGTAGCCCCGTATTTTTTGGATTGTGAGAAACCTCTCTGATAACCTGTGTCATTATGATAGCTGTACTGGCAAACCACGGAAAACCACTTCAAGGATGGTTGTGGTAGAATAAAACTCACCTATTCTCAACCTCATGAGGTGAGTGAACACCGTTCCAGCCCTCAGGCCAGAATTTAAATTATTGGCAGTAACGGGAATCGAGCCCGGACCTCCACGGTGACAGCCAAGAAAGCTAGCCACTACGCCACGAGGTAGTCAACCCTCATCCCACCACCCAATTCAGCTGTGGATGCTTGAATTGACCACTCCTCTGACTGAGTTGGCGCTGTTACGAGCTCACTCATCGAAAGGACTTGAGGATTTTAGCTGCTTCTTGTTGAGAACATTGTCTTTGTTGCTTTTCGATATCGTGGTCATGTAACCCCATGCACTTGGGTGTGGTTTGGATCTGTCGGATAATGTTAAGAGTAAATTTGCGGATAGTTTTTAGAATTCAATGTTGAGTTGGATGTTTTAAAATCATTTCAGTTTTTGCTAGAATCTGCGTCTTTCGCGTTTCTTGGATCGTATGATAATATTATAGAAGTGAGAGAAGAGTCATGGAAATACCCACAATTAGTGTGACTTATGCCAAAAAGAAGTATGCATTTTATAACTGCTCTTGCCGTCGTGGGTATATCCGACGACTAAGTACTGTTTCACTTGTCGTTACTCAGAGGGACAAAACAGAGTTAACATTGTCTTGCGATTCACACACAGCCTGGGGCAATGAATTTCTCCTCAAATGTCTAAAAGTGTTGCTTTAAGGACACCACGTACTCTTGCATGATGTAGAAATCGATTTTTTGATTTTGGCGCCATAAAATTCTTCATTCTTTTCTGAATTCAAATATATATAGTATGTTGGGGTTTTAATGTCTACAACTACCTTAAATTCGTTTTTTTTAAATTAGCGTCCCATGCTCTGAATAATACACTTTTAACTTTGCCAGCTGTTTTCCGTTAATACTCATTTTTCATGTTTAGGTACCAATAACAAGGAAACCATTTAAGATAGAGGGCTATTTTTTACATTAACTTGCCTAATGGAGTACTTGAATGTTAACATATTTCCACTTCCAAAACATAGTAGGAATGGATTGGGAAGAGAAAAATTGATACATATTTTTGAATAAATTTAAAAAGAAAGAGTTCGGATTTTTATTCTTGCATTCTGTCCCAATAATAATGAAACAAAGTGGTTACTCATCTGCCATAACCCATTCCAAGTATGTGAACAAATTTGAGAATATTTGATTGAAAAACAACTGAGAAATGTGTACCTGAAGCAACTTATACAACATTTTTTTTGAAAATGTATCTGTCCAAATTTGTATTCATTTCACACATCCTATAAAAGCAAAGTAGCACTACATGATCAAAAATAGCTCAGAATATACCGCTTCTTATATGTGACAAGAATCATAGCTGTACCTTTATCATAAACCCAGAAAATACTTAGTAAAGTGATGCCACAAAAATAGACTTTTCATCGTGTAAGAGTACGTGGTGACCTTAATACTGTATGCTTTATCTGAGCTGCCCTATGGGCGTCAAATAACAAAGCTTGCACCCCGCACCCGAGGCCATACGATATCATTATTATTATTATTATTATCTAATAATAGTACATTATGAAAGCCTCCGTGGCTTAGGCGGCAGCACGCCGGCCTCTCACCGCTGGGTCAGTGGTTCAAATCCCTGTCACTCCATGTGAGATCTGTGCTGGACAAAACGGAGACAGACAGGTTTTTCTCCGGGTACTCCGGTTTTCCCTGTCAAAATTTCATTCCAGTAACACTCTCCACTATCACTTCATTTCATCTGTCATTCATTTAATCATTGCCCCAGAGGAGTGCGTCAGGCCTCGGCAGCCGGCACAGTTCATATCCTCGCCGCTAGGTGGGGGCTTCATTCATTCCATTCCTGACCCGGTCGGAGACTGGAAGCAGGCTGTGGATTTTCATTTCAATAGTACATTATGCAACGAGCCTATAATTACAATAATTAAGACACGAGTATGTTTATAAAACGAGCGTAGCCAGTTTTATAATTTCCATACAAGTGCCTTAAATACCATTATAGGCGAGTTGCATACGATGGTTTATGTTCGATGATAATTATAACTTTATTATATGTTTTAACATAAATATTCATAAATATCTGTGGGATTCAGTAACTTCAGTTAGCGAACAGAGCGCGCTGGGCGGTTTGCTGACTGAACACAGCGCATGCGTGGGTCAAACAATTTCGAATGCAGAGACCATTTACTTTGCTTGGCAATTATATTGTTTACAGCCTGCATGATGTCTAGTGCCGATTAGAACTAGCATTCACTAATATTGTCACCGAAGTCGTTTGAAAACAATGCGCTGTGTAGAAATTGGAGTTGGGGATATTAAGGTACAGTGCTATTTCTTTTCTCATATTCGCCAGTTTATTTACGCGAACATATGGGACGGTGCACTTTCCATGTCGGTAATTTATATAGAACGATGCTGTGTTGCTAACTTCTGGACGTAGATTAATAAATTTCTTGCAGATGTCATAGTATTTTCTTGTTACCGTAAAGGTTCGTGCTGATTTTGTCTTTGTGTTTGGGATTGTAACTACAATGGTTGATCCGATATCCAATTTGAACTTTCAAATCATGTAATTCATGTCCGACATGTTGGATTTTGAGCGCATGCTCGAAGCTATCCTTACCTGATTGGTCAATGAGTAAGCTCTGATTGGCTGGAGAAACTGTATCATAATGACGAATAGTAGACTACTATAATGACCCTCATTATGATACAGTTTTCTGACATATAATATTTACATTTCGACATCGTCGAACATAAATTAAAAAAATTACGAGCCTTACAGTAGTCGCGTATGATGTGTAACATCTGACATAGAAGAAACCTCACGTGCAATTGTTGATACACCGGTATTTTATACTATTATTGCCACAAATATTAATCTATTGTAAAAGGGAGTGTTTTACAGATATTGTAGTATATAATACGGAACTCATTTTATTAGATGATTTGTAGCTTCCACCAGCACTAGCCTAAATAAAGAATACGATATGGATCAACTAGATCAATAGACGCGACACCGCTCATAACCTTAAATCCCTTATAAACAGGTTCTCTTGATTCATAGACCAACACGTAATTTCAAATGGATTCTGTTAAAATGAGTCATATTGATATGATAAATATCGTTTAAAATGATAATCTGGTAGCAAAAATATCCACCCCGTCCGGGATTCGAACCCAAGATCTCTAGATTCACAGTCATAAGCACTAACCCCACGGCTATTTCGACTACGCAAATTTCGTGCACAAGATGGTGACTTATTTCCACGTTCCAATAATACCGCATTACGGAATTAAGTTTCATTTATATTTTGCTTGTTTCGATAATGTTCCTGCGTGAAAGTGAGTTTAAAATGCCTTATGAATAGGCCCTCTTGTGAGTAAAGAGAATGTATTCAGTAATAGTACATGAAGGCTCGCTCAATTCTCGTATAACCACAACGATTATATATTATATTGATGACTGTATTACCGTTATATGGGTTAATATTTGAATAGGGCCTAGCCATTGAACAGAAACATAATACCGGCAATGCTGACTACTTACAATGTTTGATATTAAGGCATTTTACCATTTAAATACTGATACAAAGACTTCGAACATGTACCATGTCATTTGTTTCAATCACTCGACACCAGAGTTCGCATGAGCGTTTTCCGTTCAGTATGTCATATACATTCCTCATGGCCGAGAGTACGTCATGGTATCAATTTTCGACACTGCCCGGTCATTGTTTCTCGTACAACTGCCAGCTGGGTCTTACCACTGCCCGCTGGATCGATCGATGGATCGATCGAGCGGGCAGTGCATACTTCCGTTTTCCACCACTGCCAGCTAGTACACTTTCATTCGATCGATCGAGCGGGCAGTGCATACTTCCGTTTTCCACCACTACCAGCTAGTACACTTCCGTTCGATCGATCGAGCGGGCAGTTCATACTTCCGTTTTCCACCACTGCCAGCTAGTACACTTCCGTTCGATTGATCGAGCGGGCAGTGCATACTTCCGTTTTCCACCACTGCCAGCTAGTACACTACCGTTCGATTGATCGAGCGGGCAGTGCATACTTCCGTCCAATCCACCACTGCCAGCTCGATCGTTCCGATCCACTTCCGTCCCCAATTTTCAAAATCACTCCCACAAAACTATCCAGCAACCGAGCGGAAAGACATTAAACATCAAAAATATTCTTATGTCATCGGATTCGGATAAAAAAAACGTGTGGATATGGGGAGGATGCGGATAGCAGTCGTGTGGATGCGGGACGAATGCGGATAACGGTCGTGTGGATGCTGAATGGATGCGGATAACGGTCGTGTGGATGCTGAATGGATGCTGATAACGGTCGTGTGGATGCGGGACGGATTATGGTCGTATGTATGCGGGAAGGATGCGGATAACGGCCGTGTGGGTGTGGGATGGATGCGGATAACAGGTGTGTGGATACGGGGCGGATGCGGATAACAGTCGTGTGGATACGGAGCAGATGCGGATAACAGTCGTGTGGATGCGGGGCGGATGCGGATAACAGTCGTATGGATGCAGGACGGATGCAGATAACAGTCGTGTGGATACGGGGCGGATGTGGATAACAGTCGTGTATACGGGGTGGATATGGATAACAGCCGTGTGGATACGGGGCGGATGTGGATAACAGTCGTCTGGATACGGGACGGATGCGGATAACAGTCGTCTGGATGCGGGACGGATGCGAATAACGTTTTATTTATCCACACAGGGCTTTATTGATAGGCTGTACTAGCCACACATATGTGGATACATTTTCAGCGTGTTTAGCCTGCACGTTGTGCATATTCGGAATGGTAATATCAATCAGTGTGACTTCCTTCAATCTCTCGTTGAAGGGTATTATTATGCTATTGCTATTATTATTATTATTTATCTCAGTACTAGACATTATTTGCGAGAGATAAGACTAGTAGTCTATACTGTTTTACATGCAAGAGAAAAATCAAGAATCGATATACTGTAATAAACAAACCCTGTCCTTCATACCAAACACATTTATTAAGTTACGTGTATGATCGCGAATGCACAGCAAGAAGCTTAATCTCAAGCACACAGTCGTTTTAGTTTACATTAAATTAATTACGAAATGTTACTTGAATAAATTAGCTGTCTGATATGG